>CM040932.1:6770968-6788468 GCA_023029165.1 Gobiocypris rarus | reverse complement strand
CAACACCGAACTGAATCAACACCGAACTGAATCAACACCGAAACAAATCAACACTGAACTGAATCAACACTGAACCGAATCAACACCGAAACAAATCAACACTGAACTGAATCAACACTGAACCGAATCAACACCGAAACAAATCAACACTGAACTGAATCAACACTGAACCGAATCAACACCGAAACAAATCAACACTGAACTGAATCAACACTGTACCGAATCAACACCGAACTGAATCAACACTGAACCGAAACAACACTGTACCGAGTCAACACTGAACCAAATCAACACCTAACTGAATCAACACTGTACCGAATCAACACCGAACTGAATCAACACCGAAACAAATCAACACTGAACTGAATCAACACTGTACCGAATCAACACCGAACTGAATCAACACTGAACCGAAACAACACTGTACCGAGTCAACACTGAACCAAATCAACACCTAACTGAATCAACACTGTACCGAATCAACACCGAACTGAATCAACACCGAAACAAATCAACACTGAACTGAATCAACACTGAACCGAATCAACACCGAAACAAATCAACACTGAACTGAATCAACACTGAACCGAATCAACACCGAAACAAATCAACACTGAACTGAATCAACACTGTACCGAATCAACACCGAACTGAATCAACACCGAAACAAATCAACACTGAACTGAATCAACACTGTACCGAATCAACACCGAAAAAAATCAACACTGTACCGAATCAACACTGAACCGAGTCAACACCGAACTGAATCAACACCGAACTGAATCAACACCGAACCGAATCAACACTGTACCGAATCAACACTGAACTGAATCAACACACTTGTACTGAATTGAACATAATGGACTAATTTTACCGAACAACACTTATTAATGTGAAGCTGCTTTGAAACGGTCTCTGTCTAGTGTGAAGCACCACAGTAATACATGTAGCTTGACTACTGCAATACACATCACACGTTTCAGACTAAACCTCACTAAATTAAAGTTAAACTGTAAAGGGGTAAAAAAACAAGTGACTAAGTAAATGTATGTTGTTGTAAAGCTGAATAGCTAGTTCCTGTCTCAAGTGTGTGTTTGTGAGGTGTCCATTGTTGGCTGTCCCTGCCCCGGGCTGTGGTCTCAGTGATTGATGCTGACAGACGTGAGGGTCGTGATGGAGGTGTAGCTCCAGACTGTTGCGTCTGGGACCACAGCCCATAGTTCACATTCCTCCACCGCTCTGTAATGCGCTGGGAACACAATGTGCTCTCACACACTCTTCCCAGGAGAACACCATGTTTACCTTTCTTTTCTTCCTCTCTTTCTCTTCCTTCCAGGTTCGATATCTACAGGAAAGTGCCCAAAGATCTCACCCAGCCCACGTACACCGGAGCGTTCAGTGAGTGCCCATATTTAAAATACCTATATTTCCCATCATCCACTCCAATCAGCCAATAACTCGCTTCATCTGGCGCTTCCACCACACTGTGAACTCGAATAAGTTGGGAAAACTCGGTAAAAAATTGAGGTAATCAGTTAGCATAAACATTTTTAAGTTAAGAAGTGTACATAAGAACTTTTGTACATTTTAATAGACCAAATTTTCAATTTGCTAATTGATAACATAATGCTTTGATAGCATTAGCAATATAAAACATTACACATGCACCGATCAGGCATAACATTATGACCTAATATTGCGTTGGTCCCCCTTTTTCTGACCCGTCAAGGTGCGACTCCACTAGAAGGTGTGCTGTGGTATCTGGCAGCAAGATGTTAGCAGCAGATCCTTTAAGTCCTGTAAATTGCGAAGTGGGGCCTCCATGGATTGGACTTGTTTGTTTAGCACATCCCTCAGATGCTCGATTGGATTGAAATTTGGAGGCCAAGTCAACACCTCAAACTCATTGTTGTGCTTCTCAAACCATTGCTGAAGCATCTGTGCTTTGTGTCAGGAGCATTATCCTGCGGGAAGAGCCACAGCCACCAGGGAATACCATTTCCGGAAAGGGTATACATGGTCTCAGCAATGCTTAGGTAGGTGGGACGTGTCAAAGTAACATCCACATGGATGGAGGACCCAAGGTTTCCCAGCAGAACATTGCCCAAAGCATCACCTCCGCCGGCTCGCCTTCTTCCCATAGTGCATCCTGGGGCCATGTGTTCCCCAGGTAAGCCACGCACACACACCCGGCCATCCACGTGATGTAAAAGAACATGTGATTCCTCAGACTAGGCCACCTTCTTCCATTGCTCCGTGGTCCAGTTCTGATGCTCACGTGCACTGTTGGTGCTTTCGGCGGGGTCAGGGGTCAGCATGGGCACCCTGACTGGTCAGCGGCTATGCCGCCCCATACGCAGCAAACTGCGATGCTCTGTGTATTCTGACACCTTTCTATCAGAACCAGCATTAACTTCTTGAGCAGTTTGAGCTCCAGTAGCTCGCCTGTTTGATCGACCACACGGCCAGCCTTCGCTCCACACGTGCATCAATGAGCCTGGGCCGCCCATGACCCTGTGGCCGGTTCTCCACTGTTCCTTCCACTTTTGATAGATCCTGACCACTGCAGACCGGGAACACCCCACAAGAGCTGCAGTTTTGGAGATGCTCTGACCCAGTCGTCTAGCCATCACAATCTGGCCCTTGTCAAACTCGCTCAAATCCTTACGCTTGCCCATTTTTCCTGCTTCTAACACATCAACTCTGAGGACAAAATGTTCACTTGCTGCCTAATATATCCCACCCACTAACAGGAGCCGTGATGAAGAGATCAGTCATAATGTTATGCCTGATCAGTGTATATCTGTTCTCAATGCTCATGCTCCACCAAAACCAACATAACAGAAACTCTTCTAAACTAACAACACATACTTAATCTCAGACTTAACATTACTCTATCACCTAAAACATTATATCACACTTAATTTTGGGTATTTACTCTCCCTTTTGAGTGTCATGGCAAAGCATGCTGGGAAATAGAAGCTCAGTTTCAGTTAAATTCGTCTAAATTAAAAGACACACTTCAGATGACTTAAAATGTGTCAGTTTTGAGAACTCATTTGTTTAATTTGAGTTGGCTCTACTCAAACCGATTCATTTTGAGCGTTAGGGTTCACAGTGCATCCATCCATTCCTGTGATCCACAGTTGTGTTTTCCCAAACCAATGTGCTGACTCAGGTGTAGTTTCCCCTCTGTTGTCCTGTATGCCTCATTGTTCCCTCTTTACTCGGGATGTTTGTAATGCGAGGTGTTGCCGATTGACTCACGATGATATGATACACTCATTACTAAGGCTCTGTCCTTTTGTTGTTTCGGCCTCGAGTGAATTACTGAAGGTTTAGTCATGTTTGCTGAGACCAACCCTGAACGCAACCTAAATATTTAGTTCCCAAACCGGTTCTGTGAACCTCGGGGGGGAATATCTGAGAGGTAAACACACATGGTTTCGATTTTATGGACTTTTAAAGCTTGTTGTTAATAAACGGAAACCAAGAGAGAGAAATCATTAGTGTCTCCGATTTAATCAACCGAGTTTTTAAAGTTAACACAAAGGAAACGGCCAATACGGTGTGATTTAATCAACCATGTTTTTAAAGAATATAATCTGGAATATAATCAATCATTGACATGGGAAGTGTTAAATCTTTCCCAGTATTCTCCTCATTAAAGTGGAACGAGTGATATAACCCATGTCGAGCACGAATCCGTGAGCTATGTGTCACAGCGACACGCCTTACTGTGTTTTAGCTAAACATTAGCTTGTGTAAACTGGAACAGGCCAGAGTCAGAGCATGACGTGCCAACCACAGAGTCACGTGACCACACAGGCACTGGTCTCCATGTAAACATCTCCTTTGACTCATCCGCTCACAGGTTGGACTTGGGAACGATTACGTTAACCAGAGCAATAAAGCCACGCGCGCTCACCCTCACATACTTTAGAGCAATCCCATCACTAATGAGTGTAACATGAAAATGTGCAAAACTAACTGTACCTTTCCTCCTCCCCTCCCTCAGTTTCAATATGCTGCTGCGTCTTCATGTTGTTCCTCTTTCTCTCAGAGCTGACGGGATTCATCGCTACAGAAATGTATGTATGAAAGATGCCCGAGATTATAATGAAGAACAAAAAGGTGACAAATGGTTCTTTTACACACAGGTCCCACTTTATAACTACTATGTAGTAATTGCTCTTTTGATGCAATGCGCTTATTGTGTACCCTCCATAATTACACTGGTGACCCCTAAAATAGGGCGCAATGAAATCTAATTTATTTTTTCCCCAAATTATTATTTTTTTGTGGTTTAGTAATCAAACAACTAATCAAATTTAACCACAAAGTTTATATAATACGTTTTATTTTTACCAAATTCAGTGTCTTCTGGATTCCATTTTAATGGTTTAATTTAATTTTAATAATCAAAAAACCTTTAAATCAAATTTAACCACAATTTATTACAAGTTTAACAAAGTTATATATATATTTAAGGTGTTATTAATCTGTTATTTTTACCAAATTCAGTGTCTTCTGGATTCCATTTTAATGGTTTAATTTAATTTTAATAATCAAAAAACCTTTAAATCAAATTGAACCACAATTTATTAAAAGTCAAACAAAAAGTTACATATTTAAGGCCTTATAAAATCTCTTTTTTATTTTTTTTTACCAAATTCTGTGTTTTCTGGATTCTTTTTTAAATGGTTTTATTTAATGATCAAAAATCATGTCTGATTAATTGTATTTATAAAAATTTTACAAATGTAAAGGGGTTTTTTTGGCAATCAAATGAAGGCATTAAATTTAATTTATCTTTTTAATTTTTCATATGCAATTAAATAAACTTCTGTCAAACAAAGTGCTTTACTCTTAATATTAAAACATGGAAGAAAAATTGTGATTATTCCTTAATTTATTATTATTATTAGTGTTACTGTTAGTATTATTATAACATTGAGACGTAGCTCTTTATAATTTAACAACTATTTATTAAAAGTCAAACAAAAATGACATGTTTAGGGCCTTATGAAATATGTTTTATTTTTACCAAATTCAGTGTCTTCTGGATTCCATTTTAATGGTTTAATTTAATTTTAATAATCACAAAACATTTAAATCAAATTTAACCACAATTTATTACAAGTTTAACAAAGTTATATATATATTTAAGGTGTTATTAATCTGTTATTTTTTTACCAAATTCAGTGTCTTCTGGATTCCATTTTAATGGTTTAATTTAATTTTAATAATCAAAAAACATGTCTAATTAATTGAATTTATAAAAACTTAAAAATTGAATTTACGCAATTAAATAAACTGCTTTACTCTTAATATTAAAACATGAAAGAAACATTTTGATTATTCCTTAATTTATTATTATTATTAGTGTTACTGTTAGTATTATTATAACATTGAGACGTAGCTCTTTATAATTGAACACTGATTTATTGGAACGGGTCTGAGTATTCATGACTGCTTTTATGATGTATCTTGAGATGTTTTTGACTCTCTGACCCGACTGCAATCCCTCCGTCGTGACCTCAGTGTGACACAGGGCTTTAGTGTCTGTTTGTCAACTCCTTACATGTGCTCACCAGGGGAAGTGAGGAAACAAAAACTGCTATTTCTGCAATTTTGGCATTGTACAGTCAAGCTTAGACATCTAGTTTTAGCATTTGACCTTTACAGATGGCTAATCCGTGTATTTTCATGTGTGTTTGACAGAGTAAATGAACTGTATGTGGATGACCCTGATAAGGACAGTGGGGGGAAGATAGATGTGAGTTTAAACATCAGTTTGCCAAACTTACACTGTGATTGTAAGTATATACATAAAATACATAACTACTCTTCTAAATTATGTTTTTCCATCCACATGTGTATCACATTATCCTTTATTGACATGTTTTTGCGTTTACTGTTGGTATGGGATCTTCATTCATTGACGTATATGCATTGTTTCCTATCATAACGGCCTCCCACACATGAAAGTCTCGGTTTGAGTATTGTGTGGGTTCTCACAGAAGGATTAGGATAGTCTTTTCCCTCAATCAGACGTGCCATTTTGAAACAAGACAGGAAATCATACGGTCATACGTGAGCAGGCGTGTGAGGAAATACCTTTTTATGTTTGGTAATGATGCATCTGCATAATGATTTGCCAAATAATGCGTGATATGTCATGTTTGCGTAAATGATTCAGTCACATGATCTTTTTCGCTATTGTGACTTAATAGATAGTCACTATTTATTTTGTTCAGGGCTGGGCGTTCAAATGACTTTTCTGGTGAAATAGAATTAAGCAACAACATTGTGAATATCACAATTATTTTTCATTATGTATACTGTTATGCTGGTGCATATGAACTCAAAAAGTGTGGCGATTGATTTTAATGTGACTGTTTTGTCAAAATTAATTGGAAAAAAATATAATTGTATTGCTCATCATATAAAACCTCAGCAATTACGTAAGTACTGAGAGATGACAATTTTTTGCTTTATCACCCTAATTAGGATCATTGAACGAGGGATCCAGTGATGAGTTTTACTAACCATTTAATCATTCAGTAGACACGTTTATCCTAAGAAACTTATAAATGTGGAGAACAATAGAAGCAGTTACGCCAACAGTTAAGCCAACACAGAAAGCAGTTAAGCCAACGTAGAAGCTGTTAAGCTAACTTAGAAGCAGTTAAACCAACAGTTAAGACAACAGTTAAACCAATTTAGAAGCAGTTAAACCAACATAGAAGCAGTGAAACCAACAGTTAAACCAATTTACAAGCAGTTAAACCAATTTACAAGCAGTTAAACCAACACTAAAGCAGTTAAACCAACAGTTAAGCCAACACTGAAGCATTTAAGCCAACAGTTAAACCAACATTGAAGCAGTTAAACCAACACTGAAGCAGTTAAACCAACAGTTAAGCCAACACTGAAGCATTTAAGCCAACAGTTAAACCAACATTGAAGCAGTTAAACCAACAGTTAAGCCAACACTGAAGCATTTAAGCCAACAGTTAAACCAACATTGAAGCAGTTAAACCAACAGTTAAGCCAACACTGAAGCATTTAAGCCAACAGTTAAACCAACACTGAAGCAGTTAAACCAACAGTTAAGCCAACACTGAAGCATTTAAGCCAACAGTTAAACCAACATTGAAGCAGTTAAACCAACAGTTAAGCCAACACTGAAGCATTTAAGCCAACAGTTAAACCAACATAGAAGCAGGTAAACCAACACTGAAGCAGTTAAACCAACAGTTAAGCCAACACTGAAGCAGTTAAACCAACAGTTAAGCCAACATTGAAGCAGTTAAACCAACAGTTAAGCCAACATTGAAGCAGTTAAACCAACATAGAAGCAGTTAAACCAACAGTTAAACCAACATAGAAGCAGTTAAGCCAACACTGAAGCAGTTAAACCAACATGGAAGCCGTTAAACCAACATAGAAGCAGTTAAGCCAATAGTTAAGCCAACACTGAATCAGTTAAACCAACATTGAAGCAGTTAAGCCAATAGTTAAGCCAACACTGAATCAGTTAAACCAACATTGAAGCAGTTAAACCAAGAGTTAAGCCAACATTGAAGCAGTTAAGCAAACACTGAATCAGTTAAGCCAACACTGAATCAGTTAAACCAACATTGAAGCAGTTAAGCAAACACTGAATCAGTTAAACCAACAGTTAAACCAACATTTAAGCAGTTAAACCAACAGTTAAACCAACATTGAAGCAGTTAAGCGAACATTGAAGCAGTTAAACCAACATTGAAGCAGTTAAGCGAACACTGAAGCAGTTAAACCAACATTGAAGCAGTTAAGCGAACATTGAAGCAGTTAAACCAACATTGAAGCAGTTAAGCGAACACTGAAGCAGTTAAACCAACATTGAAGCAGTTAAGCAAACACTGAATCAGTTAAACCAACATTGAAGCAGTTAAGCAAACACTGAATCAGTTAAACCAACATTGAAGCAGTTAAGCAAACACTGAATCAGTTAAACCAACAGTTAAACCAACATTGCTTAAATGCTTCAATGTTGGTTTAACTGCTTCAATGTTGGTTTAACTGCTTCAATGTTGGTTTAACTGCTTCAAACACTGAATCCGTTAAACCAACAGTTAAGCTAACACTGAAGCAGTTAAACCAACATTGTAGGGTCAATTTACCCAAAATGAAAATTGTCATTAATTACTCACCCTCATGTCGTTTCAAACGTGATGCGCAAGAACAAACCTCTCGCTGAAGCTCGTAACTGCAGCACGTTTGTTCTCACGCATCATTCACCTTCGGTTGCGCTTCTGTATATGTTCACACAATGTTTACATGCGAGTGAATCCGTTCATCATAAAAAGCGATCAAGTCACTTATGAACATTTGGACTTAACCACTCAATTCAAATGGATTCATTTTCCGATCTCTTTATGAAGACTATATATGAAGAGCTCAGATTTCATCAGAAAGATCTTCATTTGCGCTCCGAAGATGAATGAAAGTCTTACAGGTTTGGAACGACATGAGGGTGAGTAATTAAGAGTAATTCTAACCCTTTAAGCCAACATAGAAGCAGTTAAACCAAGCAGCTAAGCCTAACCCATGAGCCATGCTTTTTTGTCCAAAAAAAAAGAAAATAAAGAACGTTTGGAAAGTGACCTAAGTATTGTGTTAATGTCAGCACCCTCAGAGGAATCGTGGTCATCTCTGATGTCACTTTTGGGCAGATCCTCAAATGTTTTGGAAAGACATTTTCAACCAGCTGTTTCACACACATTACGCAAAGGCCAAACTATGTTCAGAACAACATCTTGAGCTGTTCTCATGGGTGAGAAGTGGAGGTTTTGCCTATTACGGAAGACGTTTTTCTTTTAAATGGGGCATGTGTGACTGCAACCCGAGTGTTTCTGCCCTTGTTATGAGTCATGAAGACAAGCCTCACTGTGATCTGAATAATGACCTCGTTTTACTGTTTTCAAACAACTTTCAGAAACACAACTTTGAGTTTTATGCTTTCTGAAGAACGTGTGAATTGGTATTTCCCATTCAAATTTCACCCGCTTAGGTGTTTGTTTTTGGGTGGTTGCTAGGGCATTGAAATGTGCTTACTAATGCATTTTTGAGTGGTTGCTAAGGTGCTGTGGCCTTTTCAAGTCTCTGAGATTCTAGCTGGAGAGCCTCCTTTAATGCCTATGGGGTTTTTATTTTCACTCGCTTTATTGTCTTCCAGATGAAAAGTGCTTATAAGAGCAATACTAGAGCATTGAATGAATTAATCAGTAGTCATAAGACTGTTCCATTGTAACAGATAATTGATGATAAATGTCATATGTCATCCTCAGAAAAGGATGTTTTCCATAAAACTGTGTGTTGTTACTATAACTGTTAAATCGTTCCTTCCTTTACAACATCACTTTTCAACACTTGTGTGTTTATGTGGAAAATGTGGATCCTTTTTCCGTTCTGCGCCTGCTGAGAAAACCATGACAGACCTTTAGTATTCTGGGCACACGTCAGATTGCACTTAAAAAGGCACTTAAGTGTTTCCATTCGCACATTTACCCCTTAACGAGGAGATCGTGTGGTTGCAGTTTGCTGGATTGCTGGAGATGTCCTGGTTTAAATGCCTAATCAGAAATGGACTAACTGTCTGGAAGACTTTAATGCAATCCCTTCAGTTTCTGGCTGGCCTTTATTTTTGTGCACTTTTGAGATCAGGAATCGTAATCATACCTGTCATAAGAGTAAAGAGCCAGCGTTGCTTTTTTAGGAAGCCAGTCTTAAAATAGCATTGGGCAACGGGACAACATGCTTTTAGCATAACGTACCACCACAGCGTCTGAAGATCTGCTACGTCAAACTACCTGTAACTGTAAAAGGTCAAATAAACAGTTGAGCATCATGATTTTTACTGCATCATAAACTTGGGACAGTTCACCCAAAAATAACATGGCCAAGATCCAAAAAACACTAGAGGTCCTGTTATACCTAAATGCGTTTGGTTGGTCTGATCACATTTAATCCGTCTCTTCTGTCCTGATTTCTTCAGTCTATGGGCGGTAAATGTCTGGGCTTTTCCAGCTCTTTCCATCTAATGGATGAGATAAACTCATATGAGCGGCCGGAGACGCCGGAGAAACACACGGAGAGCATCGGCTTCAGTTTCTGCTCTGAGCAGCCGAACGCTGTGAGTGTGTGTTAGAGATCAGGAATGGAGAACGCTTCTCATCTTCAGACCAAACTCGGTCTCAGCCCAGAGTTTAAATCCCGTCCCATAATGCATTGGGTCAGTCGGGTCTTTAGCGGCTGCTCCAGCGCATCTGACCACATCTACACTACGAAAGCAATCCGTTTAACTACCTCTGGAAGTGGCTCGAATCGCTTCAGACCCGCTCACACCTGTGTTAGAGTCTCCACCTGAGATCCGATCGAAGCGCTTCAGACCCGCTCACACCTGTGTTAGAGTCTCCACCTGAGATCCGATCGCGCTTCAGACCCGCTTACACCTGTGTTAGAGTCTCCACCTGAGATCCGATCGAAGCGCTTCAGACCCGCTCACACCTGTGTTAGAGTCTCCACCTGAGATCCGATCGAAGCGCTTCAGACCCGCTCACACCTGTGTTAGAGTCTCCACCTGAGATCCGATCGGCGCTTCAGATCCGCTCACACCTGTGTTAGAGTCTCCACCTGAGATCCGATCAGCGCTTCAGACCCGCTCACACCTGTGTTAGAGTCTCCACCTGAGATCCGATCGCGCTTCAGACCGCTCACACCTGTGTTAGAGTCTCCACCTGAGATCCGATCAAGCGCTTCAGACCCGCTCACACCTGTGTTAGAGTCTCCACCTGAGATCCGATCAAGCGCTTCAGACCCGCTTACACCTGTGTTAGAGTCTCCACCTGAGATCCGATCGGCGCTTCAGACCCGCTTACACCTGTGTTAGAGTCTCCACCTGAGATCGGATCGGCGCTTCAGACCGCTCACACCTGTGTTAGAGTCTCCACCTGAGATCCGACCAAAGCGCTTCAGACCCGCTTACACCTGTGTTAGAGTCTCCACCTGAGATCCGATCGGCGCTTCAGACCGCTCACACCTGTGTTAGTCTCCACCTGAGATCCGATCAAGCGCTTCAGACCCGCTCACACCTGTGTTAGAGTCTCCACCTGAGATCCGATCGGCGCTTCAGACCCGCTCACACCTGTGTTAGAGTCTCCACCTGAGATCCGATCAAGCGCTTCAGACCCGCTCACACCTGTGTTAGAGTCTCCACCTGAGATCCGATCGGCGCTTCAGACCCCGCTCACACCTGTGTTAGAGTCTCCACCTGAGATCCGATCAAGCGCTTCAGACCCGCTCACACCTGTGTTAGAGTCTCCACCTGAGATCCGATCGCGCTTCAGACCCGCTCACACCTGTGTTAGAGTCTCCACCTGACATCCGATCAAGCGCTTCAGACCCGCTTACACCTGTGTTAGAGTCTCCACTTGAGATCCGATCGGCGCTTCAGACCCGCTCACACCTGTGTTAGAGTCTCCACCTGAGATCCGATCGGCGCTTCAGACCGCTCACACCTGTGTTAGAGTCTCCACCTGACATCCGATCAAGCGCTTCAGACCCGCTTACACCTGTGTTAGAGTCTCCACCTGAGATCCGATCGGCGCTTCAGACCCGCTCACACCTGTGTTAGAGTCTCCACCTGAGATCCGATCGGCGCTTCAGACCCGCTCACACCTGTGTTAGAGTCTCCACCTGAGATCCGATCGGCGCTTCAGACCCGCTCACACCTGTGTTAGAGTCTCCACCTGAGATCCGATCGAAGCCCTTCAGACCCGCTCACACCTGTGTTAGAGTCTCCACCTGAGATCCGATCAAGCGCTTCAGACCCGCTCACACCTGTGTTAGAGTCTCCACCTGAGATCCGATCGGCGCTTCAGACCCGCTCACACCTGTGTTAGAGTCTCCACCTGAGATCCGACCGAGCGCTTCAGACCGCTTGCACCTGTGTTAGAGTCTCCACCTGAGATCCGATCAAGCGCTTCAGACCGCTCACACCTGTGTTAGAGTCTCCACCTGAGATCCGATCGGCGCTTCAGACCCGCTCACACCTGTGTTAGAGTCTCCACCTGAGATCCGATCGAGCGCTTCAGACCCGCTCACACCTGTGTTAGAGTCTCCACCTGAGATCCGATCGGCGCTTCAGACCCGCTCACACCTGTGTTAGAGTCTCCACCTGAGATCCGATCGAGCGCTTCAGACCCGCTCACACCTGTGTTAGAGTCTCCACCTGAGATCCGATCGGCGCTTCAGACCCGCTCACACCTGTGTTAGAGTCTCCACCTGACATCCGATCAAGCGCTTCAGACCCGCTTACACCTGTGTTAGAGTCTCCACTTGAGATCCGATCGAGCGCTTCAGACCCGCTCACACCTGTGTTAGAGTCTCCACCTGACATCCGATCGGCGCTTCAGACCCGCTTACACCTGTGTTAGAGTCTCCACCTGAGATCCGATCGCGCTTCAGACCCGCTCACACCTGTGTTAGAGTCTCCACCTGAGATCCGATCGAATCGCTTCAGACCCGCTTACACCTGTGTTAGAGTCTCCACCTGAGATCCGATCAAGCGCTTCAGACCGCTCACACCTGTGTTAGAGTCTCCACCTGAGATCCGATCGGCGCTTCAGACCCGCTCACACCTGTGTTAGAGTCTCCACCTGAGATCCGATCGGCGCTTCAGACCCGCTTACACCTGTGTTAGAGTCTCCACCTGAGATCCGAGCGCTTCAGACCCGCTTACACCTGTGTTAGAGTCTCCACCTGAGATCCGATCGAGCGCTTCAGACCCGCTCACACCTGTGTTAGAGTCTCCACCTGAGATCCGATCGGCGCTTCAGACCCGCTCACACCTGTGTTAGAGTCTCCACCTGAGATCCGATCGAAGCGCTTCAGACCCGCTTACACCTGTGTTAGAGTCTCCACCTGAGATCCGATCGGCGCTTCAGACCCGCTCACAGCTGTTAGAGTCTCCACCTGAGATCCGATCAAGCGCTTCAGACCCGCTCACACCTGTGTTAGAGTCTCCACCTGAGATCCGATCAAGCGCTTCAGACCCGCTCACACCTGTGTTAGAGTCTCCACCTGAGATCCGATCGAATCGCTTCAGACCCGCTCACACCTGTGTTAGAGTCTCCACCTGAGATCCGACCGGCGCTTCAGACCCGCTTACACCTGTGTTAGAGTCTCCACCTGAGATCCGATCGGCGCTTCAGACCCGCTCACACCTGTGTTAGAGTCTCCACCTGAGATCCGATCAAGCGCTTCAGACCCGCTCACACCTGTGTTAGAGTCTCCACCTGAGATCCGATCGAGCGCTTCAGACCCGCTCACACCTGTGTTAGAGTCTCCACCTGAGATCCGATCGAAGCGCTTCAGACCCGCTTACACCTGTGTTAGAGTCTCCACCTGAGATCCGATCAAGCGCTTCAGACCCGCTCACACCTGTGTTAGAGTCTCCACCTGAGATCCGATCGGCGCTTCAGACCCGCTTACACCTGTGTTAAGAGTCTCCACCTGAGATCCGACCGAAGCGCTTCAGACCCGCTTACACCTGTGTTAGAGTCTCCACCTGAGATCCGATCAAGCGCTTCAGACCCGCTCACACCTGTGTTAGAGTCTCCACCTGAGATCCGATCAAGCGCTTCAGACCTCACACCTGTGTTAGAGTCTCCACCTGAGATCCGATCAAGCGCTTCAGACCCGCTCACACCTGTGTTAGAGTCTCCACCTGAGATCCGATCGAGCGCTTCAGACCCGCTCACACCTGTGTTAGAGTCTCCACCTGAGATCCGATCGGCGCTTCAGACCCGCTTACACCTGTGTTAGAGTCTCCACCTGAGATCCGATCGGCGCTTCAGACCCGCTCACACCTGTGTTAGAGTCTCCACCTGAGATCCGATCGGCGCTTCAGACCCGCTCACACCTGTGTTAGAGTCTCCACCTGAGATCCGATCAAGCGCTTCAGACCCGCTCACACCTGTGTTAGAGTCTCCACCTGAGATCCGATCGAAGAGCTTCAGACCCGCTCACACCTGTGTTAGAGTCTCCACCTGAGATCCGATCGGCGCTTCAGACCCGCTCACACCTGTGTTAGAGTCTCCACCTGAGATCGATCGAGCGCTTCAGACCCGCTCACACCTGTGTTAGAGTCTCCACCTGAGATCCGATCGGCGCTTCAGACCCGCTCACACCTGTGTTAGAGTCTCCACCTGAGATCGGATCAAGCGCTTCAGACCCGCTCACACCTGTGTTAGAGTCTCCACCTGAGATCCGATCAAGCGCTTTAGACCCGCTCACACCTGTGTTAGAGTCTCCACCTGAGATCCGATCGAGCGCTTCAGACCCGCTCACACCTGTGTTAGAGTCTCCACCTGAGATCCGATCAAGCGCTTCAGACCCGCTCACACCTGTGTTAGAGTCTCCACCTGAGATCCGATCAAGCGCTTCAGACCCGCTCACACCTGTGTTAGAGTCTCCACCTGAGATCCGATCGGCGCTTCAGACCGCTTACACCTGTGTTAGAGTCTCCACCTGAGATCCGACTGAAGCGCTTCAGACCCGCTCACACCTGTGTTAGAGTCTCCACCTGAGATCCGACTGAAGCGCTTCAGACCCGCTCACACCTGTGTTAGAGTCTCCACCTGAGATCCGATCGGCGCTTCAGACCGCTTACACCTGTGTTAGAGTCTCCACCTGAGATCCGACTGAAGCGCTTCAGACCCGCTTACACCTGTGTTAGAGTCTCCACCTGAGATCCGACTGAAGCGCTTCAGACCCGCTCACACCTGTGTTAGAGTCTCCACCTGAGATCCGACTGAAGCGCTTCAGACCCGCTCACACCTGTGTTAGAGTCTCCACCTGAGATCCGATCAAGCGCTTCAGACCCGCTTACACCTGTGTTAGAGTCTCCACCTGAGATCCGACTGAAGCGCTTCAGACCCGCTTACACCTGTGTTAGAGTCTCCACCTGAGATCCGACCGAAGCGCTTCAGACCCGCTCACACCTGTGTTAGAGTCTCCACCTGAGATCCGACTGAAGCGCTTCAGACCGCTCACACCTGTGTTAGAGTCTCCACCTGAGATCCGATCGAAGCGCTTCAGACCCGCTTACACCTGTGTTAGAGTCTCCACCTGAGATCCGACTGAAGCGCTTCAGACCCGCTCACACCTGTGTTAGAGTCTCCACCTGAGATCCGATCGAGCGCTTCAGACCCGCTTACACCTGTGTTAGAGTCTCCACCTGAGATCCGACTGAAGCGCTTCAGACCCGCTCACACCTGTGTTAGAGTCTCCACCTGAGATTCGATCAAGCGCTTCAGACCCGCTCACACCTATGTTAGAGTCTCCACCTGAGATCCGATCAAGCGCTTCAGACCCGCTTACACCTGTGTTAGAGTCTCCACCTGAGATCCGACTGAAGCGCTTCAGACCCGCTTACACCTGTGTTAGAGTCTCCACCTGAGATCCGACCGGCGCTTCAGACCCGCTCACACCTGTGTTAGAGTCTCCACCTGAGATCCGATCAAGCGCTTCAGACCCGCTCACACCTGTGTTAGAGTCTCCACCTGAGATCCGACTGAAGCGCGTCAGACCCGCTCACACCTGTGTTAGAGTCTCCACCTGAGATCCGATCGCGCTTCAGACCCGCTCACACCTGTGTTAGAGTCTCCACCTGAGATCCGATCAAGCGCTTCAGACCCGCTTACACCTGTGTTAGAGTCTCCACCTGAGATCCGACTGAAGCGTCAGACCCGCTCACACCTGTGTTAGAGTCTCCACCTGAGATCCGACTGAAGCGCGTCAGACCCGCTCACACCTGTGTTAGAGTCTCCACCTGAGATCCGATCAAGCGCTTCAGACCCGCTCACACCTGTGTTAGAGTCTCCACCTGAGATCCGATCGGCGCTTCAGACCCGCTTACACCTGTGTTAGAGTCTCCACCTGAGATCCGACTGAAGCGCTTCAGACCCGCTTACACCTGTGTTAGAGTCTCCACCTGAGATCCGACCGGCGCTTCAGACCCGCTCACACCTGTGTTAGAGTCTCCACCTGAGATCCGATCGGCGCTTCAGACCCGCTTACACCTGTGTTAGAGTCTCCACCTGAGATCCGATCGGCGCTTCAGACCCGCTCACACCTGTGTTAGAGTCTCCACCTGAGATCCGACCGAGCGCTTCAGACCCGCTCACACCTGTGTTAGAGTCTCCACCTGAGATCCGACCGCGCTTCAGACCCGCTCACACCTGTGTTAGAGTCTCCACCTGAGATCCGACCAAGCGCTTCAGACCCGCTCACACCTGTGCTAGAGTCTCCACCTGAGATCCGATCGGCGCTTCAGACCCGCTCACACCTGTGTTAGAGTCTCCACCTGAGATCCGATCAAGAGCTTCAGACCCGCTTACACCTGTGTTAGAGTCTCCACCTGAGATCCGACCAAGCGCTTCAGACCCGCTTACACCTGTGTTAGAGTCTCCACCTGAGATCCGACCAGGCGCTTCAGACCGCTGACACCTGTGTTAGAGTCTCCACCTGAGATCCGATCAAGCGCTTCAGACCCTCACACCTGTGTTAGAGTCTCCACCTGAGATCCGATCGAGCGCTTCAGACCCGCTTACACCTGTGTTAGAGTCTCCACCTGAGATCCGATCGGCGCTTCAGACCCGCTCACACCTGTGTTAGAGTCTCCACCTGAGATCCGATCAAGCGCTTCAGACCCGCTCACACCTGTGTTAGAGTCTCCACCTGAGATCCGATCGAAGCGCTTCAGACCCGCTCACACCTGTGTTAGAGTCTCCACCTGAGATCCGATCGAAGCGCTTCAGACCCGCTTACACCTGTGTTAGAGTCTCCACCTGAGATCCGATCGGCGCTTCAGACCCGCTCACACCTGTGTTAGAGTCTCCACCTGAGATCCGATCGGCGCTTCAGACCCGCTCACACCTGTGTTAGAGTCTCCACCTGAGATCCGATCGAAGCGCTTCAGACCCGCTCACACCTGTGTTAGAGTCTCCACCTGAGATCCGATCGAAGCGCTTCAGACCCGCTCACACCTGTGTTAGAGTCTCCACCTGAGATCCGATCGAAGCGCTTCTCAGTACCAGGGCCACAGAGGTAGTCCTAATGGCTCGTGGTATATCACAGGTCTACTAAACCCAAACACTTGGAGGAACCGGATCAAATTCAATCACTACAAATCGCTCAAACTCGCCATGAAGTCTATTCTCTTCCTGTATGTTGTTTCCAGTTTCATGCAGATGAAAATGTTTTCACATCTACCAGGAAATGTACTCTTCCTGACATCCTGAAAGTATTTGGACACTTAAGTCAAACTTTAAAATGTCAATGTTATAACAAGAGAAAAATCGCTAAATTAGGGTTTGAGTGCATGAAGTTAATTCTGGTGGGGGGGGGGATTTTTTAAAAATCAAATTGAATAAAATGTGATGCTTGT
>CM040932.1:6715968-6765968 GCA_023029165.1 Gobiocypris rarus | reverse complement strand
AGTCATACACACTCAGTTATACTCACACACTCAGTTATACTCACACACACACTCAGTTATACTCACACACACTCACTATACTCACACACACTCACTATACTCACACACACACACTATACTCACACACACACTCCGTCATACACACTCAGTTATACTCACACACTCAGTTATACTCACACACACACTGTTATACCCACACACACTCAGTCATACACACTCAGTTATACTCACACACACTCAATATACTCACACACACTCAGTTATACTCACACACACACTGTTATACCCACACACACTCAGTCATACACACTCAGTTATACTCACACACTCAGTTATACTCACACACACACTCAGTTATACTCACACACACTCAGTTATACTCACACACACAGTCATAAACACTCAATTATACTCAGACACACACTCAGTTATACTCACACACACTCAGTCATACACACTCAGTTATACTCACACACACTGTTATACTCACACACACTCAGTCATACACACTCAGTTATACATACACTCAGTTATACCCACACACACACTCGGTTATACTCACACACACACTACGTAATACACACTCAGTTATACTCACACACACACTCAGTTATACTCACACACACACTCGGTTATACTCACACACACACTCCGTAATACACACTCAGTTATACTCACACACACACTCAGTTATACTCACACACACACTCAGTTATACTCACACACACTCAGTTATACTCACACACACACTCAGTTATACTCACACACACTCAGTTATACTCACACACACTCAGTTATACTCACACACACAGTCATAAACACTCAGTTATACTCACACACACTCAGTTATACTCACACACACACACTCAGTTATACTCACACACACACTCAGTTATACTCACACACACACTCAGTTATACTCACACACACTCAGTTATACTCACACTCAGTTATACCCACACACACACTCTGTTATACTCACACACACACTCAGTTATACTCACACACACACTCAGTTATACACACACTCAGTCATACACACTCAGTTATACTCACACTCACTCAGTTATACTCACACATACTCAGTCATACACACTCAGTTATACACACACACACTCAGTCATACACACTCAGTTATACTCACACACACTCAGTTATACTCACACACACTCAGTTATACTTACACACTCAGTTATACTCACTCAGTTATACTCACACACACTCAGTTATACTCACTCAGTTATACTCACACACACTCAGTTATACTCACTCAGTTATACTCACACACACTCAGTTATACTCACACACACTCAGTTATACTCACTCAGTTATACTCACACACACTCAGTTATACTCACTCAGTTATACTCACACACACTCAGTTATACTCACACACTCAGTTATACTCACTCAGTTATACTCACACACACACTCAGTTATACTCACTTACACACTCACTTACACACTTTGTCATACACTGTTATACTCACACACATAGACTCGGTCACACACTCAATCAGTCATACACGCACTTGCGCACACACACACACACACACACACACACACACACACACACACACACTGCCCCTGCCCCTAAACCTACCCATCACAGGAGACATGCGGCATTTTTACATTTTCAAAAATCATCACTTAGTGTGATTTATAAGATGTTTTCCTCATGGGGACCAAAAAATGTCCCCACAAGGACAAGGATTTTGGATATTGCCATCTTTGTGGGGACATTTTGTCCCCATACCGTAGGGATTACCAGTCCACACACACACACACACAACTGCACACACTCACTTGCACACACACTCTCTCACACACAAATAAATCGAATATTTTAAGTTTATTCCAAAATATACATAAATATATAAAAATATAAATATAAAAGTATTTTGAGTTTAAACTTGACCACGTAATTTCAGTGCTTCATGGGAGTGGGCGGAGCTTAAGAGTACCTTTGGCAGGATTTGCACGAGAATCATGGGTAATGTAGTTTTTAAACAGGAATTCCAGTTAAACACGATTATTTTCAGAAATATGTTGAAATAATGTGGACTGGTGGCAAAAGCATGGAGCTCGACTGGACTGGTTTTGATTGGTCAGTGGTCAGTCAGTCACGCACACGTAGAAGGTTTAAGTGAAGTAAAAGTTGAACATGTAGAATGCATGTACTGGAATACAGCGTTCAGAGAGATGATCGTTGACATGAGGAGAACTGTGTGTGTGTTCCAGGAGTATGTGGCGTACAGCCATACGGGCCGCATCATCCCGGCCATCTGGTTTCGCTACGACCTGAGTCCAATCACGGTCAAATACACCGAGAGGAGGCAGCCGCTCTACCGCTTCATCACCACTGTGAGTCTCTCTCTCATATCCAGTGTCGCATTACATGAGTTACGTAATAAGATTACTTTTTGAAGTAACTAGTAAAGTAACGCATTACTTTTCAAATTTACAATAAAATATCGGAGTTACTTTTTCACATGTATTTGACTGAGGCGTCTCCTGACCCCATGAAAGCGAGAGTAAGTGCAGAGGTGTGTGTGTGAACATGATGGTTATTGTAGTTCTAGACTACCGTATTTTCCGCACTATAAGGCGCACTTAAAAGCCTTTCATTTTTTCAAAAAACGACAGTGCGCCTTATATATGGATCCAGGTGCTCTGTCAAAATGTTTCAGTATGAAAAACCAATAAAAACAATTTAATTATAATAAAATGTTTCAGTACGACTGGTAAACTACAAAGCTGCACCGCTTGCAGCATTACGGCTACCGTAGTCAGTAAACACCAGGACTGTGCTTTCGGATAATGACGACCGGGCAGGATGGATGCCGTAGTCAGTAAACACCGGGACTGTGCTTTCGGATAATGACGACCGGGCAGGATGGATGCCGTAGTCAGTAAACACCGGGACTGTGCTTTGGGATAATGCCGAGAGGGAGCCGGGCAGGTCGGATGCCGTAGTCAGTAAACACCGGGACTGTGCTTTGGGATAATGACGACCGGGCAGGATGGATGCCGTAGTCAGTAAACACCGGGACTGTGCTTTGGGATAATGCCGAGAGGGAGCCGGGCAGGTCGGATGCCGTAGTCAGTAAACACCGGGACTGTGCTTTCGGATAATGCCGAGAGGGAGCAGGGCAGGATGGATGCCGTAGTCAGTAAACACCGGGACTGTGCTTTGGGATAATGCCGAGAGGGAGCCGGGCAGGTCGGATGCCGTAGTCAGTAAACACCGGGACTGTGCTTTGGGATAATGCCGAGAGGGAGCAGGGCAGGTCGGATGCCGTAGTCAGTAAACACCGGGACTGTGCTTTCGGATAATGACGACCGGGCAGGATGGATGCCGTAGTCAGTAAACACCGGGACTGTGCTTTGGGATAATGCCGAGAGGGAGCAGGGCAGGTCGGATGCCGTAGTCAGTAAACACCGGACTGTGCTTTGGGATAATGCCGAGAGGAGCAGGGCAGGTCGGATGCCGTAGTCAGTAAACACCGGGACTGTGCTTTCGGATAATGCCGAGAGGAGCCGGGCAGGTCGGATGCGTAGTCAGTAAACACCGGGACTGTGCTTTGGGATAATGCCGAGAGGAGCAGGGCAGGTCGGATGCCGTAGTCAGTAAACACCGGGACTGTGCTTTCGGATAATGCGAGAGGAGCAGGGCAGGTCGGATGCCGTAGTCAGTAAACACCGGGACTGTGCTTTCGGATAATGCCGAGAGGAGCCGGGCAGGTCGGATGCCGTAGTCAGTAAACACCGGGACTGTGCTTTCGGATAATGCGAGAGGAGCCGGGCAGGTCGGATGCCGTAGTCAGTAAACACCGGGACTGTGCTTTCGGATAATGCCGAGAGGGAGCCGGGCAGGTCGGATGCCGTAGTCAGTAAACACCGGGACTGTGCTTTCGGATAAACGAGAGGGAGCCGGGCAGTTTGGATGCCGTAGTCAGTAAACACCGGGACTGTGCTTTGGGATAATGCCGAGAGGGAGCCGGGCAGGTCGGATGCCGTAGTCAGTAAACACCGGGACTGTGCTTTCGGATAATGCCGAGAGGAGCCGGGCAGGTCGGATGGTAGTCAGTAAACACCGGGACTGTGCTTTCGGATAATGCCGAGAGAGAGCCGGGCAGGTCGGATGCCTTAGTCAGTAAACACCGGGACTGTGCTTTGGGATAATGCCGAGAGGGAGCCGGGCAGGTCGGATGCCGTAGTCAGTAAACACCGGGACTGTGCTTTCGGATAATGACGAGAGGGAGCCGGGCAGGTCGGATGCCGTAGTCAGTAAACACCGGGACTGTGCTTTGGGATAATGACGAGAGGGAGCCGGGCAGGCTGGATGCCTTAGTCATTAAACACCGGGACTGTGCTTTCGGATAATGCCGAGAGGGAGCAGGGCAGGTCGGATGCCGTAGTCAGTAAACACCGGGACTGTGCTTTCGGATAATGCCGAGAGGGAGCCGGGCAGGTCGGATGCCGTAGTCAGTAAACACCGGGACTGTGCTTTGGGATAATGCCGAGAGGGAGCCGGGCAGGTCGGATGCCGTAGTCAGTAAACACCGGGACTGTGCTTTGGGATAATGCCGAGAGGGAGCCGGGCAGGTCGGATGCCGTAGTCAGTAAACACCGGGACTGTGCTTTCGGATAATGCCGAGAGGAGCAGGGCAGGTCGGATGCCGTAGTCAGTAAACACCGGGACTGTGCTTTGGATAATGCCGAGAGGAGCCGGGCAGGTCGGATGCCGTGAGTCAGTAAACACCGGGACTGTGCTTTCGGATAAGCGAGAGGGAGCCGGGCAGTTTGGATGCCGTAGTCAGTAAACACCGGGACTGTGCTTTGGATAATGCCGAGAGGAGCAGGGCAGGTCGGATGCCGTAGTCAGTAAACACCGGGACTGTGCTTTCGGATAATGCCGAGAGGAGCAGGGCAGGTCGGATGCCGTAGTCAGTAAACACCGGGACTGTGCTTTCGGATAATGCCGAGAGGAGCCGGGCAGGTCGGATGCCGTAGTCAGTAAACACCGGGACTGTGCTTTCGGATAATGCCGAGAGGAGCAGGGCAGGTCGGATGCCGTAGTCAGTAAACACCGGGACTGTGCTTCGGATAATGCCGAGAGGGAGCAGGGCAGGTCGGATGCCGTGGTCAGTAAACACCGGGACTGTGCTTTCGGATAATGCCGAGAGGAGCCGGGCAGGTCGGATGCCGTAGTCGCCAACTGTTCAATTCGGACACTGAAGAAGAAGAATTCGGATAATGTGAGATGAGAGAAGAAACTGATGCATAACTGAACAATGTGCTAACGTTTGATTTAGTGGTATCCGACTGTTTCTTTTACTACGTGTTTACTGAATTAGGAATAGTTCCTCCACGCGTTTGGGAGAAAAGTTAGCAAGGCTGGGAGATATTGTTTATATGCACATCAACGTTTGAACAACGTTATCATGGGAGTGAACGGACTTGTCAGAACGCTTAATAAAGTTGGACTTTATCTGACTGTTTTGTTGACATTCCCTTTAGCACAGCGCCATCTAGTGGATGCATAACACCAACGTTTGACTGCAGTCTCTTCTATTATATTCGCCTTATAATCCGGTGTGCCCGATACATGAAAACAGCTCTTAAATAGGCCATTCATTGAAGGTGCGCCTTATAGTGCGGAAAATACGGTAAATCTGAGCATTTATTCATCTCACTTGCATAAAGATTGAGTATTCCTCAAAAACAATCAAATCAGTCAAATGCAAAATATTCAAACCTCCAATAATTAAATGTTAAATAAAATGAATATTTTTATGGATTTAATCTACCTTTAGTGACCAATTTGTTGCTGACCTTTAATGATTCAGTTAAACCATGAGCAAATATACAGATTTTTATTTTCTATTGGTAAATCTTTTTTCTCCTGCGTCCTGTTCTTCCATGATCCAGAATGGCAGCAGAGCGTGTGAATGTGTGTTTTTACCTCAGCCTGAGGCTTATTATTTCAATTTTGGTATGAAGAGGTCTTTACATTTGCACAAAAATAGAACCTTTTTGTCATAAAAAAACAAAAACAAAAAAACAAGCCCAGTCCAGGTGAGAAAAAGTAACGCAAAAGTAACGTAACGCATTACTTTTCTTAAAAAGTAACTCAATAAGTTACTTTTTAAAGGAGTAACACAATATTGTAATGCATTACTTGTCAAAGTAACTCTCCCCAGCACTGCTGATATCATGCCTGTGTGTCGTCAGATCTGCGCCATCATCGGCGGGACGTTCACAGTGGCCGGCATCATCGACTCCTGCATTTTCACAGCCTCGGAAGCCTGGAAGAAAATCCAGATTGGGAAAATGTCATGAGCTGTGCTCCGGTCTCCCGCCTCCGACACACACCCATCACTACGGCCTCTCGTGTGAGCGGAAGACTTCCTCTTCATTCATCCAGACTGACTGCTGTTCCTCTCCGTGTGGAGACGCAGGTGTTTTCCTCAGATCGTGTGCCGATGTGGAAAGAACCTGCCTTTCCCTCGAAGGGTGTGTGTGTGTGTGTGTGTGGTGTTATATAAGAGGCAGTGTTATAGTGATTAAACACAACACTAGACGACAATTGAGCTGATGTGCAACTGCTTTACATGATGGGCTTAATCGCAAATATATTTAGTTTTGGGGTCATATTGCACTTCAAAATTAAATGGACAAAAAAATGTGCAATGTGCGGTTTATTGGCATGACTATTACCTCCCCTCCCCTCTCCCGTTCTCATTACAGAATCAGGGTTTCTGCAGGATTATGAAGGTACATTTAAGGCTTTTTGCAGAAAATCAAAGTGAACAACACATCAAGATGTCCTCTAATAAACACAATGGCCCTCATTTATCAATCTTGCATTAAAACGGGCGTATATGTTGGCGTAAGATCATGCTTACACTCCTCTCAGCGGCTGATTTATGAAGCTGTGCGCACCTCTGAAATCCAGGTGTGTGCAGTACCTGCGCTTGATAAATGCTGCGGCTGAAAACCATCGTCATTAGAATAACACGCCCCTAAATATTCAAGTCTCTGCCTCCGCCACGCCCTCATTTTACGCCATGGACACACGGAAGACGGCAAAGAAGCAAAACTTCTCCGGAGATCGAGACATCGCCAGGGAAGTGGAAAACAACAAAACTGTTTTATTTGGGAGTTTAAAGAGTGGGATTAAAGGCGCCAGTTTAATGGAAATCCAGTTTAAATCGCTGTTTGGATGAGAGATTACCTATCACAATGCATTATTTTACAGCACGTGTTTTGAAACCATTAGCATTTAATTTCGAATCACATGTATTGGGCTGTACAATAGTGATGTGATGTGGAGTACCATTCATTCACACATTAATAATAATTGCATGACAATTTGTAAGCTTCTTATTATTATTATTATTATTATTATTATTATTATTTAAAAGAAGAATGTCATTTTTATTATTTTGTCAGTCTGAATTATTTTCAGTCCCAGTCCGTGCGCAGCTGCCGGGCTTAACTCTGAAACGCCAAACGTCCGATGTCTGGTAGAGCATAGGAAAAAAAGTAGTGCGCATGTGTCGACCGGGATCATCCGCGCGCATCCGTGGTGCAGTAGCTATACTTTGAGGCAGCGGACAGAGTATACCCGGGGCTTAAAGCGCACAGGCTAACACATGTGCCTACAAATCCAATGCTTTGGTAAAGTCACACAAATGAAACATTGAAGTCCATGTTGCACAAAAACAAACACTGAAGTTTATAATTACTATGTTGTTGTTTTACAGTGGGTCATAATATAGCATATCTTTGTCAGTGCGTTTTGTGCCGTTAGGAATTGTTTTTCTGCACATTTTCGCACTAACTCAAAACGCACTTTTGATAAATGAGGGCCAATGAGTGTGTTAGTGACACTTCAGAGTCCAACACATCGCTTTTCACTCAAGGTTTGAGATCTTGTGATGTTATGATTAAAACAATAATGTGTTCGTAAGAACTCAAATGAGAGCGATGTTCATACCCAATGAACCAATGCTCAAACTCACTTCATTCGGTTCAGTTTCTCAGAGAACGAGAATTAGTGTGTCCTGATTTAAGGATGCTTTGTTTTTGAGGAAGAGCAGCACTTCTGCAGCGCATGCCATCACATTTAGAGCCCTATGAAATATGATTTATTTATTAGGGCTCTGCGTTAATGGTCAGATTCGATTTGGAACACAAATGAAGATCGAGAGATTTCTGTCCTCCATTGACAGGCTAAGCAACTTCAGAAAGCTCATTAAGAGATCTGATCCGTACGGATCGAGCGGATTGCTCCAGATGTCCTGAAGAGACTCGATGGCTTTATATGAGGGAGGAAAGTCTGACGGGTTTGGATGACATTAGGGTGAGGGAATGATCCCAGGATTCTCATTAATGGGTGAACTGGCTCTTTAAGAGTCTGTCCGACTGCGGATTCATTCATTCATCCGTATGACGTTCTGCATTATACAGTCAAATACATCTTCATGAACGGATCCTGCAGTTTCATCATCATAGGGCTCGGATTTAAACCCGTGTTACTGAATAAGACGGCCTTCGATTGTGGAAGGTCAAATGAAGCCCTGCAGAAACCCTGAAGAATGCATTTACACTTTGCCTTTAATATGTGCCTAATTTAAATAACTGTTCTGCATTACAGTCGAGAAGGATGCGTTCGGGGTTAAATCTATTCTATTATCATGAAAATGCATTGCAAATGACTTTATTGTTCCTGAAATTGGACTGATTTCTGGACACGAGATTTTTCAACTTCTTTCCTACATTTACACTAGATTATGGGGAAGCACAGGCGAAGCTACTTGGGCGCAGAGATATCACAACACATGCCGGTATGTTGATGGAAGTTGTGGGATTGCACGTGTTGTGTGATATCTCTGCAGTAGCAGTGCTTCGCCTGTGCTTCCCCATAATATAGTCCCAATATCTGCCTAGGAAATCTCCTAGTCTTAATCTGCATCGCTATTTGCACTCATTGTGAATACGCAGGCCTCAAGAAGTAATTAGGTGGGGGGTTTTTTCTTTTTCCGATCACTTTTATTTGGAACATGCTAGCTGGCAACATAGGTTTCCATTCATTATGCTAAGCTAAGCTAGCTGTCAAACTAAAACAATGCATGCACTGAGAAAAAAAATGCATTTGCCCACATATCTAAATGTAGGAAAGATGTTGAATAAGCCCTGTTTCTAAACACGCTGGAGTGTTCCTGTAAGCAGTGCATGCTGGGATTTAATCTGGTGTCTTATCTTGCACTCTGATTGTAGGCCTGTATTTCTGAGCTCTCTCTTTTGAAGCGTCCGATTGAAGGGAAATTATGATTGTTTCTAGTCTTATCTAAAGACAGCTGAAGGAATGTGTTTTGAGGTTATGTCTGTCTATAAAGGTAGTGGATTATTTCCTGTGATGTTAAACCTGTTACTGTTGTGGAGACTGAGCCCTGTTTACACACGGTCACCCGTGCTGTGCGGAGCTCGAAGGGTTTCCTGTCAGTGTTTTGATCATATTCTGGTTGAGCCGGTTGCACACGTGGCTCAGATGCGCTGTTGCCATGGAGACAGACGTGTGTTTGTTTCACTTCGCACAGCGAGAACAGAAACCACATCCTGCATCTGAGCTTCACGCCCGAGCGTGGCAGCTGTGCAGTTTGAGTCTTACTCTGTGTTAGCGGATATAATTCAGCCGCATGGACGTCATCATCCCTCTCACACCACAGCATCAGCCCGTCTCTCTGTTCGTATGGCTCGGGTTAGTGGTTTCTTTCATGATTTTAATAAAGGTCTACCATAATGTTCTCTAAATAAACATCATAGGGCCATGTAACAAGACTTCTGTTTTCTTAATTGGGTCATTAAATGTGTACGTTCAATTTATTGTCCACACACACACACACACACACGTATAGATTAATGCTGTCAATTGATACAACATGTCACTGATACTAACACTGATGTCTCTGAAACATTACTGTATCTTTAAAAGCTATCAATTTCAACATTTATTAGGCTTTAAAAAAAGAACTTAATTTAAGAGAACAATCTTTTCATAAACTCATAATAAATGTCATTTACCCGTGGGCTTCATATATATAAAAAATACAGAAATTGAATAAAGTTTTCAAACTCTTTACAGTATTAACTACATAAATAATGACATATAGATTAATCCTTATTAAAGGGTCAGTTATCCCAAAAATTAAAATGACCCCATGAATCACTCTCCCTCAAGCCGTCCGCGGTGTGTATGACTTTCTGCTTTCAGAAGAAACACAAAGTTATATTAAAATAATGTCCTGGCTCTTCAAAGCTTTATAATGGCAGTGCCTGTTTATGTTTTGAAGTCCATAAAAGTGCATCCATCATCATAAAAGTGCATCTATCCATCATAAAAGTGCATCAATCCATCATAAAAGTGTATCCATCCATCATAAAAGTCCATCTATCCATCATAAAAGTGCATCAATCCATCATAAAAGTGCATCCATCCATCATAAGTGCATATATCCATCATAAAAGTGCATCAATCCATCTTAAAAGTGTATCCATCCATCATAAAAGTCCATCTATCCATCATAAAAGTCCATCTATCCATCATAAAAGTGCATCAATCCATCATAAAAGTGCATCTATCCATCATAAAAGTGCATCAATCCATCATAAAAGTGCATCAATCCATCATAAAAGTGCATCAATCCATCATAAAAGTGTATCCATCCATCATAAAAGTCCATCTATCCATCATAAAAGTGCATCTATCCATCATAAAAGTGCATCAATCCATCATAAAAGTGCATCTATCCATCATAAAAGTGCATCAATCCATCATAAAAGTCAATTTATTATCATAAAAGTGAATCTATCATCATAAGTGGATCAATCCATCATAAAAGTGCATCCATCCATCATAAGTGCATCAATCCATCATAAAAGTGCATCAATCCATCATAAAAGTGCATCCATCCATCATAAAGTGCATCAATCCATCATAAAAGTGCATCTATCCATCATAAAAGTGCATCTATCCATCATAAAAGTGCATCTATCCATCATAAAAGTGAATCTATCAATCATAAAAGTCCATCTATCCATCATAAAAGTGCATCAATCCATCATAAAAGTGCATCTATCCATCATAAGTGCATATGTCCATCATAAAAGTGCATCAATCCATCTTAAAAGTGCATCCATCCATCATAAAAGTCCATCTATCCATCATAAAAGTGCATCCATCCATCAGAAAAGTGCATCCATCCATCATAAAAGTGTATCTATCCATCAGAAAAGTGCATCAATCCATCATAAAAGTGCATCAATCCATCATAAAAGTCAATTTATTATCATAAAAGTGAATCTATCATCATAAAAGTGCATCCATCCATCATAAAAGTGTATCTATCCATCATAAAAGTGCATCAATCCATCATAAAAGTGCATCCATCCATCATAAAAGTGCATCTATCCATCATAAAAGTGCATCTATCCATCATAAAAGTGCATCAATCCATCATAAAAGTGCATCCATCCATCATAAAAGTGCATCTATCATCATAAAAGTGCATCTATCCATCATAAAAGTGCATCAATCCATCATAAAAGTGCATCCATCCATCATAAAAGTGCATCCATCCATCATAAAAGTGCATCTATCCATCATAAAAGTGCATCTATCCATCATAAAAGTGCATCAATCCATCATAAAAGTGCATCCATCCATCATAAGTGCATATATCCATCATAAAAGTGCATCCATCCATCATAAAAGTGCATCTATCATCATAAAAGTCCATCTATCATCATAAAAGTCCATCTATCATCATAAAAGTGCATCAATCCATCATAAAAGTGCATCTATCATCATAAAAGTGCATCTATCCATCATAAAAGTGCATCAATCCATCATAAAAGTGCATCTATCATCATAAAAGTCCATCTATCATCATAAAAGTGCATCAATCCATCATAAAAGTGCATCTATCATCATAAAAGTGCATCTATCCATCATAAAAGTGCATCAATCCATCATAAAAGTGCATCTATCATCATAAAAGTGCATCTATCCATCATAAAAGTGCATCAATCCATCATAAAAGTGCATCCATCCATCATAAAAGTGCATCTATCATCATAAAAGTGCATCTATCCATCATAAAAGTGCATCAATCCATCATAAAAGTGCATCCATCCATCATAAAAGTGCATCCATCCATCATAAAAGTGCATCTATCATCATAAAAGTGCATCTATCCATCATAAAAGTGCATCTATCCATCATAAAAGTCAATTTATTATCATAAAAGTGAATCTATCATCATAAAAGTGCATCCATCCATCATAAGTGCATCAATCCATCATAAAAGTGTATCTATCCATCATAAAAGTGCATCAATCCATCATAAAAGTGCATCTATCCATCATAAAAGTGCATCAATCCATCATAAAAGTCAATTTATTATCATAAAAGTGAATCTATCATCATAAAAGTGCATCCATCCATCATAAGTGCATCAATCCATCATAAAAGTGCATCAATCCATCATAAAAGTGAATCTATCATCATAAAAGTGCATCCATCCATCATAAGTGCATCAATCCATCATAAAAGTGTATCTATCCATCATAAAAGTGCATCAATCCATCATAAAAGTGCATCTATCCATCATAAAAGTGCATCAATCCATCATAAAAGTCAATTTATTATCATAAAAGTGAATCTATCATCATAAAAGTGCATCCATCCATCATAAGTGCATCAATCCATCATAAAAGTGCATCTATCCATCATAAAAGTGCATCAATCCATCATAAAAGTGCATCCATCCATCATAAAAGTGCATCTATCCATCATAAAAGTGCATCAATCCATCATAAAAGTGCATCAATCCATCATAAAAGTGCATCTATACATCATAAAAGTGCATCAATCCATCATATAAGTGCATCTATCCATCATAAAAGTGCATCTATCCATCATAAAAGTGCATCCATCCATCATAAGTGCATCAATCCATCATAAAAGTCCATCTATCCATCATAAGTGCATCAATCCATCATAAAAGTCCATCTATCCATCATAAAAGTGCATCTATCCATCATAAAAGTGCATCCATCCATCATAAAAGTGCATCAATCCATCATAAAAGTGCATCAGTCCATCATAAAAGTGCATCTATCCATCATAAAAGTGCATCCATCCATCATAAAAGTGCATCAATCCATCATAAAAGTGCATCTATCATCATAAAAGTGCATCTATCCATCATAAAAGTGCATCTATCCATCATAAAAGTGCATCCATCCATCATAAAAGTCCATCTATCCATCATAAAAGTGCATCTATCCATCATAAAAGTGCATCCATCCATCATAAAAGTGCATCAATCCATCATAAAAGTGCATCTATCCATCATAAAAGTGCATCTATCCATCATAAAAGTGCATCTATCCATCATAAAAGTGCATCTATCCATCATAAAAGTCCATCTATCCATCATAAACGTGCATCCATCATCATAAAAGTGCATCAGTCCATCATAAAAGTCCATCTATTCATCATAAAAGTGCATCTATCCATCATAAAAGTCAATTTATTATCATAAAAGTGAATCTATCATCATAAAAGTGCATCCATCCATCATAAAAGTGCATCTATCCATCATAAAAGTGCATCAATCCATCATAAAAGTGCATCTATCCATCATAAAAGTGCATCTATCCATCATAAAAGTGCATCCATCCATCATAAGTGCATCAATCCATCATAAAAGTCCATCTATCCATCATAAGTGCATCAATCCATCATAAAAGTCCATCTATCCATCATAAAAGTGCATCTATCCATCATAAAAGTGCATCCATCCATCATAAAAGTCCATCAATCCATCATAAAAGTGCATCAGTCCATCATAAAAGTGCATCAATCCATCATAAAAGTGCATCCATTCATCATAAAAGTGCATCTAACCATCATAACAGTGCATCAATCCATCATAAAAGTGCATCTATCCATCATAAAAGTGCATCTATCCATCATAAGTGCATCAATCCATCATAAAAGTCCATCTATCCATCATAAAAGTGCATCTATCCATCATAAAAGTGCATCCATCCATCATAAAAGTCCATCAATCCATCATAAAAGTGCATCAGTCCATCATAAAAGTGCATCAATCCATCATAAAAGTGCATCTATCCATCATAAAAGTGCATCTATCCATCATAAAAGTGCATCCATCCATCATAAAAGTGCATCAATCCATCATAAAAGTGCATCTATCCATCATAAAAGTGCATCTATCCATCATAAAAGTGCATCTATCCATCATAAAAGTGCATCCATCCATCATAAAAGTGCATCTATCCATCATAAAAGTGCATCAATCCATCATAAAAGTGCATCTATCCATCATAAAAGTGCATCTATCCATCATAAAAGTGCATCTATCCATCATAAAAGTGCATCAGTCCATCATAAAAGTGCATCTATCCATCATAAAAGTGCATCAGTCCATCATAAAAGTGCATCTATCCATCATAAAATTGCATCTATCCATCATAAAAGTGCATCAATCCATCATAAAAGTGCATCTATCCATCACAAAAGTGCATCAGTCCATCATAAAAGTGCATCTATCCATCATAAAAGTGCATCAGTCCATCATAAAAGTGCATCAATCCATCATAAAAGTCCATCTATCCATCATAAAAGTCCATCTATCCATCATAAAAGTGCATCTATCCATCATAAAAGTGCATATCTATCCATCATAAAAGTGCATCTATACATCATAAAAGTGCATCTATCTATCATAAGTGCATCAATCAATCATAAAAGTGCATCCATCCATCATAAAAGTCCATCTATCCATCATAAAAGTGCATCTATCCATCATAAAAGTCCATTTATCATCATTAAAGTGAATCTATAATCATAAAAGTCCATCTATCTATCACAAAAAATTTTCGGTTCTACGAAAATAATCCGGGGCTATTCAAAATTCTGGTACCAAAAAATGGACAGATGGTAGCTTTTTACGACCCTTTAAGCTAGAATGTTTTCTGTTATCTTAGTTCTTTGATGAACTTTAATGACAGACATCATTACAGCTGCTATCACTTTAAGATCATGACACGAATCTGTCGTGCGTTAAATATTTTAAACTGACATCTTATTTGTTTGTTTTTGAATTGCATGCGTTAAGGTGCTAATTTTGACAGCACTATACATCAGCATGGCTGTGATTCGGCCGTGGGTAATCCCAGCGTGATGATGACATACAGCCATAATGCACGGCTACAGGTGTGATATTGTGTTTATACAACAGTTCCACAGCACAAGTGTGTCAACAAATAACAGACAACAACCGAATGTCTTTAAAAAAACTATTTTGCGCGGAACTACTTCCTTCCGCCACGGATTAAAATATCTAACGAGTATTACCTGCATCTTCTGGATATTCTTCATAATCACAAAATCAGTTTGACTGTCCGCTGTGGAAAGTGATATCCTGGTCCTTTTAGCAGTTATGGGGATTTTAAGCGCTAGCCAGTGCATTTGCTGCGTTTTAAGGAGTTGTTATAGTAAAAAAAAAAAAGGCATTTCAATATAAAAGTCTTTGCTACTCGCTCGTAAAGACACTCTTTGCCTCCATCTAATGGCCTAATAATGAAATGTCGAAATTACAACGGCCACTTTCAATACCAAATACGGCGGCATATTTACATAAAATATTACTTATCAATAATATTTAAAGTTGCAGTCCGTTACTTTTGCCGCTGTAGCGGTTAATAAAGAGAACTGCTCGCGTCTTGCGGAAGAACATTGCAGCTGGATCTACTTCTCTCTCTTTATGTCTATGGCGAGTCACGCAGGGACTGTGCTCCTCCGCAGCGGTGCCGACCACACCGCTCTGAAATAGTCCCAATATAAACACGTATTATAAGTGTACCATAATGATTCAGGGTAAGACAAAAACACGGTTTGGAAAATGGATTCATCTTGTACATTCTCATTATATATATATATATATATATATATATATATATATATATATATATATATATATATATATATATATATATATATACATCTAATTATTTAAATCTTGAACACAAAATTAGCCATTATAAAAGTATAAAAAGTGTGTAATAGGAAATAAACACAAGCAAACAGTTCAGTCAAAAGTACAAAAGCAGCTTTCTAGAAGCCTCAGATTTCAGTTAAAAATATGAAACTATGCCAAACTTGGCAAAAATCGATTTTTCTCTGAAATAAGTAATATATTAACAATCCAAAGATTGCCTGTTTGATATAGCCCAAATGAATTATATCTCATGTTTAACCACTATCTACATAAGAACCAGCAACAAATTCCCGAAGGCCTGTCCGAGATGAAGCTCTGCGGGTACACGTTAAACTAACTTTCTTTTGTTTGTTTTTGAATTGCATGCGTTAAGGCGCTAATTTTGACAGCACTAATATATACATACATATCAGCATGGCTGTGATTCGGCCGTGGGTAATCCCAGCGTGCTGATGCACAGCCATAATGCACGGCATAACAACTGAATGTCTATAAAAAACCCTCTTTTGTGTGGAACTACTTCCTTCCGCCACGGATTAAAATCTCTTCAAGTAAACACTCGGGCCTCCGTTTCTAATCCTGAACCTTCGATTAGAAAGCGGATAAAATAGGTGTTATGTATATGAGTCTATATGAGTTATGTTTAATTATTGATGTCTAAATAACTACATTCTTGCCTAAAAACACTCTTAAAACTATAGTCAGTGACACAATAACAGTGATGTAAAAATATGGTGTATTTGCTCCGAGAGCGGAGTGATACAAACGGTGAAGCGGCCCTGTGCCGAAACTGGGGGAAAAGGCTCTCAGCCAATCAGATTCGAGAACTAGAACTATTGTAAAACTATTTTTGGATGCTCATCAAGCTCTTCAGTGTCACATGATCCTTCAGAAATCATTCTAATATGATGATTTGATTCACAGTTATTTATCAATTTTGGAAACCGTTGTGCTGCTTAATATGTTGTGGAACCTGTGATACTTTTTTCAGGATTCAAAAAGTTAAAGGTGCAGTGTGTGAATTTTAGCGGCATCTAGTGGTGAGGTTGCGAATTACACCTGCTCACCCCTCCCTTTCGGCGCACATAGAGAAGCTACGGTGGCCAACACAGGACAAACATGTGGTCGTCTGAGACAGCAGAGAGTAGCTAGCGCTCTGTAGAGGAGTTTGTCCCTTTAGGGCTACCGTAGAAATATGTGGCACAAAATGGCGACTTCACCCGCGGTGTGTGTAGATAAAACCGGCTCATTCTAAGGTAATAAACATAAAACAGTCTTTTTTTAGTCACTGTATGATATGAAGAATCTTTGGGTAGCCTATAATATAACCCAGTTGACTTTATTTTGCTCTCCTCACTCACAGAATTGAACTATAGTGTCCTAAACACACTAGAGGAACATTATATCTGGAATAATGTTTGGTTTGACTGTACACATAACATCAAATATGAAGAAACGAGTCAAAAGAAGATATATACCTTTATTTATTCTCCATTCTGGCTCATTTTGTCTTTTTTTGTACAAATAAAAAGAAGTTTACTCTTTATATAAAGATATATGTAACTAAGGTGTTAAAATACTTGTTTTTGGTTTGAGTTTGACGTAATGGTGCCACCCAGTGGCTGCTGAGAGTACTTTACAAAGCTAGGCATCAGTTCAGTTAGTGGTGAGGGGGCGGGGCCTGGGTACGACTGGCCAATCAGTGCAGTTACAGGTTGGAGGTTGCCGGGCAGGCCTGATCCGAGGAGGAGAAGAAGTCGCTGGCGCTTTCCTCTGAGAGCTGGCCGTACTCGTTGTTGTAGAAGGTCTGGCCTGAGAGTTGGCTGAAGAAGGGCGGGCGAGATGTGCTGCCGCTGCTGCTGACAGACGGGGAACTTATGAGCCACTCTGTGCTGCGGCCGGCTGACACACTGCACAGGACAGAGAGAGAGAGAAGTCAGGGGATGAAAACGGATCGCATACACATGATAAACCATCCACTTACGTGTTCAGCATGGCCCCTCGGTGCTTGTGTTCAAACCTCTCCAGCTCATCTGATGCCAGAACCATCCCGCTGTCTGTCTGGCTGTCCTGTAGACACACAAACACACGTATGAAACCTAACAGATCTCAACATCCCTCAGCCAATGTGTGCACTTAGTCATACATGATGTGTCTTGTGTGATGTCATTTCCAGAGGAAGTTCCTCGAAGGTCTTGACTCGCGCGTGACACGAGCTGGAGGCTCCGACCATGACGCACCCAGAGAACGGCACGCAGTTGTAATATCTGTGAATATAGAGCACACCTGACATGATTTATCATTCAAATCTCTGACCCAACATATAAGCATTAGCAAACACTATTCCACCGTCTCATATGTGATGCACAGATTTATAAGGCCTCTAATCTGATCTGATAAATCCTCCAGTCCTTCTGTCGCCTGATTGATAGTTTTTTATCAAGTAAAGGTCTTTTAGTGTAATTGTACAAATGTCCTCCGTCAGCTTAACTTTGATATTGTTAGTGATATTTCAGCTGGACTGAAGCGACTGGGGTTCGCTTGATTATCCAGACATTATTTATTAGAAACATCATGAGTATCAAATATGATCATCAGGCGTTTGAGGAAGGTTTATTAGTCAATCATCATTGCATTGCAGTAAAACTAAGCATTTAAAAATATCATCTTACTAAGACATACACTATATTTCCAAAAGTTTTGGGACGCCTGCCTTTATATGCACATGATCCCGTTCTTAATCCGTAGGGTTTAATATGGAGTCTTTCCACCCTTTGCAGCTCTAACAGCTTCAGCTCTTCTGGGAAGGCTTTCCTCAAGGTTTAGGAGTGTGTTTATGGGAATTCTTCTAGAAGCGCATTTGTGATGTTGGAGAGAAGGCCTGGCTCGCAGTCTCCGCTCTAATTCATCCCAAAGGTGTTCTATCGGGATGAGGTCAGGACTCCAGTTCCTCCACACCAAACTCGCTCATCCATGTCTTTATGGAGCGACGCTTTGTGCACTGGAGCGCAGTCATGTTGGGACAGGAAGGGGCCGTTCCCAAACTGATCCCACAAAGTTGGGAGCATGAAATTGTCCAAAATGTCTTGGTGAAGCATTAAGAGTTCCTTTCACTGGAACTAAGGGGCCAAGCCCTGAAAAACAACCCCATCCCATAATCCCCTCCACCAAACTTTACACTTGGCACAATGCAGTCAGGCGAGTCCCGTTCCCATGGCAACCGCCAAACCCAGACTCGTTCATGGGATGGTCAGACAGAGAAGCGTGATTGGTCACTCAATATTTTTGGCTCAGTTTGAGCCTCTGAATAAAATCAATGTCCCTTTAAGACAAATCCTTTCACAGGGCAGCCATCTTTGAAACGCCTATCTCTTTGAATGGGAAAACATCAAATTCTTCAAAACTGTTCGTCAAGCTTACAACTAAATTTCATATTTGAAATCACCAATGAAATCTGACAACAACTGTCTCATACATTTTGTTTCTAAATGCTCGAATCATGAAGAAACACTGACACACTGCCTGCTGTTTCTATAGCAACCGGAGCTTCTAACGGCAGCTGCAGTTCCACGATGACTTTACTAATCAACCATTGGCTCTTTCATTCAGAAGGCGGGGCTTATTCGCCATAGTGGGCGTTGCACTTTCTCCCATTCATAAGTAATTGGAGTGCACTGTCTTCCTATATATAGTCTTTGATAAAACTGCTCCAGATTCTATATCAGACTAGATATGTCACATGCGTGTCCTGTCTGGTGTGCACATGTGGGTTTTGTTAGTGTGGCCATGTGCTCGTGTCTCTGTTCTGATCACACCCCCTTGTTATCTGGTTATTGGTTTCATTTGCCCCACCTGTGTTCCCTCATTCCCAGCTTGATTTCTCCCCTTTATAGACTCCTTGTGTTTGTCGGATCGTTGTCCTGTCTACGTCTCCCGGATCCCCCATGATTCTGGTTATGGTATGTTTATGGTTTTTGGTGTTGTTTTGATTGTGTTTTACCCCATTGTGGGTTTTTGCTTTCTATTTATGTTTCTTTTGGTTATAATAAATACATCCTTTCTGCACTTGAGTCCTCGCACTAGTTTTCCTTTGTTGAACGTAACAATATGAGCCATAAACGCCTTTTATGCAAACTTTTAAAAAACAACATTTTTTAATACATTTCGTCTGAAGGATCAATTAACTGTTCCATTTAAAAAAAAAATAAAAAAAATCTTCTTTTCAGGCTATTATTTTGTTAGCACTTTATTTTACAGCCCTGTTCCCCATGCACATACTATGTACTTATTATAGTTATTATAAAAACTGGGTAATAATTATGAGGTGACAAATGCATGCTCAATGATGCTCAAACACATATTAATCCTCAAACCCACTCCTGACTCTAAACTGTTCGCTTCCCTCCTTACACCTGCCCTCACTTCCTCTCGGGTTACCCATTAAACACACACTCCACCCGGTGTCTAACAGTGGAACTACAACAAACTTTAAAATCGAGCATAATGGCTCTTACAAATGAGTTATTAACCCTGAACCTTCCCTTAACCCACGTAGTTCCCTTATATTAACCAGCACTTTCTCCGGTAAGTGCACATACTGTACAATAAAGTGCAACCCTTATATCATACATCAGGCTTGACTGGGTTCAGAATGATCTGAGGTGTGTGTGTGTGTGTGTGTGTGTGTGTGTGTACCGTGTGGACAGTGTGTTGCAGGCCAGTCTGATCTCCTCCTGAGACGCTGGTCTAGAGGACGCTTGTGAGAAGCCGTCGTCCTCTGAACTCTGAGACACATTGAATGGGATTTCCTAAAAATAAAAAAAAGCATAACAGATAATGAGCCAAAACATATACAGTTGGGGCTAATATGCCGAGGGCATGAACTCTACAAGAGCCTGAATGCCCTGTGTTTGCCTCTGGCAGCAGATCCTTCAACTCCTGTAGGAGGGTGGAGCCGTTTATTCGAATGTATTGGACCAACTGGAGTGGGGTGGTCAGGACAACACCTTCATCATGTTCCTCAAACCCTTCCTGAACAGTGTGTGCAGTGTGACAGGGAGTGATGGGAGAAAATGATCCACAAAGAGCTTGAAACCCCACACTCTGGTGACCCCTGCTGGCCAGGACAGTGTAAATGCAACAAAAACACCTTTCATAAACACATTCAATATGTGATTAAATATCAAGTGTCTGTATAATGTGTTCTTTTATCAGTTTTATCAATTGTTTTGATAGCTAAACAGGCCAATAAGAGACTATCAACTACTATTGTTCATTTTAATTATATTAAAGTCTCATTAAAACGTCTGCACATGTATAAAACTGATCAGAGATCAGGTCCAACCCATAGACCCCCTCGTTTACTGACGTTACACCGCTGGGCATACATGCCTTTGTGAAGTCACAATATGCTGTGGTTTTTAAGTGGTTGTATTACATTGTGCAGCCTTAGAAAACGGTCCATTAATGCGGTTCATGGATTCTCATCAGTGGAATGAGACCTTATTGATCAACGGTGCGTACGCACTGATCTGTGCGTAAGAACAGTTTCACGCAAAGTGTGGGATTTACCAACTTGTACTTATATGTAGAAATGTGTGTAAATATAAGCGCACCTCTGAGCATGCTCACGCAGAGAATCTAGCGGTAAAATAGAGATACTACACATAAAACACATTTAAGTGTCACAGTATGCATTAAGCAATCTACATATGTCCTGCATTTCCTTTCATTATAAAACATTACATTTATATTTAGTCATTTTAAACATGATGCGTAATTGGTTTCAATCCCTATGAAAGACAGCTGTGATATTTGTTGGATGCAATTATTTCCTTGAACCCAACCAACAGTTCCCTTACCGAAATCCTCAACAAGCCAAAATAAAATTGTGCTATCATGCTATCGCCAGATTCCCAAACATAATTGGAGCTGTAGACTGAGCCCACATCTCCATAAAAGCACCATCAACCAACACATTTGGAAAATGGAAATCATTTGTGATGCAAATTTGTTGTTGTTGTTAAACGTCATTGCGTGACTCATTCTGTGTTTGTCCTCCCCACATGAAAAAATACTATAGTACATTACAGTAAAATTACTCTAGTGAATACTGTAGTGTTTTTGAACCGTACTATAGTAAAGATACTACAATAAATTAATAAAGTGCAGTAAATACAATAATATACTACAATTTACTGTAGTATCTTTACTATAGTATGGTTCAAAAACACTATAGTATTTACTAGAGTAATTTTACTGTAATATACTATAGTATTTTTTCATGTGGGTCTTCTTTGCCATAATTGTGGTGAGGAATAAACACAATCAGGTGATATTTAAAGGGAAGTGTTGTCACCATATATGGTTCATTGGAGGCGTTTCCGAATGCTAATGACCGGGAATGGGAACGAGCATGCTACTTATGCACATGTGGGATTTATCAACAATGACTGCTCGCTCATGTGCGTAAGAACTGTGTGCACATGTTTGATAAATACAGATTTAGAAACAGTCTAAATTTCAGTCGTACAACGAAATATAGAACCTTTTCTACGCGCTGTTGATAAATGAGGGCCCTGGGATTTTGCAGGTTACTCGACACAGGTAAATTGCACTCGAGGATTTTTTTAAATCAAGTACTCAAATTCAATCGAGGAATTGTGGCAGCAACATTAGTGTCTTCCCAGATCCGGGCCAACATCTGGCATGTGTGGATTCAACGCGTACCAGATGTGGGCCGGATCTGGGACAACACTATGTTGGATGGATGCACAGAATCTCATAATGTCTTTCCTCACCGGTAGACTGTTTTCCTGCAGCAGATCTCCCAAGATCTCCACCAGAGCTGGAAACGTGGGTCTCTCCCTGGGCTCGCCCTGCCAGCAGGCCAACATGATGCCGTATCTGCCAGAACACACATCACACTCAGCGTCTATCACTGTATGACGTCATCAGTCTGATCACACACACACACACACACACACACAATCAATGCTCACATTTCAGGGCCGCGTTGTCTGGTGACCTCATCCTGGTACCGTCTTTGAGTCGTTTGCAGAAGTCTTCATCGATCTGGATGCCCGGGTATGGAGACGCTCCTGATGGGACAAGGAACGATCAAGAATCCATAGAAGTTTTACATACACTATATTGTCAAAGTATTGGGACACCTGTGCAAATCCCAGAGTTCAGGTGTTCGATCCCTTCATGGCCACAGGTGTATAAATCAAGCACTAGGCATGCAGGCAACTTCTACACACATTTGTGAGAGAATGGCTCGCTCTCAGGAGCTCAGTGAACTCAAGCGTGGGACCGGGATAGGTTGCCACCTGTGCAATAAGGCCATTCCTGACATTTCCTCACTACTAAATATTCCACGCTCAACTGTTAGTGGGATTATAACAAAGTGGAAGTGATTGGGAACAACAGAAATTCAATCCCAGAGCGGGGTCAGCGCATGCTGAGGTCACAGAAGTCACCAACTTTCTGCAGAGTCAATCGCTCCAGACCTCCAAACTCCTGTGGCCTTCAGATGAGCTCAGGAACAGTGCGGAGAGAGCTTCATGGAATGGGTTTCCATGGCGAGCAGCTCATCCAAGCCTTACATCACCAAGAGCAATGCAAAGCGTGGGATGCAGTGGGGTAAAGCACGCCACCACTGGACTCTAGAGCAGTGAGACGTGTTCTCTGAGTGACCAATCACGCTTCTCTGTCTGACCATCCCATGGCGAGTCTGGGTTTGGCGGTTGCCAGGGGGCAGGACTCGCCTGACTGCATTGTGCCAAGTGTAAAGTTTGGTGGAGGGGGGATTATGGGATGGGGTTGTTTTTCAGGGGTTGGCCCCTTAGTTCCAGTGAAAGGAACTCTTAATGCTTCACCAAGACATTTTGGACAATTTCATGCTCCCAATTTTGTGGGATCAGTTTGGGGACGGCCCCTTCCTGTCCCAACATGACTGCGCTCCAGTGCACAAAGCGTCGCTCCATAAAGACATGGATGAGCGAGTTTGGTGTGGAGGAACTGGAGTCCTGACCTCATCCCGATAGAACACCTTTGGGATGAATTAGAGCGGAGACTGCGAGCCAGGCCTTCTCTCCAACATCACAAATGCGCTTCTAGAAGAATTCCCATAAACACACTCCTAAACCTTGAGGAAAGAAGAGCTGAAGCTGTTAGAGCTGCAAAGGGTGGCCCGACTCCATATTAAACCCTACGGATTAAGAACGGGATCATGTGCATATAAAGGCAGGCGTCCCAAAACTTTTGGCAATATAGTCCAGTTGAATAGTGTACGCAGCACAGCTCAAGACTCTCACCCAGAGAGAAAATCTCCCAGAGCAGAACTCCGAACGACCAGACGTCACTCTGACTGGTGTAAACCTTATCGAAGATGCTCTCGGGCGCCATCCACTTCAGAGGCAATCTGGCCTGCAACACAGAGAACATGCCACCAATGATAGAGCCTGTGAGGGAATACTGTACTGATAGTTGAGGGTTTCTCTTACGTTGCCTTTGCGCACGTAGTCGGGGTCTTTGTAGATGTCACGTGCTAAACCAAAGTCACAGATCTTCACCACGTTGCTCTCGGACAGGAGGATGTTGCGGGCCGCCAGGTCTCGATGAATGCACTGCCACAATCACAGCCAAAAGATCAGTGACCCGTTCATTCCTAGAGCGTTTATCTGGACAAACTTTTACGTTGGCTAGACAAAGCCTTGCCTGAAAGTTTTATCATGTAGTATTTCTAGAATTTTTTTAAAGCTCATTGTTATAATTTTTTATTTTGTTGTTAGCATGATTCAACATTTTGCTAGCATGTTTTAACACATTTTTAGCATGTTTTTGCATGTTGTTAAAATGAATTAGCACATTGCTAGCGTGATTTAACATGCTGATAGCATTAATATACATGTTGCTAACATTATTTACAATGCTGATAGCATGATTAAGTATTTTTGCTAACACAAATAAGCACACTGCGAACATGAATTGACACATTGCTACCATGAATTAATGTGTTTATGTATTGAATTGACGTATTGCTAGCACGAATTGACACATTGCTAGCATTAATTAATGTGTTTACGTGTTTTAACACATTGCTATCATGAATTTGCATGCTTGCATGTTTTAACTTTTGACTTGTTACTAGCACGGATTATCTTATTACTAGCATGTTTTAACACATTGCTTACATAATTAAGAAAGTAAGCATATTTTAACATATTGCTAACATGATTTAGCATTTTGCTAGCATGAATTAACATTTTTTGCTAGAATGAATTAGCACATTGTTAACATGATTTAACATTTGTTAATATTAATTAGCACGTTGCTAACATGAATTAGTGCATTGCTAACATGAAATGAACATGTTTTAAGACATTGCTAACGGTAATTAACACGCTGCTAACATTTTAACATTTAACAAATTAACATGTTACTGGTATGGATTAGTTTGTTAACATGTTTTTATACATTTCTAACATGATTATGTTTGTTAGCATTTACTAAGGTATTTGCTAGGCTTTGCTAGCATAGACACTTGTGGATGAAGTTTTATGTTTTATCAGAGAGCTAAAGTTCACTGCCGAATCATAATCCATAATCTGTTAAAGGACTCAGGGGTGGAGCGGGAGGAAGTCATACAGTAATGTACCTTACGAGACGCCAGGAACTCCATCCCTCGTGCGACCTGAAAGCTGTAGCATATCAAGTCCTCTATCGTGAGCGGGGTCTTCCAGAGATCATCCACTGCAGCCGCGGAAAGAACATACACAGCGCTTTAATACACTAGAGAATTTACATATGAAGGGTTTCAGGAAGATAATTGAATACAAAAGTGTATTCTATTAGCACATTCCTAACATGATTTAGTATTCTGCTAACATGTTTTAACATGTTTGCTAGCATGGATTAGCACATTTCTAACATGATTTATCATGTTTTGCGAGCATGATTAAGCTCATTGTTATCATGAATTAGCATTTTACTGGCATGAATTAGCAGATTTCCTAACATGATTTATCATGTTGCTAGCATTAATTAGCTTGTTTTTATCATGAATTATCATTTTTACTAGCCTGAATTAACACACTTCATAACATGATTTATCATTCTGCTTACATGTTTTAGCATGTTTGCTAGCATTGATCAGCACATTGTTAACATGATTTATCATGTTTCTAGCATTAATTAGCTTATTGTTGCACATTCCTAACATGATTTAACATTCTGATAACATGATTTATCATGTTGCTATCATGAATTAGCATTTTACTAGCATGAATTAGCACATTCCTAACATGATTTAACATTCTGATAACATGATTTATCATGTTGCTATCATGAATTAGCATTTTACTAGCATAAATTAGCACATTCCTAACCTGATTTAACATACAGTTAACATGATTTATCAATTTGCTATCATGAATTAGCATTTTACTAACATGAATTAGCACATTCCTAACATGATTTAACATTCTGATAACATGATTTATCATGTTGCTATCATGAATTAACATTTTACTAGCATGAATTAACACATTCCTAACATGATTTAACATTCTGATAACATGATTTATCAAGTTGCTATCATGAATTAGCATTTTACTAGCATGAATTAGCACATTCCTAACATGATTTATCATGTTGCTATCATGAATTAGCATTTTACTAGCATAAATTAGCACATTCCTAACATGATTTAACATTCTGATAATATGATTTATCATGTTGCTATCATGAATTAGCATTTTACTAGCATGAATTAGCACATTCCTAACATGATTTAGATACAGTTAACATGATTTATCAAGTTGCTATCATGAATTAGCATTTTACTAGCATGAATTAGCACATTCCTAACATGATTTATCATGTTGCTATCATGAATTAGCATTTTACTAGCATGAATTAGCACATTCCTAACATGATTTAACATTCTGATAACATGATTTATCATGTTGCTATCATGAATTAGCATTTTACTTGCATGAATTAGCACATTGCTAACATGATTTAACATTCTGATAACATGATTTATCATGTTGCTATCATGAATTAGCATTTTACTAGCATAAATTAGCACATTCCTAACATGATTTAACATTCTGATGATATGATTTATCAATTTGCTATCATGAATTAGCATTTTACTAGCATGAATTAGCACATTCCTAACATGATTTAGCATACAGTTAACATGATTTATCAAGTTGTTATCATGAATTAGCATTTTACTAGCATGAATTAGCACATTCCTAACATGATTTATCATGTTGCTATCATGAATTAGCATTTTACTAGCATGATATAACATTCTGATAACATGATTTATCAAGTTGCTGTCATGAATTAACTCATTGTTAGCATTAATCAGCATTTTACTATCATACATTTCTAACATGAATTTTCATTCTGCTAACATGTTTTAGCTTGTTTGCTACCATAAATCAACACATTGCTAACACAAATTAACGCATTGCTAGCATGAATTAACATCTTGGTTTTTTAATGTTGCTATAGCATAAGTTAACATGCTGCTAACGTTTTAACACATTGGTAGTATGAATTAACATGAGTAGCATAAATTAGCTTGTTAATGGCATGTTTAACACATTGCTAACATGATTTAACAAGTTAGCATTTTTTAACACATGCTAGTACCTTTTAGCACTTTGCAAGCATGAATAAAAACGTTTGCTAGCATTTGTTTTAACACATTGTTAACATGCATTAGTATGTTTGCTAGCATGTTTTAGCACACATTGCTAGCACAAATTAGCATTGGAGCTAGCACGTTTTATCACATTGCCAACATGTACTAAGCTATTTGCTTGCTTTGTTAGCTACAGACTGTTGGTTGATGTTAAAACATGTTTATAACAGGTTTTAACACATTGCTAGCATTTTTTACCACACTGTTAACATGATTTATGAATAATAATTTTGCTAGTGTAACGGAGGCCAGCTAGTAGTCACTGTGCGAGTATACCTCACTCCTCTGATCTCAAGAGATGCTCTAGCGACTGACACTAGGGCTTGCACCCTTTAGCCTACATGTTAGAGCGTTCGACTCTCATGCCGGCAGACCCGGGTTCGAGTTCCACTTGGAGCGTGCATGTTCGAACAGGAGGGGTTACACTAGCACGCTGCTAACATAATTTAGCGCAATGTTAACATGTTGCTACTTCCCACTTCTGAAGCCATGAGTACGTCGAAAACATGTAACCCAGGATTATTGTAGCACATTTCAAATCCACCCACAAGCCATTATCCTCATGTGAAAAATGCATCAAATCATCACTGATATACTTAATATACATAAGCGAAACGACAAGCATATTAAGACGTGAGCTGTGTTTAGATATCCGTTGATGTATCTGAATATATCCGCTCTCACCGCGAGACTGCGCTGGCGGGCTGATGCTGGAGGAGGTGGACGGCTCATGTTCACGCTGGCCGGCCTGACCGCTTCAATCATTCGGCGCACCTGACTCTGGGTTTTAGGAGAGCGATCCTGCAAACACAAGCCCATGTTACACCACATCACATCTGAGCTGTTACTGATTGTGCTGCATATATGACTTTCATTATGTTATAAACGCGAGCGTCTCTCTCACCCTGTATGGTAGGAAAAACTCCCTCTTGGCACGCAGGAAGTTGGAGAGATTTCCATATTTGCAATATTCCACAATAACCATGAGAGGACCTGACAATCAGATTTAACACAGAGGTTTAGAGGGAAGTATGGAAGGATGCAGCAGACAAACAGAGTCCTACTGAGGGACACAACTAAACAATAATGTTCGAAAGGCTGTGGCTATTTTCACACTAGCTGTTGATTTATTAGGGGTCAAGCACTGAAGCTACGAAGGTGCCTATTGTAATCATTAGCATTCTTATTATTACTATTCCTTCTTCTTCATCTGCTCTTGTGGACCCATAGAACCTCTTGCAGGAAACATATGAAATTTGGCACAAAGATAGAGGACCGTCTGAACTGTCACCATAGCAAATTTGGAGTCTCTAACTCAATCCCTTTAGCGCCACCACCCGTCCAAACTTTGACTTACGTTTGTTACGTTTGTTTCGATTGCACACTGGCATTTTCCATCATAATATCTTTTTCCGCCATTTTGAAATTTCAGTTTTCAAACCCCCCCTAGGCCATTGCTCTGATTTTCACAAAAATTTAACAAGATCATCAGACCATGCTGAAAAAAACTATGGAATTCAAGTTGATTCGTCAAACCGTTCTTGAAAAACGCGCAAACTAATTAGACGAAGAGCGCACCGAAATGAACGTGAGGCGATATCTCCACAACGCTTTAGTTTAATCTGTCCAAACTTGGTGTGTGTTATGACAACCATGGCCTGAGGCTACCTGAACAGTTTCAGCACAGTGCCACCTAGTGGTCAGGAGATATGAAAAATGTAATTTGCTTATACGTAACTCCTGAACGGTTTGGTCAAAAATCGCAAAACTGGCCTCTTTAGATTTTGATGTAGCATGTTGAGTCAAACAATACCCAATATCGGCCATTTTGAGCGTCGGCCACTTTGAATTATGTTGTAAAACGATATATTTTATGAATGCATTGGCTTATCGCTACGAAACTCAGTATGGGTCATCATTGACGGTACTCAAAAAGTTTTGGGGTAGTGCCACCTCATAAGTTATAATAAAGCTTCCAAAAATGCTAATAACTTTTTAGCAAATTAGCCTATTGTAATGAAACTGGTCTTAATAGATTTCTTGGGTCATGCTGAGAACATAGATACCAATTTTGCCATAGTCGGCCGGACGTCCTGTCCGCCATTTTGATTTTCTTTAAAAATTTACTTTTTCAAACTCCTCCTAGATCATTTGTCTGATTTTCACCAAAATCCAATCGTATCATCTTCAGACAGTGCCGACAAATATTTATTGCTTTGGTGTCGATAGACAAAACAGTTTTTGTATAGCAACAAATTTGAGGCATCATGCCAAAACAACTCTGAGGCTGTATCTCTGCAATGCTTTGGCATATCGACACCAAACTTTGCATTTGTCATTGTCACCCCACTCTAACCACACCACATCAATTTGAGATCACCCAACTGGATCACCAAATCCGCATTCAGGAACAAAAGCATCAGTGTTATACTGGTGCATCCATACCGCTGGGTTTGGTACATGCTCCGAGAAGGTTGACCACATTGAGATGGTTTCCAATATGAATGAGGATCTTGAGTTCGGACATCAGTGCTTTGTGTTCGCTGGCTGTGGCTCCCTCTGTCATACACAACAGTTCAGTAAGTGCAAAGTCAAAGTGCATTTCTGTATTCACTGCAGTTTACGGGTAAGACTGAACCTTTCAGCATCTTGACAGCCACTGTGTTTGAAGAGGATTTCTTGTCGTGTCCAAAGATAGAAGCTTCAATCACCTTCCCGAAAGCTCCGTGCCCGAGCACCTTCCCTGCAAACATGGACAAGGGTCATGTGATATCTAAATAACAACTGCAAGTAGTCCTCCAGCTAAGCTTACCATCCCAGGTAACATATTTCATTCACATTCCTAAAGAATTCCTAAACTTGTGACAACCCTAATGTTGAATTAAGACTAATATCTAGGAAACGCTTTACTTCTGGGATACAAGCCATGAGTGTTCTGTATTTGTGCCGAGCTGAATCCTATATCAGAGCTGTTGAAATGAAGGAGAGTACCGAGGCTCAGGCGGTCTCTGGATATCTCCCACTGGCTGGAGTCGTACGGAAGGTATTCACACTGCTCCTCGAGCGGCACTTCCCCCGGGTCCATGATGATGGATAGATAGCCCGTCTTGATATCAGCTGGGTTCACCTGCAGGACAACATCATAACAATTACCGCTGGATGATCCCGCAGCCTATAAGAGCGCAGAAACTGCTGACTCCACTACTCATGCTGATATGAAGGCATTGTTCATGTAATTGCATATTGTTATTGAAAAGCCTTGCAGACATCAGAGTACACTCCTTGAATTGCAAGCAGTGTGTATCGAGCTGTAAAGCGAAAGACGCTGCACTGACCCGCTTCACATTGCAGAAGATGACGAGGAGAAGCACCCAGAAGAAGATGGCGATGACTCCCGTCCCGATGAGAATCACTATTTCTACATTGGTCTTGTCATCAGAGCCTGGAAGACAAAACATGTTAGTCTATTAAAGCTTAGAACTGAACTGTTTTTCTTGTTATACCTAAAAGATCCAGTGAGCTAAAGTGAGCAAAACTCTTAAAATATATTACCATATTGTTCCGAATATAAGACAACCCTGATTATAAAGACTGAATTATAAATTCATACTGCATGTTTTTCATATTTTAATCTTTGCATTGAAAGTATGGTAAATACTGGTAAAATGTACGAACGATCACGTTTAAAAACACAAAAAACGCTGTATTCTGCTGCCAAGCCAGTAGATGGCGATGTGACTTTGTAAAGAAACGCAATGTTGTTTAGACGCTATCGCGTTTTCAAACACTTGCTTTCTTTCATGCCCCCAAACGCTGTTGTCATGTAAATGAACGGACATAAAAAGTTTCAGGTTTTAGTTGAAAACGGTGTTGTGTAAACGCCCCATTAGTTAGGGTAGAGTTAGGGTCGTAGTACTTAAAATTAGCTTCGGGATATTTAAGAATAGAAGTGAAAGCCCCCACCATCATATAACACAAAAGTGTGTGTGCATGTGTGTGTTAGTCTGAGTATGAGCTTGTACCTACTTTTTGTGTTCTACTAAATAACTTGAAGTGTATACTACGGCGCCACCTAGTGCACGAGAGAGAGGTTCTCACCGATGACGGACACCGTGGTGGGGGACTGAATGCAGCCCCTCTGGTTGCAGGCGGTGCAGATGTACAGACCGGCGTCTTCCTCTCGCACTCGCTGAATGCTGAGAGTCCGATTGGAGTCCTGAAGGAGGATCCCTGTACACATCCACACAACGGTCAAACACACAATCTGACAGCCTGAAAGCTGTGGCTTTTTTTACAGATTTCTGTAAGAACTGTACGTTCTGTAAGAATCCATCATGGTTTAGAGCCTGTGATAGTCAGCATTCATCAACACCTTCAGAAAACAACAGAGAAGTGTCCGTTTTTAGCCGTATATGCCCCTGAACTGGTCCAACAAGAAACAGTGTACACAATTAAATTATAAACAGCAGGCCAAAAATGTGAATGAGCGAGTTATTTTCGCATATGGATTGTCCCTATTAAAAATAAAGGGGGTTTTGATGCCGCAGAAGAACCATATTTGACCGTTTAAAGAACCTTTTCACCACTATAAATGGCTTGAAACGTTTGTGATCAACTCTTAATCTGTCTAAACTCTTAATCCACCAACTTTTCTGTCTTCGGTTATTTGTCGACTGACTCAAAATTAAATCCAAGAGTCGCCTGCCACAATTTAAAGCGGTCATGAACTGAGAAGTCAAATTTTCCCTGAGCTTTTGACATATAAGAGGTCATCATACTGTAAGAATATCCTGTACATTTCAGAACTGAAAACGTCCTTGTTAATCCAAAAACAGCTTTTATTGTAACCAAGCCGATAATAGAGCGCCTCTGCAGAAGAAGATTAACGCCTACTTCATCATCACAGCTTTGGCTCCGCCCACTGGAGTGTTAGTGAGATGATGAGGACAGACGAACGGACTACAAATAACATTCCCTTCCAACGGATCCTAATGCTAGGAATGAGCTAATTTATCTTCAACAATGTGAATGTCTCAGTTGAGCATTATTTATTTGTATTTACAATACTTTTACAACATGGCAATGCCACAACATGTGAGTAACCGTGTTCATTCTAATGCCTGATCTGAGACCAGTGAATTCTGATATGATTCATGCACAGTCAGATGTTCTTTGTGACTTTGTGTCCAGTGACTAAACACTCAACTTCACATTGTTTCTCTTAGTAGGATGAAAATAATATGTTATTTAAACTGAGATTAAATTGTATATAGAACAAGATCAAACACTCCCTTTTAAATCGCTGGAGCTGTCAATCAAACAGAGCAAGTTTATCAGTGACTCAGTTCTGGACTCACGCCAAAATTCCCATTATAATTAAGTCTCACAGCAGACAATCACAGCAGTGGGCGTTTACACTGAAGTCTCAGCAGCCAATCACAGCAGTGGGCGTTTACACTGAAGTCTCACAGTGGCCAATCACAGCAGTGGGCGTTTACACTGAAGTCTCAGCAGCCAATCACAGCAGTGGGCGTTTACACTGAAGTCTTACAGCAGCCAATCACAGCAGTGGGCGTTTACACTGAAGTCTTAAATCAGCCAATCACAGCAGTGGGCGTTTACACTGAAGTCTCACATCGGCCAATCACAGCAGTGGGCGTTTACACTGAAGTCTTACATCAGCCAATCACAGCAGTGGGCGTTTACACTGAAGTCTCACAGCGGCCAATCACAGCAGTGGGCGTTTACACTGAAGTCTCAGCAGCCAATCACAACAGTGGGCGTTTACACTGAAGTTTCACAGTGGCCAATCACAGCAGTGGGCGTTTACACTGAAGTCTCACAGCAGCCAATCACAGCAGTGAGCGTTTACACTGAAGTTTCACAGTGGCCAATCACAGCAGTGGGCGTTTACACTGAAGTCTCAGCAGCCAATCACAACAGTGGGCGTTTACACTGAAGTCTTACATCAGCCAATCACAGCAGTGGGCGTTTACACTGAAGTCTCACAGCGGCCAATCAAAGCAGATTTTATCACAATATAATCCTCATTATAATGGACCTCACATAAGATGTAATTTTAATGTCACATATACTATTAATAGTCATAATAATTGAGTTCAGGGTAGGTTTAACATGACAATGGTGTTTAACTACATGTTCATGATCGTCTCTTCTGCAGCACAGAAGTCATCTGCTCTCTGTGAATGTGCGAGGCTTTAGATTCAGAAGCGTATGGATTGATTTCACAATCTCTACAAACGCCTGTGCTTTAGCTACGGATTGACATTCCAGTCACACACTCCTGCTAATAGCTAACTCTTGAACTCAGTCTGCTCCCGATATAATATCCTCCCCGTAACACCTTTCCACAAACCGTACACGCACCGCATGTGAATTCACTTACAGCCCATTATCAGCCCACAGACACATCCCCAGAGCTGTGTGTATCCAGCGGCCCACCCAGACCTCCGGCACATTAGCGTCAATGCATTACTTTAAATCAGTGTGTGTGAGAGAGAGTGTGTTAGTGTGTGTGAGAGAGAGTGTGTTAGTGTGTGTGAGAGAGAGTGTGTTAGTGTGTGTGAGAGAGAGTGTGTTAGTGTGTGTGTGAGAGAGTGTGTTAGTGTGTGAGAGAGAGCGTGTTAGTGTGTGTGAGAGTGTGTTAGTGTGTGTGAGAGAGTGTGTTAGTGTGTGTGTGAGAGAGTGTGTTAGTGTGTGTGAGAGAGAGAGTGTTAGTGTGTGTGAGAGAGAGTGTGTTAGTGTGTGTGAGAGAGAGTGTGTTAGTGTGTGTGAGAGAGTGTGTTAGTGTGTGTGAGAGAGTGTGTTAGTGTGTGTGAGAGAGAGAGCGTGTTAGTGTGTGTGAGAGAGAGCGTGTTAGTGTGTGTGAGAGAGTGTTAGTGTGTGTGAGAGAGAGTGTGTTAGTGTGTGTGAGAGAGTGTGTTAGTGTGTGTGAGAGAGAGAGCGTGTTAGTGTGTGTGAGAGAGAGTGTGTTAGTGTGTGTGAGAGAGAGTGTGTTAGTGTGTGTGTGAGAGAGTGTGTTAGTGTGTGTGAGAGAGAGTGTGTTAGTGTGTGTGAGAGAGAGAGCGTTAGTGTGTGTGAGAGAGAGAGCGTGTTAGTGTGTGTGAGAGAGAGTGTGTTAGTGTGTGTGAGAGAGAGTGTGTTAGTGTGTGTGAGAGAGAGTGTGTTAGTGTGTGTGAGAGAGAGTGTGTTAGTGTGTGTGAGAGAGAGAGCGTGTTAGTGTGTGTGAGAGAGAGTGTGTTAGTGTGTGTGTGAGAGAGAGTGTGTTAGTGTGTGTGTGAGAGAGAGTGTGTTAGTGTGTGTGAGAGAGAGTGTGTTAGTGTGTGTGAGAGAGAGTGTGTTAGTGTGTGTGAGAGAGAGAGCGTGTTAGTGTGTGTGAGAGAGAGTGTGTTAGTGTGAGAGAGAGAGCGTGTTGTGTGAGAGAGAGAGTGTTAGTGTGTGTGAGAGAGAGTGTGTGTGAGAGAGAGTGTGTTAGTGTGTGAGAGAGAGAGCGTGTTAGTGTGTGTGAGAGAGAGTGTGTTAGTGTGTGTGAGAGAGATTGTGTGTTAGTGTGTGTGAGAGAGAGTGTGTTAGTGTGTGTGAGAGAGAGTGTGTTAGTGTGTGTGAGAGAGAGAGCGTGTTAGTGTGTGTGAGAGAGAGAGTGTGTTAGTGTGTGTGAGAGAGAGTGTGTTAGTGTGTGTGAGAGAGTGTGTTAGTGTGTGTGTGAGAGAGAGTGTGTTAGTGTGTGTGAGAGAGAGAGCGTGTTAGTGTGTGTGAGAGAGAGTGTGTTAGTGTGTGTGAGAGAGAGTGTGTTAGTGTGTGTGTGAGAGAGATTGTGTGTTCCTATTCAAATGTGCTAAGCTAGAGGGCATTGCTGTGGTGCGTATAATGTAATCTGTAATGGGATTGTTTGGGAATAGTACATTTATGTTAATCTGAACAACATGCGGAGAAATGGAAAATAGTGAACATGCTGTACCAAATTCACAATTACAACCCCAAATCAGAAAAAGTTGGGACAGTATGGAAAACGCAAGAAAGAAGTGATTTCTAAATTTACTTTGACTTGTATTTTATTGCAGACAATATGAACAAAAAATATTTCATGTTTTGTCTGGTCAACTTCATGTCATTTGTAAATATGCATCCTTTCCTGTCATTCAGACCTGCAACACATTTCAAAAAAAGTTGGGACAGGAGCAATTTAGGGCTAGTAATGAGGTAAAATGGTTAAATAATGATGTGATTTGAAACAGGTGATTGTAATTATGATTTGGTACAAAAGCAGCATCCAAGAAAGGTCTAATCCTTTAGGAGCAAAGATGAGCAGAGGATCTCCAGTTTGCCAACAAATACGTGAGAAAATTATTGAAATGTTTAAAAACAATGTTCCTCAAAGAAAGATAGGAAGAGATTTGGATATTTCACATTCAGCAGTGCATAACATAATTAAAAGATTCAAGAAATTCAGAGGAATTTCAGTGCGTAAAGGACAAGGGCGCAAGCCTAAGCTGAACAACCGTAATCTCCGATCCTCAGGCGGCACTGCATCAAGAATCGTCATTCATCTATAAGCGATATCACCACATGGGCTCAGGACTACTTTGGCAAACCTTTGTCAAGTACCACAATACGTAGTTACATCCACAAATGCCAGTTAAAACTGTACTGTGCCAAAAGGAAGCCCTATGTTAACAGTGTCCAGAAGCGCTGGCCGACTTCTCTGGGCTCGGAGGCATCTGGGATGGACCATCACACAGTGGAAACGTGTACTGTGGTCAGATGAATCAGTATTCCAGGTATTTTTTGGGAGGAATGGACGCCGTGTGCTCCGGACCAAAGAAGAAAAGGATCATCCAGACTGTTACCAGGAACAAGTCCAGAAGCCAGGGTCTGTCGTGGTATGGGGTCGGGTCAGAGCCCTTGGCAAAGGTAACTTGCACTTCTGTGAAGGCACCATTAATGCTGAAAAGTACATAGAGATTATGGAGCATAATATGCTGCCTTCAAGAAGACATCTTTTCCAGGGACGCCCATGCATATTTCAACAAGACAATGCAAAGCACATTCTGCACACATTACAGAGTCCTGGCTGGAGGAAGAGGGTACGGGTACTTGACTGGCCCGCCTGCAGTCCCGACCTGCCAATAGAGAATGTGTGGCAAACGAAGACCCCGTACTGTTGCCCACCTTAAGACTTGTTTGCAGGAAGAATGGGACAAAATTACACCTGAAACACTTCATCACTTGGTGTCTTCAGTCCCTAAACGTCTTTTTAAGTGTTGTGAAAAGGAATGGCAACATTACAAAGTGGTAAATGCTTTACTGTCCCATCTTTTTTGAAATGTGTTGCAGGTCTGAATGACAGGAAAGGATGCATATTTACAAATGACATGAAGTTGACCAGACAAAACATGAAACATTTTGTGTTCATATTGTCTGCAATGAAATACAAGTCAAAGTAAATTTAGAAATCACTTCTTTTTTTATTTATTTGCGTTTTCCAATACGGTCCCAACTTTTTCTGATTTGGGGTTGTACATATCGTGATAAATATGTTTTTGCTGCTCCCTTTATAGGCGTCTCTACTACTGTGTACTTACAGAAAAACATTTTTTTTTATAATGATTGTGTTGTGAAACACTTGTGCTGCTATTGATAAGGACACATGTATGGTCAGGTTTGGTGGGATGGGAATAAGGGTGATCCGCTTTGATTGATGGTCTCTATAAAGGCAGCTCAAATTTGATATATGAAATATTTTGTTTAAAGATGTAATAACGAAGACAAATACACTTTTTTAGACAATAAGCTGTTTTGAAGATAGGCTATATGAAAATGTAATGTTTTTAAAAAATTTAAATTTATTTTAATATACATGTTACTTGCATTGTATTTCAAAATCATCACTTAAAAACAACTAGAAAAATGCATCAGCGCATTGAGAGCTTGTCAAGATGATGGACGGGTCATGTTTGATTCACCCTCAAAAACCATTAAACAAATCACACACGGTGAAAGGTTATATACGCCACACTATATATACAGATTCACCTGCAGGATAAACATGGTTTGTGTCGAATAAACTGTTGATAGTGCAACGAATGACATTTAAACCGCCAAAATACAAGAGGCTTTGTTCACACAGCATCGCCAGGCCTGCTTTGAGTGCTATGTTATACAAAATTTGCTTGTGGAAGATCGAAAAACACATCTGATAATCAGGGACTTCACTTTAAAGGATGAGTTCACTTCAAAACTAACATTTCCTGATAGTTTCCTCACCCCATCTCATCCAAGATGTCCATTTCTTTCTTTCTTCAATGGAAAAGAAATGAAGTTTAAACATTCCAGGATTTTTCTGCTCATAATGGACTTCAATGGGAACCAACGGCTGACGGCCCAAATCACTGCAGTTTCAGAGGAAGGGCTTCACGATCCCAGATGAGGAGTAGATCCAGACTAAAAATAAACATTTATATACTTTATAACCTCAATTGCTCATTTTGCGCTGCTCTGCGACATACCACGGATTGAGCAATCCCATGGGAAAGGTCACGCTAGACGTAGGTGGAAGCACCGCCCCCGTGTTTACAAAGCACTCGTGTGAAGATGAATGCAAACATCCTTTAGCAAAAAAGGTAAAACAACGATGTCGGACGATTTTGAAGTTGGAAATGTATAAAGGCCGTTTGTATTCGCTTGGGTCGGTACTTCCGCATACGTCTAGAGAGACCTTTCCCATGGGATTGCGCAATCCGTGGTGTGTCGCAGAGCAGCGCAAGATGAGCCATTGAGGTTATAAAGTATATAAATGTTTATTTTTAGTCTGGATCAGACCCTATTCCTCTGGGATCGGTCAGAGCCTCTGAAACTGCATTGATTTGGACCTTCAGCCGTTCTTTCCCATTGAAGTCCATTATGAGGAGAAAAATCCTGGAATGTCACAACTTTTCATTTTCCGTTATCTTAGTACACGATGTAACTATACACATCACAACATGTAAATAGGAAAATGTTGGCGTTATTTAGTCTCTTATTGCTGTTTGAGAATGGTATGTATGGACTTATGTAACTCTGGGGGATACAGTGAACACACTGAAGTCCCAAACAGTCGCCGTGTTCCCTTAAAGCTACACTGTGTGATATTTTCCCCCATCTAGCGGTGAAAAGGTATATGACCATCCAGTGAATATTAGTTTCTGTTCCTCTCAATTCCGATTTCGTTTTAACTCCTACGGTGGCTGATTTAGTCCAAGATTAATATGGCTTCCAGTTCGATCAAGTGATGAGGTTACTTTAGAAAACTATTATAATTTGCAGTTATTTAATTTGTCAGTTAACATGTATGTTATGACATCTATGTAAAATGAATAATAGTTTTACCTTTTCGTTATTTTTTACCATTTCATTGCTAACATCAGCGATCAGGTTCCCAGACGAATGCGAGCTAATCTTAGTAAAGTAACTTTTATCGGTGCTATCGTTATTCTGTATATTGTACGACATCACTAGCGTAAGGCAAAGTTTACATTGTAGGCTATATCAGTCTCAAGCAATCCTCTTCACATTCGACACGGTGCCATCGAGTGTTAAAACACCAAAGGCGGCTTGAATTTACGGAATGTCCTCTTTGGCTACGGTACTTTCAAGATGGAGGGGCAACATGGCGACGCACTCACCCGTATGGCATATTATAAACTTACAAGAATACTTTATTACTTGAAAGAAGTAAATATACATTAATGAGCACATCTATTTTTGAAAGAACTAAGTGTTTTTAGCTAAGAATAAACTAAAAAGTTACACAGTGTAGCTTTAAGATCGAGTTCAGTTGGTTTGTGCTGTGTGTGTGAGTTGTTGATAAATGACAACTAAAACTGCTTCAGTTCATTCACCGGTCTGGTGTCTGAAGGCGTTACTGCATCGACAGCAACCCTACAGCAATGACAGCAGGACACTAGAGCTCTTTCCCTAAAAGCACAAACTCAATGTCCAAATCAGCCAGATCAGTGATGGACATAAAACACAGTCTGTTGCTAAACTGCAGGGCGTGCTCGATAATAAAAAGAGTTATTAAAACGGTATTAAGACCCAAAAGTGATGCTGTCCTATCTGCTGGAGATGGGATTTCGCCCTCTGTTTCATTTCCACTGCTTCTGTTACACTTTTGCGGGAACCAATCACAAACCAGCTTATCCACCTGGCGCGCTATTGGTGGGTTTAACACGATGACGGATAGAGAAGCGATGGGTCGTTCCGTTGATCACGAGACGAGTGATCAAAGTCACATCTGAAAAATCCTCTTCAAGTTGGTTCTATTGACGGAAAGGTTTTCAGGCGTGACTTTTTACTGCGCCGAGTCGAAGTACCGTATATACCCGAATATAAGACGTCCCTGAATATAAGACAACCCTCCAATTTTCCAGACTTATTTTGGGGATAGATTTTTGTGGGAAAAATATGGTTTAAAAATTCTACAGATAATTCATTGGAAAAACATTTTTAACACCATTCATTAAATACTTGGATTAATTTGTCACAAAATAAAGTGCACTCTGTCAATGAGTTCAGAAATGAGGGACAAAAATTAATAACCTTTTTACAAAAATACAATAATTATGTTTGTATGTAATTGTGGTGTGAAGACAGATAGAAAATACTGCTTTTAATCAAACACATCTGACATTAAAGTCTTGAAACAAACCAAACTGTGTGGTTGCAGTGAGAACAGCAGAGCAGGCGGGCCTTTACTGATGATTTCGACAGTGAACATGCTCATGTAAACGCGGTAACCCGTTTTCTTTTATCGGAGTATGGTCATAAACGGCTTAAGCGTAAACCGGTCGGGACAGGGAGTTGTAATGTAAATGCATCCAGACAGAGCGAGCCAGTGTTTTGAATGAAATTAGGACATATATCACAAACGCAGACTCTTTTAAGAGCCAGAAACCAGCTGGCATTTTAACATTGAGTCACTGTTGAATCAACGTCAGGTGAACCATAATATCCGGTGGATAACCGTTGAATTTTGTTTAGATTTTGCAAATATTTTCAACTATCCATCCATCCATCCATCAATCAATCAATCAATCCATCCATCCATCTAGCCAGTCAACAAAATGTTTATGGTTGTAGTCATGGTTGTAAAAATGACATACAGCTCAGAAATTGTTGATATTCCTATGTTGAATCTGTGGTGAATTAACAACACCCCTTCAACTATTTGGTGTCCAACGTTGTTTTGACGTTGAATTAATGTTTTTTCATAAACTGACATTATTTCAACCACTTTTAAACGTTTAATGTCGGTAGAATGCCTCATCTCATGCAGCAGAAGAAGACGTTCAGTCAAACGCTGCATCTGTGACTGCATGAGGGGTAAGATGAGCCGTTAATCTCCCGCTGACACGGTGCACGCTTTACATCACAACTGACGGAACATCTGGGATACTCCGAGTCAGATCCGGACATTATTATTTCTGATGTCACTACAAGGAAATAACCCGGTTTATTAATAAAGTCATGTAAACGCGGTTTGCTTGCGTTGTCAGGTTAATGGTTTGCATGTAAACGGGGAAAACTGGTTATTTCAATAAGCTGATATTTGTGAGTTATTAGTGTACTGGTGTGCATGTAAACTGTCAATAATTACATAGTGTTGGCGCCCTCTACCGTTTCCCTCTGCTTTCTCCCTTCCCCCCCGTGATTTGGTCTATATCGCGAATATATAACGACCCCACCTTTTTTCAGCCTATTTTTAGGACACAAACCTCGTCTTATATACGGGTTAGGGTTGGGGTTAGGGTTATAATTATCCTTTTTAGAAAAGCGCCACGTTTTATTTTGTGTGACCATATTTGTTGGTTCAACTATTCATGTAACTGTATTTAAATAGGGAAAACGTGGAGGTGTTTGGTCGCTTCTAACTCGATCTCTGTTTGGTACCGAATGAATGAACTGGGCTGAGTGGGCTAAGCTAAGTGCTATCACTGCGCGTCAGAGCAATTAAGTGCACGCACTGAGACGAGAGAGGTATGGATCAACTCGTCTTAGGTAAGGGAATAACATTTAATTTGGAAAAACGGTGGAGTATTCCTTTAAGTGCAAACAATAATGATAATCAAATTGCTCAATATTCAAAGTGCAAATAGAGACCAAATTTTTTCTTCAAGCATGATACAGAGCTAAAAGATGGTTCCAACTAGATAGCTTTCATATTGGGAGAAATGTGCATGCCTCAGGGAGTGTCGTTCAAACAGCGGTGACGTATTACAATTGCGATTGAATGCGTGCCGTTTACTTTCACTTTCAATTTCGCCATCGTGTGAATATGACGCGAGACAGCTTTTCACCTCGACGAGAAATCTCGTCACAGTTTAGTCTCGCGAGATCTCGTCACACCCCTAGTTGAAGGACTATCCAGTTGCGTACGGAGTCATTTGAACTATGCCCGTTGATCTCGCCTCTTGTGCAGTAGAAAATACACAGCAGACTCACTAATGTTCAATCTTAAACTGAGCTTGGTCTGGTGATAGCCAGGGGGTGTTTTGTTTAGACCAGTGCGAAAATCGAATTTTTTTTGTTAAAGACAGATGGAAAATAAGCTAATGTGCATTGTAAAAAAATCATAGCACTTCGGATAATAAGGAAGCCTTGTTTATCGAGCAGATAAAAAGACTGTAATTTATCATTTTTTGACTCTTCAAATGATATTTAAAGTCTGGTTAATGGATAACATGTTATGTTGTAAAATCCATGTCCATTTTTAATATTATTTTAATATTTATGCAAACAAAAAGTGCATAATACTGCTAACTTTATTTGTTTTATGTGTATTTACAGTATAATATACAACATAGTATTTTCCATAAAGACCTGTATCTGATTCTGTTCTTTTCTTTGACATTATAAGGCGATGTATTTAGGCCTAAAAAACTCTTTCAGGTGTAAAACAGTTAATATGAGAATTATGATTACATAATTTAAGTCAGTAGCTCTCGTCCACTTTAATTTTTTAAAAGTAGCTCTCAAATGAAAAACGATTGGAGACCCCTGGTATATTGGATCCGTGCATTGGCTCTTAAAGCAACAGGAGCCTAATAAACCTGACATTAATGATACACAAGACGACGAGAAAATCACTCACTGCTCTTAAGCAGATTTAGATTAGAAGGCTTCAAATTGTGGAATACGTTACAATATTGCATTACTTAGTTACTTTTTTAAAAAGTAATGCGTTACTTTTTCTCAGGGCTGGGCTTGTTTGTTTTTTAATTGCTAATTTAATGATACTAAAGGCCGTTTTACACAAAAAAGTGAAATGACACAGAAGACGAAAGTTCAACACTGTTATTTCAGCAGAAACACACATGTGATGTTTTATCTAAAGTCATTTTTGCACCAAAAATCCTGACCGGAGCACCCTTACATGGGCAGGTTTAAGAGGCAACAGTGTAATTATAGAAACACAATAAGTGCATTGCATCAAATGATGAATTTAAACATCAGCACACAGTAGTTAAAGAAGACACCTAGTATAAAGTGCCCTAATCAGAGAGCTGAAGGGCCGCCTGGCTACCGGACTAACCTGATATCTGATGGAGGGATTGGTTATCTTTGGACCAGGACAGCTGTGGAGAGGGTGTGCCCTCCACATCACACTCCATCTGCAGCGACTCGCTCACATTCACCGTCTGATTGGTGGGGTTGTGGCGGTATCGTGGAGCCTCCAGTGCTGGGACAGAGAGAGAGAATTGGTTAGGTGTTCTGATACAGCAGTGACAGCCACATCTATAGACATAATGGCCATTTATAGTTCCCACATGATTAAAAGAGGCAAGGCAGCTTCAGAATTACTCTGATGTGAGCATCCAAAGGACACTAGACTATCCCAGAGGAATGATATAGAGCAGGCAGGGGGGGCGCTAGCAATTTTGTGCCCTATGAAAGAATATGAGGTTCCGCACCAAACAAGCCAACCTAACTATCCAAAATCTAAAATATCATTTACATAATATATTAGCCTATTCTCCATCCTATCTTTTTTTTCATTTAAAATCATACATTTCTATAGAGAAATAGGTCATGTCTGTGAGGCAAGAGTTTGGGTTCACTCATGAGATGCACTCTAGTTCTGCAATGCAAGTGATCGCGCCCGGCGCCCCATGTCATGATTATTGTCTGCTATATTTGCTATATTCTTATTAAAACCAGGCAATTAGCTGATGAAACATTGATTAAAATTAAGATACAATTTATACAAAACGAAATTCACTTTAAAGAAAGGCTTTCTACTAAACAAAACTTAATAAAGTGGTCAAAATCATGTCTCCCAGCATATTATGCATCTTATGATGTGTCCTCATGCTGTTCACTTTTTTATAATATTCAAACATAAATATGAAACTAAATACCTTTTCTTAATGGCTACAACAAGTATAGTAGCCTATAGTTCAGGGAATTTGAGCCGGAAATGAAGAAATAAGCCATAATTTTTTTCTCTGATTAGGTTTTGGAAGTTAGTCCCTGGCTGCAGATTCTGCACTGTGTGCCATCTAGATTTGAGCAGTGAACGAGCGTCACCTTTGACTGGGATGTACTTGCGGTGGCAGTGTTTCTCCCCAGTGCGCCGGTTCTGCACCTCACACACGTAGTTCCTCGTCCTGCAGCTTGATGCTGGTAATGGTGAGCTCCAGGACCCAGTTGTTGCTGGCGGTCTGGAAGGACAGTTTCCCTCCCAGAGACTCGGCGTACTGGTGCAGACTCTTGCAGTCCAGCTCCGGAGGAACAGCCTGCGGGTCCAGACGGTACCAGCGCAGGTTCTCGTAGGTGTAGTTATCTGCGTTACACTTCAGCTGCACCAGATCCTGCTCCAGAGGATCCTCAGAGGGCTCCATATCTATCCCGAAACCTTCTGGGATAGCTAAATAGGAAAGAGATGTACATAAACAATGGCACACCTCTGCTGGATTAACCACACAATTTGAGGTTTCATTCATGTTTGTGTCTGTGCCATAGACTGCAAAAAGATTCAAGATCCAATAAAAATGTATTCAATTACAAAACATGGATGACGATCTCCACTTCTATCCATTGTGGACAAATGAAGCCAAAATATCCCAGAAACGGTTGTTGCCGACGCCAGATAAGGTCCCGCCCACAGACTCAATCGCAAGCACAGCTGTCAATCATGATGTCACACCCCATTTCCAAACTTATTGGACAAACGAACACTTGAACATATGTCAGGGTCATGAGAACTACCTAAAATGGCAGAAACCATCTTTGGAAAAAAATTTATTTGAAGTGAAATTGTTTTTTTTTGTGGCTCACGCCCCGTTCGATTACATGAGGGGGCGGAGTTTATAAGCTATACTGTATCCAGCCACCAGGGGACGACCAACACACGACACACTTTGCTACACTTTCAGGACGGTCTGTGCACTGTAAAAAATGTATTGTAATTTTAACAGTAAAAGACGGTAAAAATGCTACAGTAAAACGTTCATTACCGGCTAGATTCACTTACTCTACTGTATGATGAAAACTGTACTAGATCTAATGGAACATTTCATGCAGTTTACAGTAAAATACTGGTAAACGTGCAGTTTTACAGTAAAATGCTGATAAATGTGCAGTTTTACAGTAAAATGCTGGTAAATGTGCAGTTTTACAGTAAAATGCTGATAAATGTGCAGTTTTACAGTAAAATACTGGTAAATGTGCAGTTTTACAGTAAAATACTGATAAATGTGCAGTTTTACAGTTTTACAGTAAAATGCTGATAAATGTGCAGTTTTACAGTAAAATACTGGTAAATGTGCAGTTTTACAGTAAAATACTGGTAAATGTGCAGTTTTACAAAATACTGGTAAATGTGCAGTTTTACGTAAAATACTGGTAAATGTGCAGTTTTACAGTAAAATACTGGTAAATGTGCAGTTTTACAGTAAAATGCTGATAAATGTGCAGTTTTACAGTAAAATGCTGGTAAATGTGCAGTTTTACAGTAAAATGCTGATAAATGTGCAGTTTTACAGTAAAATACTGGTAAATGTGCAGTTTTACAGTAAAATAGCCTAAACTTAAGTCTTGTCTGTGAAACCGGGGCCAAACGTAGTAAACAGATGCGTTTATTTTCATTTTTTTATTACCTTGTAATGTCACTCTTCACAAAAACTCTTCTACGCAAATCTCGTAGGTGACCTATTTTGATCTCATAAAGGTGAATTCTCACCTAAAGGTGAGGAGTTTGCATCTATGAATATAAATGTTTCATAGCTTTTGTGATCCAAACTGCTTTGTGTTGGTGAAACTCACTGGTTACGTAGAAATATATCAATCGTTCATCTCTTCCCACTTTGTTCTCCGCCGAGCACTTGTACATGGCCGACACGTTGGCGATCTGAATAACCACGCGGCCGACCGTCTGTGGAAACAGCAGAAACCCTTTCAAATAAAGGGTTATCTTCATCTGGGTCACAGCAAACCTGTACAACACTCACAAGACTGTGAAAACTGTGAAAAATCGATGGGGATTAACAGAAGAAATGTGGATAACTCCCAGGGTCACACACAGGAAGTGACCTCACAGGTGTGACAGGAAACAGGAAGTGAGTGCTGTGTTAATGTGTGTTTATTCCCCCTCCATCCAGGAAGCAAGAACTGGACGATGGGTTTAAATATTGTGGAAACTGTAACGCATTCACCTCCCTCGGATATAAAAACGCCCCGGGGTTCAGGCTGCGGGCGCATGGTTCAGACATTTATGGGAAACCTTCAGGAAATAAGAATAATACAAACAGGAAGTGAAACCTTTTCTTTTCCATCCACCATCTCAGTCAGAGTCTCGATACTCTCGATGGGATTGACAGCCTGTTCGGGATCCAGATCAATCCAGTTCTGACAGATGGGAATCTTGTCTCGCTGGCCCCGTCGACCCCTGTGAAGATGTAAACAAAGCGGTCAGGAACATCATAGGATGTCTGTGTCACCTCATTCATAAACTCCCTAACGTGTGTGTGTGTGTGTGTGTGTGTGTGGGGGGGGGTAATCAGGATGCAGGACAGGTCCCACACCAGGAAGAGCTTGGAGATGGGTCTGCCTTCCTGTGTGTGATGAAAGCCAATTGAAGACACACACACACATGAGTGTGTGAGCCTTTAAATCATTTCAAAGAAGCAACACAATGGATCAGATGCAAACCCATCTTAGGGTCTGACTCAAGGGTTGGCCATTATGAAAAATCATAATTTTACCCAATTTGTGTGTGCGCTCCTTTGATGTAACACTTCAACAATGAACGGAAATCGCCAATTGCCAGATACAAACACTTGAACAACACGTCATATGGTCATGTGACCTTTCTCTAAATGTGCAGTTTTTCTGGGATTGCCTTCTCTGCCGTCTTACATTCATTAATTTAGCAGACGCTTTTATCCAAATTGACTTTAAAAAAAAGGAATACAACGAGTTATTCATGTTAAAGTCAGCATGAAAGGGAAGTCACGCTGGTCTTTCTTCTCTATCGTGCCGTATATCGAGTGAATCGCTTCTCAAACAAGAACAGATGTGGGCGGGGCTTGATTGTGTCTGTGGGGAGCTGATTGGTTGGTGGTGGTTTGCTATTGGCTGATCTCATGTGAGTGACAGGTTGCCCCGCCCTCATCATAATGAGAAGAGATAGTTATTCTGATTCAAGGAACAATAATGATGTGCATCGATAAATAATTTATATTAAATATTGCAGCTTTCCATAAAAGATTTTTGTCCGTTTTTGATTTCATGGTGACTCTCCGGTCTTCAATCTGTTAGAGAGCCCATCCTAACATCTATAAGGCATCGGCCTTTTATAAACACACAACTATTCACATTATGTTATAAATCTAAAATGAGTTTCAGTTACATTATTATATATATATTGTTCTACTCACTGTTGTAATGAATTGTTACGTGTATTATTTGCATGTTTACTTAATTTTAATCTATTTATTTTCTTTCTTTATTTTAATCTAATTTAATACTGATTTGTATTTATTTATTTAGATCTGTATTTATTGCTTAACTCAATTATATTCCCTGTCCCTTATCTTGCGTCCCCCTGGGGGTCCCCGGGCCCCTGTTTGAAAACCCCTGCTATATGCATTTAATTAAAGATTACTATAACAATAGCTACATTATCATTCACACCAATGCACACAAATGTTCTGTTTACTACAATCTTGTCGCTGTAAATGCTTGAGTGGATTCTGATTGGCTGTCAGTGTCAGCTCTGGTGTGGATTTCTCCGTTCTCTTGGAATTAGCGCGATTATTAAAACTATAGTATAGTAATCCTCATTAGTGTTAGTGTGCCTTGCTGAGTCCTGGTTTGAGTGAGATCCGGACTCCTCTAGAAGCGGCTCGGCTGTCCTCATTCAGGGCCAGAGGATGCTCCGTGTTTCCTGTTGTTTAGACGACAGGCCTCTGCCCTTCACACTGTGCTCTCTCCGAGCAGAACACTATAAATAACCCTAACGCCCTCCTAACCCCTCCACCTTCCCAGCTGCCTTATCTCCAGTCAACACGGAAGAAAAGCTGCCACCGCGCCGCCCGCTCAGCCTTCACTGCAGAGAAAATAAACAGCGCTTCTGAAAACACGGGAAAGAGCGTCTGCGAGCAGTGAGAGAGAGCGGGAACGACGCCAAAGGGGACAAAGACTATCCACTCTGAACTCAACGTGAACCGCGACATTCAGATCGACGAATGCTCCCACTGGCGGTGAGACTCCAGAGGTCCGGAGTAGCTCTGCCGAATGTTGTAGATGCAGGTGTCTTACGGGGCCCGGCGGGTGCTGTCGAGGCTGCAGGGGCTCCAGGGCCTCCACTGCCAGCTGATGGAGGCCGGGGGAGCCGGTGGCGGTGCAGGTCAGGGTCTGCCGACTGCCCTTCCGGTAGGGGTTTGTGGGTGTCGCTGCTTCCTTCTCATGGATCTGAGGAGGAACTGCACATGCAAACCAAATAAGACAAATATCGCCAACATTAATGAACTGCATTAGTGAACACTAGGGCCCTATCATACACCGACCCCGGGCGCGACGCCAGTGTGTTCTGCTAGTCTCAGCCCGACGCAGTTCTCATGTTCACCTCCAGCTCCTCGTGTTTAAAGATCAGCGCTGGAGCATCATGTGTGTGTGTGTGTGTGTGTGTGTGTGTGTGTGTGTGTGTGTGTGTGTGTGTGTGTGTGTGTGTGTGTGTGTGTGTGTGTGTGTGCCTAAACACCAGGTGTGTGTGTGTGTGTGTGTGTGAACACCAGGTGTGTGTGTGTGTGTGTGTGTGTGTGTGTCTGAACACCAGGTGTGTGAGTGTGTGTGTGTCTGAACACCAGGTGTGTGTGTCTGAACACCAGGTGTGTGTGTGTGTGTGTGTGTGTGTGTCTGAACACCAGGTGTGTGTGTGTGTGTGTGTGTGTGTGTGTGTATGTGCCTAAACACCAGGTGTGTGTGTGTGTGTGTGTGTCTGAACACCAGGTGTGTGTGTGTGTGTGTGTCTGAACACCAGGTGTGTGTGTGTCTGAACACCAGGTGTGTGTGTGTGTGTGTGTGTCTGAACACCAGGTGTGTGTGTGTGTGTGTGTGTCTGAACACCAGGTGTGTGTGTGTGTGTGTCTGAACACCAGGTGTGTGTGTGAACACCAGGTGTGTGTGTGTGTCTGAACACCAGGTGTGTGTGTGTGTGTGTGTGTGTGTGTGTCTGAACACCAGGTGTGTGTGTGTGTGTGTGTCTGAACACCAGGTGTGTGTGTGTGAACACCAGGTGTGTGTGTGTGTGTGTGTGTGTGTCTGAACACCAGGTGTGTGTGTGTGTGAACACCAGGTGTGTGTGTGTGAACACCAGGTGTGTGTGTGTGTGTGTGTGTGTGTGTGTGTGTGTGTGTGTGTGTGTGTGTGTGTGTGTCTGAACACCAGGTGTGTGTGTGTGTGTGTGTGTGTGTGTGTGTGTGTGTGTCTGAACACCAGGTGTGTGTGTGTGTGTGTGTGAACACCAGTGTGTGTGTGTGTGTGTGTGTGTGTGTGTGTGTGTGTGTGTGTGTGTGTGTTCAGGAGCATTGTTGGAGCGTTGCTATTGTGAGAAACTGAAAACCACTGACCAACACACACCTGCTCTAAAGTCAATAATGCAGTATTTATGTGTTATT
>CM040932.1:6680968-6710968 GCA_023029165.1 Gobiocypris rarus | reverse complement strand
CAGTGAAGCATGGTGGTGGCAGCATCATGCTGTGGGGAAATTTTTCAACGGCAGGAACTGGGAGACTGATCAGGATCGAGAGAAAGATCCCTCCTTAATGAAAACCTGCTCCAGAGCGCTCTGGACCTCAGGGGTGAAGGTTAATCTTCCAACAGGACATCGACCCTAAGCGCACAGCCAATATAACAAAGGAGTTGCTACGGGACAACTCTGTGAATGTCCTTGAGTGGCCCAGCCAGACTTGAACCCGATTGAACATCTCTGGAGAGATCTGAAAATGGCAGACGCTCCCCATTCAACATGATGGAGCTTGAGAGGTCCTGCAAAGAAGTATGGGAGAAACTGCACAGAAATAGGTGTGGCAAGCTTGAAGCATCAAACTCAAAAAGACTTGAGGCTGTGATCGGTGCTTCAACAAAGTATTGAGCAAAGGCTGTGAATTTTTTTAAATGTGCAAAATATTTTAAATAAACTTATTTCACATTGTCATTATGGGGTATTGTTTGTAATTAAATAATGAATTGAATTTTGGAATAAAGCTGTAACATAACAAAATGTGAAAAAACTGAAGCGTTGTAAATACTTTCCGAATGCATTGTGTGTAAATGCATATGACTCGTTACATTAATATAGCGCTTTACATTGAAGTGGGGAATCTCTTTAACCACCACCAGTGTGCAGCACCACCTGATGATGCGACGGCAGCCATATTGTGCCAGAACACCCACCACACACACCAGCTGATGGTGGAGAGGAGACCGAGTGATGAAGACAATCGGTATGGGGATTATTAGGAGGGCATGATGGACAGGGGCATGGGCAAATTTAACCAGGATACCATTTGTATAGAGACTACAATATATAAACTATAACTATCTAATAAGTAACTAGGTAAGAGCGTTTGGGGTGTGAGTGTATGCAGTTTATGTTATAGAACAAAACGTTCAAGTATCGTCAAGTTATGAAAAACCATATTATAAAACCCCATAGGACAATCTTCTGGGTTTTGATGTCATGATGTCCAGCCTAAAAATAGGCTTTATTATTTTCTTCACGAAAAATAAACTTCTTAGGCAACATGAATTGAGATGCAGGAAATGAAGTAAACGTAGAAATGAAATAGTGAGACAGCGGAAGTAATGAGCGGATCGATTTATGAGTGGTCACAGGGAGAATAATGAATATGAGCGAGATTTATGAGCGCAGAGTGTAATCACACCACAGCGCTGTGCTTTTGTTCACAGGCCACTACCTTGATCTATTCAACACAAATTAATTAGATAAAGGTCATTTATTGTGAATGGGACAGGTCATGTGATTACCTTTTGGCCGGGATAGTCCCAGAGGAACTCCACACCGGTGTTGAACTCGACCGTGGCGGTGCAGTTGAGCAGCAGGACGCCCCCCTGCATGAGCTCCACGGGAGAGTCTTCGGGAAACAGCTTGAGCTCGTAAAACCTCAGCCCTGTCGGGTGATGCAAACAATGGACGTGTCAGCACTTTTCACACTGCTGGTCAGAGCCGTGGACGTAGTGTGTAACACCGCTCTTCAGTGATGTTTATCCATGCAAAAGTCTCCATTATGCTGGATGGGTTTAAATGTGTTTTTATGAATGCGCTCCATTCAACACTCCTTCTGAGTATGTTCTCTATAGTATGGATGTAATCCTACAACCCCAAAAAGTTGGCACAGTATGGAAAATGCAAATAAAAAAAGAAAGTAGTGATTTCTAAATTTACTTTGACTTGTATTTTATTGCAGACAATATGAACACAAAATATTTCATGTTTTGTCTGGTCAACTTCATGTCATTTGTAAATATGCATCCTTTCCTGTCATTCAGACCTGCAACACATTTCAAAAAAAGTTGGGACAGGAGCAATTTAGGGCTAGTAATGAGGTAAAATGGTTAAATAATGATGTGATTTGAAACAGGTGATTGTAATTATGATTTGGTACAAAAGCAGCATCCAAGAAAGGTCTAATCCTTTAGGAGCAAAGATGGGCCGAGGATCGCCAGTTTGCCAACAAATACGTGAGAAAATTATTGAAATATTTAAAACAATGTTCCTCAAAGAAAGATAGGAAGAGATTTGGATATTTCACATTCAACAGTGCATAACATAATTAAAAGTTTCAAGGAATCTGGAGGAATTTCAGTGCGTAAAGGACGAGGGCGCAAGCCTAAGCTGAACTACCGTGATCTCCGATCCTCAGGCGGCACTGCATCAAGAATCGTCATTCATCTATGCGATATCACCACATGGGCTCAGGACTACTTAAGCAAACCTTTGTCAAATACCACAATACGTAGTTACATCCACAAATGCCAGTTCTGCACACATTACAGAGTCCTGGCTGCGGAGGAAGAGGGTCCGGGTACTTGACTGGCCCGCCTGCAGTCCCGACCCGTCTCCAATAGAGAATGTGTGGAAGACCCCGTCCTGTTGCCCACCTTAAGACTTGTTTGCAGGAACAATGGGACAAAATTACACCTGAAACACTTCATCACTCGGTGTCTTCAGTCCCTAAACGTCTTTTAAGTGTTGTGAAAAGGAATGGCAACATTACAAAGTGGTAAATGCTTTACTGTCCCAACTTTTTTTTAAATGTGTTGCAGGTCTGAATGACAGGAAAGGATGCATATTTACAAATGACATGAAGTTGACCAGACAAAACATGAAATATTTTGTGTTCATATTGTCTGCAATGAAATACAAGTTAAAGTAAATTTAGAAATCACTTTTTTTTTTTTTTTGCGTTTTCCAATACGGTCCCAACCTTTTCTGATTTGGGGTTGTACATAAAGCATGTTGTCGTTATCATGTGATCTACCAGCAGCATCTCTGCCATTCATAAATCCTCTCCCGTGGCCCTTTCAAACGACAGAGCTGAGCATTTACTAAGATATTATTGGCAGATATTTATATGCATTTATATGCATTCATATGTTTAAAGATCAGATTTAATTATAAACTACAAGCTTTTCATCTTACTTTTGGTCCATATACATATCAGCATCTGCACCAAACTGAGTGCACCTCTGAATGAAACTGAGCTCCAAGAAAATGCAAGGTCTTCATCTCTGCAGTCCTTTCTACAGTGTGTGTGTGTGTGTGTGTGTGTGTGTGTGTGTGTGTGTGTGTGTGTGTGTGTGTGTGTGTGTGTGTGTGTGTGTGTGTGTGTGGGCATGTTTTGTGAAATATCAGGACACAAATGTGTATAATGACATGGGTATGACACAGGTATTACAGGAGAGGGTGAAATATGAGGACGTTCCCCATGTCCTCACTTTTCAAAATGCTTATCAATCACACAGGATGTGTGTGTGTGTGTGTGTGTGTGTGTGTGTGTGTGTGTGTGTGTGTGTGTGTGTGTGTGTGTGTGGACTGGTAATCCCTACGGTATGGGGACAAAATGTCCCCACAAAGATGGCAATATCCAAATTTTTGTCCTTGTGGGGACATTTTTTTGGTCCCCATGAGGAAAACATCTTATAAATCACACTAAGTGATGTTTTTGAAAAGTAAAAATGCAGCATGTCTCCTGTGATGGGTAGGTTTAGGGGCAGGGGCAGTGTAGGGGATAGAAAATACGGTTTGTACAGTATAAGTGTGTGTGTGTGTGTGTGTGTGTGTGTGTGTGTGTGATGGGTAGGTTTAGGGGCAGTGTAGGGGGATAGAAAATACGGTTTGTACAGTATAAAATGCATTACGCCTATGGAATGTCCCACATTTCACATGGAAACACAACTGAGTGTGTGTGTGTGTGTGTGTGTGTGTGTGTGTGTGTGTGTGTGTGTGTGTGTGTGTTCAGCGCGATCAGTAACAACCTCGTTAATCTAAATAAACCCAAGTGTGACTTAGTTGTTGGTCATTTGTAAGTTTGAACAGCCCAAAGTGAAGCAAACCACACCATTAGGTGAATGATATTAGACATGCTAATGCAGTGTTTGTTCAGGAGGTCAGCTGGTGTAGACGTGACTGCACAGCATCACGTAAGTGAAGCAAAGTTTTCATATTCCCCTCTTGAGTGTGAAGAGGCTATTGATCTTGGCCGGTGTTTTGTATAAGAATGACCTCATTCAGCAGGGCAATGATAAAGCATTTCTGAGACGTCCCTCAGCAGGATGGGAGAAGATCAACTGATGGAGTGAGTAAAAATACGTTCTTGTTTTCAATATGATATAATGTGAAGTCATAGATAACTACACTTCAATCAAGTCAGCAACCATAATCTATATGGCACACAACCCAGGAAAACATGTTCAACGTCAACAACTTTTGTTAGTTCTGGAACAACATTTCTATTAACCAATCACAGCAATGGTTGATAATGCGGTTTCCACCCTAACCTACGCTCAAAAGCTACAGAATGGGATTGAAATGTGATCGGTCACATGTCGTTTTGGACACGAGAATCTGCCAAATGGTTTAAAGGTAAAATATAAATGATCCTTCTTGGCAATAACACTTATGAAACGGCCATGTATTTCCAAGGAAAACAGCATCCATAGCATCCTGACATATCCCAGTGGTTATGCCTTTTCCTAACCTATTATGATTTGATATTATTGCTACAACTATTATTAAAATAATGGGGACACGCCCCCGGGAACATGTGGAGAAGAGGAAGAGTTGCTGTAGTCGCTCGAGCTGTTGTGCGTCGTTCACATTTATCGATACAGTACGAACACAAACCAGATGACATCATCAGTTATAGCCGTAATTACACGAAACTATCCCTGTTCTCTCTTCATCAGCAGATGAAGAGCTCTTTTCCAAACGTGATAAACGACAAATTAAAAGAAATTGAGTTTGTCATGCCATTGAGCTGTGTACTGAACCTTTTCTCTGCTCCATCAATCTTAAGTGCCAAATTGTTATATTTCCTTGTTTAAATGTTTTGCAAGAGCCTGTTTTTAGCCTAAATGCGATATATCCTCTTGTCTCGTCTTGAGCCCCTAAACAAAATCCCGTCTGGAACGCAATTCTTACCGGCAATCCCCCCCCGATTACGGTTGTAATCGCAATCGTTTTGACCCCTGATGTCATATGCTGCATGTGACATGAGTTGCTTTGTTGTTGTTGTTGCTTTTACAGACATAAACCAACTATATATAAAAAAGGATGGATTTGTAGCGTTTTGAAACAAAAACAAAAAAAACTTTGAATTTATAATCAACAATATTGTTGTTTCATTTAACAATCATTTAACATGTTCAGACTGAGCCAATAGACAATTTTAACAGGATAAATCGAATATTAACTAAATGTATGAATGTAGGTAAAAAATTATCTTTTCTGGAGTCTCTCCATCATTGTCTGACTCCGGTTTGATCAAAAAAAGCGGAACAGTTTTCAGTGTGTGTTTGTATGTGTGTGAGGTAATCAGAGCTGCTAACATGAGCTCTTGAAGCTCCGCCCTCTTCCTGAAAGGGGACGGGAAGCAGCAGCTCATTTGCATTTAAAGGGACACACACAAAACTGTGTTTTTGCTCACCCTCAAAAAGTGACAATTTTAACACAGTATAAAACATGATCTGTGGTGTATTTTGAACTAAAACTTCTCATACACACTCTGGGGACATCAGAGACTTATTTTACATCTTGTAAAAAAAGGGCATTATAGGATATTTGTATGGACAAAAAGTAAGATTAAAAGGTTGTAACGCAAATCAATGAGATCTTTATAACAGTTCAGCAGATACTTACATAAAATGCAGTCTATATCCACCAGTAATGCTTAGATTTAAGATCAAATCGCAGCCACTCAAGTGAGAAAGGAACAGGTCTTACCTGTGGGATGCACAAAGTACACAGCGGATCTCTGCTCGGTGTTGTGGACTGAGGTGGAGCAGAAGAAGCCGAACATGATGGAAGTCTGATCATAGAAGCGTCTGGGAACCGACCAGCCCCTTTTATTATTCCAGGTGATCTCACTGCTTTCCAGAAGCACTGGAGGAAGATCTAACTGTACAACATTCACATTAAACACCATCAGTTTGAGGATTAAACTCATTCAGACCAATCTAATACACATATTCAGATGACTGAGACTCAATCCAAGCAGATTTTAAACATACAAAATGAATTACTTGTATCTTTGAAAATCAAGTTGCATGATAATTTAAAAAAATGCATTGCATTAGTGAAATTTAGGCAAAATCTCATGGACAAAAGAGGACCAATGTACAATGTCTATAGTGTAAATGTACAGAAGTCAAGTTGAGAGGAACTTTCTCAGATTCGCCAGTGGATTTTCACAGAGAAACAGGAAAAGTGAACTTCATTCTCTACAGACAGACTGAGCCTGTTCGAGTCAGATCCGAGATCTGCATCTCATTTGCTTTAAATCGATAATTCTGTCATCGTCCCTCGTGTCACTCAAAATTCCCCATGGAACAAAATGTCAAAGCTGTACCTTTCCATAAAATAAATATTCATAGTTATCACTGGCTGTCAAGTTCTGCTGCAATTTTGATTAAAAAATATTGTCAAGATTTGAACCCAGATCCCTTTCATGCTAAATAAATACCGCTAGACTATCCCACCTACACTCTTATAACGAAGTGTTTAAAACGGTCAAGTCTTATCCCAGCTCATATATGCATGGCTCTTGTAATATGAGAGCAAACGGTAACAGTCTGTACTATTACATGTTTCATATTTAACTGCTTGGGATGAATGAAGAGGATTTCACAGCGACACAGAGTCTCAGGACAGAAGTTTCAGAAGCTGTGAATGAATGTTACATAACTCTAAATAAGTGTAATTGTGGCGAGGTTGGCGAGCGAGAGACGTGGGAGGAGTGAGCGAGACCGGTGTGTGATTGAGAATGAGCGTCACCTCTCGAGTCCTCTCATGAGGGAGGCATATAAGGACGAGCCACACCAGTGAAGGACGAGAGAGGACCAGGCCTGGACTTTACGTTGTGCTTTGTTTGCGTTTTGTATGTGTGTGTGCGCCATTCGTCCGTGAGGAGCTGCCCGCGGTTCACTTTCGTTTTGTTTATTTGTTTGATTGAACTCTTTTAAATGTTCGCAGTTTACCGCCTCCTTCTTCCCATATCAACGAACGATATTACATTTATATTCTCTTATGTTCAGTTTGGGGTCTGTTTTTCCCTGTGTGTATTCCCTTGATTAACGCCTCATCTGTTGTTCATTTAATTAGCTCTTTTGTTTCTCTGTGTATTTAAGGCTTCATTCGGTTCTTTGCTTGGGTGTTGCTTTGGTTTATATGTCTTTGATGGGCGGGGTTTGGAGAAAGGGCGTATGATTGGTGGATTAAGCCCCAATTAATAAATACTGAATCAAAATCTAATTGAATTGTGAAATGTGTGTTGATACCCAACCCTAGTAAATAGGATTATTTTAACAAAGACCTAGATCTATTGACTATTGACTTTTCCCACTGAACTACATTTCACTGTGTTTCTGAAAATCTGGATTATTTAAATAACTGTTTTCATTTCCTTGGGTTTATAGAAAGCTATATGTCACTTGAGTTAGTTAAAGGGCTGAAAGTTACACTGTGCATGCAGTAAACAATCTCTGAAGAAACACAAAAGCAACGAGTCCCCTCGTCCAGGTGAGCTGCTGTTGGAAGTGTGTTGGACGACCTACCAGGAAGAGAGAGACTTTCAGGTCCGGATCTGTAACCAGACATGGCACTTCAATGTGTTTATCAGAGTTCGTTATGAAGATGGTCTCCATTGTACTCCCGTTTCTCTTGATGAATGGATTTTGTGGGTCTGTTTGTTTGAGAGAAAAGAAAGTGGCATTACTTCAGTTATCATTTTTCTTAAGTGAAACTTTCACCCTGTTACTTCAACTCAAGCCTAACAACATTACATGTTTTATGGTCAGAAATATACATACACAAGTATGCAAATAAAAGCACATATGGTGCGTTTTATTTGTCCTTGGAGTTCCCAGTTGGAACTTTTTACTTTTTCCCATGACCTCCTCCTAGTGACCCTTCAGACCTTGATTAACTTGGCTCCAGGCTCTCCAGAGTTTGCCACCCCTGGTCTAATGCATAAGGCACACGATTCGGGAAACACTTTGGGAGTTTCGAGGTTGTCATGTGATTGGTTGAATCCTACAGAGATGCGTTTGTCGAGCTCTTTGCTGCTGCATGATGAATTAACCCCTGTAGCAGATCCATACAGGTGGAGCTGGGGGCGGTGGAGGGTTTCTGACAGCTAACGGGGCGGCAGTGGCTCAGTGGTTCATGTAGGTGGTCTACAAACTGGAAGGTTGGTGGTTCGATCCCTGGTTCGACCTGACCAAATGTCGAGGTTCAAGACACCTAACCCCATCTGCTCCCGGCGAGCCTTACACGGTGTGTGAATGAGTGAGTGAATGGGTTAATGTGAGGCAGCATTTAAAGCGCTTTGGGTCTGGTGAAAGGTCTATATAAATGCAGGCCATTTACCAACAGCAACACTACTGGTATTTGTTCGAATGTTGAGCCACAGCTCATTGGCTAATGCAATATCAACAAATCAGCTGTTCTATGTAGATAATGATGGGATCGCTACCAGGCCTATCAACCAGTGCTATCTAGAGTTTCATTACCTAAATAGAAAACCTATAGACCAAATGCTTGCTATAGATCTGAAATAGTGTCGGGGGAAACGCATTACAAGTAACTTGAGTTACGTAATAAGATTACTTTTTGAAGTAACTAGTAAAGTAACGCATTACTTTTCAAATGTACAATAAAATATCAGAGTTACTTTTTCACATGTATTTGACTGAGGCGTCTCCTGACCCCATGAAAGCGAGAGTAAGTGCAGAGGTGTGTGTGTGAACATGATGGTTATTGCAGTTCTAAACTAAATCTGAGCATTTATTCATCTCACTGGCAAAAAGATTGGGTATTCCTCAAGAAGATTAAAATCAGTAAAATGCAAAATATGCTCCAATAATTAAATGTTAAATAAAATGAATATTTTTATGCATTTAATCTACCTTTAGTGACCAATTTGTTGCTGACCTTTAATGATTCAGTTAAACCATGAGCAAATATTACTAGATTTTTTAATTTTTTATTAGTAAAACTTTTTTTCTCCTGCGTCCTGTTCTTCCATGATCCAGAATGGCGGCAGAGCGTGTGAATGTGTGTTTTTACCTCAGCCTGAGGCTTATTATTTCAATTCTGGTATGAAGACGTCTTTACATTTGCACAAAAATAGAACCTTTTGTCATAAAAACAAAAACAAAAAAAGCCCAGTCCAGGTGAGAAAAAGTAACGCAAAATTAACGTAACAATAAGTTACTTTTTAAGGGAGTACCGCAATATTGTAATGCATTACTTTTCAAAGTAACTTTCCCCAACACTGATCAGGAGTATCTATAGTATTTGCTTCCTAGACATCCTGTGATTGACAGACAACACTTTTGTCTTGTTATCACTGCTTTGATATGAATCGCTATATAAAATAATGCATATACATTATTTTCTGTGCTAATCAAGTGTGTCACAGACGCTTAAGTCTTTAACCCGAAATAGAGTCCAGACTTCACATTCCACCTCAAGTTCTTTGCCTGAATATACACAGTTTTAAGCCAGATTTAGTCCGTGGATATCTCTAAGAGGGGAGATTTTAATGACAGAGCTCTATCAACAGTCTCGCTAAACCACTTAATACGCAGCTTTAGTCCTGGTTGGAATCCACATGTGTGGGGCCGCTGAAGCAAACCTCCCCGGCGTTCACGTCCAGCCTTTATTTGACCGTCACCCGGTGATGCCCTTCTCCAAAAGCCACCGTTATTTTAACAAGTCTGATTTTCCTCACGTAGCAATCAAGTCCAAACAAAGGTCCGTATCTCCAGGTTTATGTTTCTACCCTGAGGTGGTCTGCATACACGGGCATAATAGGAAAAATACACAAGTCCTCACAGTTATAAATCATCCTCAGGAGGTGAATAGCTTTTGGGGAGGCGCTGGAGGGCACGATGTGTAGCCGTATGCCGGTCGAGAGGCGGCGGGACCTGCGTGCGGTAAATGAAGCCACATGCAGCCGAGTGCCATTCTACTCTACGCTCGCTGCTAATTTATAGCTGTGATTTCAGCTGGCTCTGATCAGCCCCCTGCTAAGATCTGTGGAAACGGTTTGGGCATGTTGTCAGGAGAAATCACCCGGCATTTCACACGAGTGAGCGAGTCAGCGGGGTGTCTGTGCCTGACCCCCATCCATGAATCCTCATGTCAAGGAATGAGAGTAACACTGGGAAAGCTGTCCGGTTTCGCACACTCTTTGATCAACAATTTGTTACAAATACAGAGCTGGATTGTTTTTGCGAAGATAAACAACCCCCCTATGAGTTGTTAAAGTCTCTCATTACTTACTCACACAGCTTAGCCACTATGTTAAGACTGTGTTAGGCCAGCTAGCGGTTAAACGGGAGGGAATCAGTCCGATTCAAATGAGATTGATCTATGACTGACTTTATAAAGTTAGGACCAGTCTTGTATGTTTATGCAGCCAGCTCCTGCATGCTTCTGTTTATTTATTTTTCTGTAGAAAACAACTGAAGAATCTTCATGCAGACGTTCATAATCTTAACGTTATTATTTTCTGATGCTGTTCACTTTATTTAAGCAATTCATCTTGATTTAACACAATTATATCAGGTTTCTGGTTCAAATGTAATTGATTCATTACTCTTTGACATGACTCTTTGAAATGTTTCAATCAAGAAACCCAATCAAACAAGACTTTCACTTCCCATCATGCTTTGCAAAGGGGCTGAATTCGGAGAGTAAATGTTTAAATAAAGTGCTATTTGATGCATTTTTAACAAGATGAGAAATGGACGCTTAATGTTTTGTTATGTTGGTATTTAAAAGTTTGTGTTATGTTAGTGTTTTTGGAGGTTAGCATTGTGGTGTAGAGCATGTGCTTGGACTGCTAATAACATTTATAGTTGTTTTAATAATAAAACACAACTACTTTAGTCATGTCATGAATGTAACAAAACCGTCTTCTGGCTATAGCCAATAAGATCTTGTACAAGGTTTTGTAAATGTTGTAATAATAGTATTTCACTAAATAAAAATAATCAATTAAACTGGATTACTTGTTTTGGTTTGTTTTTATTTTCTTTTTTAGAATAATTAAATTGAATAGTTTTGGACACAATTAAGAATATTAACCTGATTTAACTAAATGGCACTGAATTAACGTTCCGTAAAAAAATTAAGTTTACTGAAATAAACAATTTTAATTAAATTCAACATAACCCAATTACATGAAAACTGTTGACATAAAAAAATTAAGTAAAACCCACGTATCATTTTTTGAGTGTATAGAAGAAAATATTCGAAAAGTGGAAATAAAGTATCTAACGTGTTTAATAATAAAGGGTTTATCGGTTAGCGGTAGGTTTTAATGTCCCAATAAGGTGGCATCCATTTAATAATTTTAATAAATATAATAATTTACACCCTGTTACTGTTTAATGTACAACAACACTGAGGTGCAAATCTGCCCCTGTTTATAAACAGCATCTAACTACTATTTACACAATGCAAAGAAAATACTGCTATTTTTGCAGCAAAAAAATGGCAGAATTTCAGATTTTTAGTTGGTATTTAGATTAAAACGTGCTCTGTAAAGTTGGACTGGAGCAGTATACCTGGATTTAAAAGCCTTTTCCCACATAAACATACAAGTGACATGACTAAATCAAAGATTTTCACTGAAAAGGCCCATTTATATATCCAAACTTGACGTCCAAATGAGTGACTTAAAGGAACACTCCACTTTTTTATTAAAATAGGCTCATTTTCCAAGTCCCCTAGAGTTAAATAGTTGAGTTTTAGCGTTTTTGAATCCATTCAGCCGATCTTTGTATCTGGCGGTAGCACTTTTAGCATAGCTTAGCATACATCATTGATTCTAATCAGTCCATTAGCATCTCATTCAAAAAATGACCAAAGACACTTTCAATATTTTTCCCATTTAAAACTTGACTCTTCTACAGTTACATCGTGTGCTAAGACCGACTGAAAGTGAAAAGTTGGCTACACCTATATGGCTAGGAACTACTTTCTCATTCCTGCGTAATAGTCTCGGATCTTCACGGTTGTACCATGCAGCGGCGCAGTGATTCGTTGGTATTCTGTGAAACATGGTGGTCACCTTCGCCTTACTATCACAGCCCTTTACAGCACACAGAACCATGGCTAATCACACAGGGAAATACACAACACACAGAACCATGGCTAATCACACAGGGAAATACACAACACAATTTGTCGGCTGCAAGCCTGAAACTTTCTCTGCAACTACACAAACTTAGTGCCAGTCACATTGAAAGTTACCTAGCTGGGGACTACTTTCAGCGCTGCGTAATATCACTGCACCGCTGCAGCCATGGTACAGCCGTGAAGATCCGAGACTATTACGCAGGAATGAGAAAGTAGTTCCTAGCCATATAGGTGTAGAAAATCACAACTGTTCATTTTCAGTCGGTCTTAGCACACGATGTAACTGTAGAAGAGTCAAGTTTTAAATAGGAAAAATATTGAAAGTGTCTTTGGTCATTTTTTGAATGAGATGCTAATGGACTGATTAGAATCAATGATGTATGCTAAGCTATGCTAAAAGTGCTACCGCCAGATACAAAGATCGGCTGAATGGATTCAAAAACGCTAAAACTCAACTATTTAACTCTAGGGGACTTGGAAAATGAGCCTATTTTCAAAAAAAGTGGAGTGTTCCTTTAAGCTATAGTTAAACTCCCATCGACATTACTGAGGAGATAATGCACTCAAACCATCAAACTCAACATAAATACTCATCCTTATATATGATAGGGAGGACGCTAGAAGGGTACGTCGTCTGTAACCGTGATATCAGCAGATTTGGCATCATGTAGCGTCTCTTTATTAACTCTCTTATCTTGAGTTTATTCAGTATAAAAGCTCTTTCCTAATCGTGGGCCGTCTCAGGGGCAAACCAAACATGTTCTTAGCGTGTTCCTGCATCGTCTTCTGTGATCTTCTGAAGACGGGTGATGTTTGGAATGAGATGTTTATGATGTCTTTGTCTGATCCCCAAAGAAAATAGAAACTTTAGACAAGGACGGCCCGGCCAAGCATTCTTTGAAGCGAGTCGATATAAAAATGGGATTTTTTATTTGGTTTGCCTCAGGAAAATGCCACAAATTGCAAAAGGGACCAGACACTGATATCCAACTAACTCTATAAGGATAAAAAAAATGACTTCTTTTGAGGGAAATGTTTTCCTTTAGAAATAAGATCTATTCTTTCAAAGGTTAAGTATGTATTTGCACAAACTGGCTAAAGAACGAGGAAGATTGCAGTCCATTTGTCCAGAACTACAGGCTCACTGTCAGGAAACGATAACATTTACACACCGTTCCTCACGGCTTCCGACTGGGATAATTAACAAGAGACTTGTTTCGGTGTAATGCATATAAAGCAGAGTCAGGAATGAACTGGGGCTTGGGGTAAAAAGCCACCAAAATGCACTAAAAATGCCCCGATACGGGGGTAAAAAAAGCCCCATGTTATGGATGTGGCAATTAAAGTGAAATGTGAAACTGGATAAAAGTGTAGATTGCGACATTATATTTAGATCTTTTTACACATTGTTTTTACTCAATTAATATTTTAACCAATCAGACGTGATTCTGTTGAGCTTATGAATGCAATGGCCAATCAGAATTTATCAGTATTTCTGAGGGATTTTTGTTAAGGGGGAATGATGATGTTGCACATTCTTCAAAGTATCTAAAGCTGATGGAAAATATTCATCTGAGACTGTAATATAAAGAACAACATGAAGGCCTTTTTTACAAGGAAGATGATATGAAAATGGAGATGAATAACATTGATGAACCCTCACCTCGCACAAAGACGAAAACGCTGGCCGCCGTGGTCCCATCGATGACAGCCTTGATGTCCTGGTAGAAGCAGCGGTAGTATCCCGAGTCATTGGCCTGGGCGTCGGGCAGTATTAAGGACTTACAGTAGGGTTTCCCGGTCTCCCCTTGACACTCCTTCACCCTGACCGCTCTGTGGCCCGGCGTGTCACCAGGTGATTGCTGATCCTGCCGGTCAGTAATCTCGATTTTACTCAAAGACACTTCAGGCCAGCTCCAGTCCAGAATCCGCTGTCCCCTGGAGAAATAATCACATTAAAGTCAGTGCTATTGTAAATGTTTCACTACAACATTGCCCAATTTCAAAATGTATACACAAAATATATACTCCAACTCATACAGTTCACCTTCAAGACAAAACCGACTCTAGCTAGATATAGCTTAATTAGGGATCCTCTCCTAGGCCTATCCTTCAATGTTAATATGTGTGATTATTTTCCGAATTCTAAACCAGCATTGGGGAACGATACAATATTGAGCTACACCCTAAAAAAGTAACAAATTTAGTTACTTAGTTACTTTTTATGGAAAGTATATTTCATTACTTTTGCGTTACCTGAGCTGGGCTTGCATGTTTTTTTGATAAAAAATAAACGTTTTTGGCTAGTGCTGTCAAACGATTAATCGCGATTAATCGCATCCAAAATAAAAATGTATGTTTACATAACATATGTGTGTGTACTGTGTATAATTATTATGTATATTTGAAAACACACTCATTCATATACATAAGAAATATTTGCATTTATACACTGTATACATACACACATATATTATGTAAACACACATTTTTATTTTGGATGCGATTAATCACGATTAACACTATAGCCCTTTTTCAGCTAAAATGAAATAAATGAGCCTCATGCTGATGGAAATGCAAATTCACACCTGTACAGTGATCACGAAACAAATGTGATGTTTAACTAAAGTCTATTCGTATTGGATCGTCGAAGGTCAGCAGCAAAGACATTGCCTAATAAAGTGAGATTAAATACATAAAGTACATTTGTGTTATTTAACATATTTAATTCATTACTGCAGAATTGCGTAATACTAATGTTCTTATTTATTTTGAGGAATATTGTTTTTGTGAGAGTAAATGCTTACATTTAGTCTAGAAACTACAATACCCATCATGCTCACACACAGCGCACACACACACCTCTGCACTTACCCACGATTCCTCTCAACATCAGGACAGGAGACACGTCAGTCAATACACAGGGAAACTAAGTAACTACTAATACTAACTACTTTTTTTTTTAATGTTTAAATTTAAAAGTAATGCGTTACTTTACTAGTTACTTAAACAAGTAATCTGATTACATTACTCACATTACTGGTAATGTGTTACTCCCAACAAAGTAGTAACAGTCTTCTCTCATTATGAAATATTATATAGAGGGGAGCTGTTTAAATGATTAATCATAAGTATGAGAAATAATAACAGTAATGCTTGCCTTGATTGCTCAGATGTTTGTTTTCATTTAAAGCGCGTACTGTGCATGTCTTAAAACCAATGCTTGAGTCCCTTGGAACAGAAAGGTTTGTAGATGGCAAAGGAAAAGGCAATGACATTTAAACTGATGTGTTCCTCAATCAGATTATGAAATACAGTGATTTCTGAACGCCAGCCATGACTTTGCTTAATACTGCTCATCGATCACACTGAGCGGTGGCCCAACAGGAATAATGTTTGTAACTGCTGAAAAACTATTTATTCTGCGAATTCTTGGCAAGAAACGTCTGCGAATTTTGAAGGGATTAGAGCTAAATATGTTGGATTGCCTCCCTGTATGTTCATACCACATTTATTTCTAAACTTAACCATCCAATCAATTCCAAACGTAACATTCTCCTTGTTTTTGTAATGGCTCACAGGCTTATCCAATTATTCAATCAAAAACCACCAAATCCAGGTCTTGATTGTTTATTTAACTAGACATTTTATCCCATTCAGCACCAAAAGAAATGTAACCTTTATGCATTAGGGTTGTTGGTATCTAATGTGTCCATGGACTTCTTTAATCAAGATTTTCAGAAAGAATATATATAAATGTGAGAATTTTTTTGACATTTTAGGTCCTGTAACTGGTCACAAGTTCTGTAAAATTTTATCTTGAAGGTGAAGTATTACTAGAGCCTAGCACAATTACAAAAATCAGACATATTTTACAAATGTCCCTTTTATGTGCGCACCTCCCCAACTCAAACATCACAAATACGGGTATTTGTGTAACTGGTTCTACTCGACCCGCTCTGTGCGGTATTCGAACCATGGTCATCGGACGCTAACAAGGAAAAGATTGCAGCCGCTGACACGCTTCTTGAGGCCAGGTGAGTGAGGTTTACATGCACAGCTCTTTCTGGCATACGTTACACTCACCCCCCTAAACCTCACTCCCATCCGGGTCACATCACCAAATGTAACCGGTCCTACTCAACCCACTCCTAGTGGGATTCAAACCGAGGTCTCTGGTGTGGGAGACAGGCACACTATACCAAGGACACTAAAGAACACTACAGTAGCCACAGCCTAAACTCGCTCTCTGCTACAGTAGCCACACCCCAAACTCATGACTGCTACAGTAGCCACGCCCCAAACTCATGACTGCTACAGTAGCCACGCCCCAAACTCTCCATCTATTACAGTAGCCACACCCCAAACTCGCTGTCTGCTACAGTAGCCACACCCCAAACTCATGACTGCTACAGTAGCCACGCCCCAAACTCTCCATCTATTACAGTAGCCACACCCCAAACTCATGACTGCTACAGTAGCCACACCCCAAACTCATGACTGCTACAGTAGCCACGCAAACTCATGACTGCTACAGTAGCCACGCCCAAACTCTCCATCTGCTACAGTAGCCACACCCCAAACTCATGACTGCCACAGTAGCCATACCCCAAACTCTCCATCTGCTACAGTAGCCATGCCTCATACTCATGACTGCTACAGTAGCTACACCCCAAAACTCTCAGCTTGCTACAGTAGCCACGCCCAAACTCACCGTCTGCTACAGTAGCCACGACCCCAAACTATCAGCCTGCTACAGTAGCCACACCCCAAACTCACCGTCTGCTGCACTAGCCACACCCCTAAACTCCCCATCTGCTACAGTAGCCACGCCCAAACTCATGACTGCCACAGTAGCCACACCCCAAACTCATGACTGCCACAGTAGCCACGCCCAAACTCTCAGCCTGCTACAGTAGCCACGCCCAAACTCTCAATCTGCTACAGTAGCCACGCCCAAACTCATGACTGCTACAGTAGCTACACCCCAAACTCTCAGTCTGCTACAGTAGCCACGCCCCAAACTCATGACTGCTACAGTAGCTACACCCCCAAACTCTCAGCTTGCTACAGTAGCCACACCCCTAAACTCCCCATCTGCTACAGTAGCCACGCCCCAAACTCACCATCTGCTACAGTAGCCACGCCCCAAACTCACCGTCTGCTACAGTAGCCACACCCCAAACTATCAGCCTGCTACAGTAGCCATGCCCCAAACTCACCGTCTGCTACAATAGCCACTCCCAAACTCACCGTCTGCTACAGTAGACCACGACCCCAAACTATCAGCCTGCTACAGTAGCCACGCCCCAAACTCACCGTCTGCTACAGTAGCCACGACCCCAAACTATCAGCCTGCTACAGTAGCCACACCCCAAACTCACTGTCTGCTGCACTAGCCACACCCCTAAACTCCCCATCTGCTACAGTAGCCACGCCCCAAACTCACCGTCTGCTACAGTAGCCACGACCCCAAACTATCAGCCTGCTACAGTAGCCACACCCCAAACTCACTGTCTGCTGCACTAGCCACACCCCCAAACTCTCCATCTGCTACAGTAGCCACACCCCAAACTCACTGTCTGCTACACCAGCCACACCCCAAACTCTCCATCTGCTACAGTAGCCACACCCCAAACTCCCCATCTGCTACAGTAGCCACACCCCAAACTCCCCATCTGCTACAGTAGCCACACCCCAAACTCACCGTCTGCTACACTAGCCACACCCCAAACTCTCCATCTGCTACAGTAGCCACACCCCAAACTCACCGTCTGCTACACTAGCCACACCCCAAACTCCCCATCTGCTACAGTAGCCACACCCCAAACTCACCATCTGCTACACTAGCCACACCCCCAAACTCTCCATCTGCTACAGTAGCCACACCCCAAACTCCCCATCTGCTACAGTAGCCACACCCCAAACTCACCATCTGCTACAGTAGCCACACCCCAAACTCACCGTCTGCTACACTAGCCACACACCCAAACTCCCCATCTGCTACAGTAGCCACACCCCAAACTCCCATCTGCTACAGTAGCCACACCCCAAACTCACTGTCTGCTGCACTAGCCACACCCCAAACTCTCCATCTGCTACAGTAGCCACACCCCAAACTCACCGTCTGCTACACTAGCCACACCCCAAACTCCAAATCTGCTACAGTAGCCACACCCCAAACTCACCATCTGCTACACTAGCCACACCCCCAAACTCTCCATCTGCTACAGTAGCCACACCCCAAACTCCCCATCTGCTACAGTACCCACCCCAAACTCTCCGTCTTCTACTGTAGCCACACCCCAAACTCTCCGTCTTCTACTGTAGCCACACCCCCAAACTCTCCATCTGCTACAGTACCCACACCCCAAACTCTCCGTCTTCTACTGTAGCCACACCCCAAACTCTCTTCTACTGTAGCCACACAAACTCCCCATCTGCTACAGTAGCCACACCCCAAACTCTCCATCTGCTACAGTAGCCACACCCCAAACTCTCCGTCTTCTACTGTAGCCACACCCCAACTCTCCGTCTGCTACAGTAGCCACACCCCAAACTCTCCGTCTTCTACTGTAGCCACACCCCAAACTCTCCGTCTTCTACTGTAGCCACACCCCCAAACTCTCCGTCTTCTACTGTAGCCACACCCCAAACTCCCCATCTGCTACAGTAGCCACACCCCCAAACTCCCCATCTGCTACAGTAGCCACACCCCAAACTCACCGTCTGCTACACTAGCCACACCCCCAAACTCTCCATCTGCTACAGTAGCCACACCCCAAACTCTCCGTCTTCTACTGTAGCCACACCCCCAAACTCTCCGTCTGCTACAGTAGCCACACCCCAAACTCTCCGTCTTCTACTGTAGCCACACCCCAAACTCTTGCTTTAGGTTAAGCTAGAAAGAGATTGACAGATCTGAGAAAACCGCTCTCAATGTTGTGATGGAGGCCGAGATAAACCCATGGCATACTAGTCAATAAACTATGACAGTCAAAAAACTGGGTTAAGAAAATGTATTTTAACATAAAAAATCTAACATCACATTTAGCTATGGCTCTGTGCTATGACAAATTATTTTCTAAAAGAATTACAAGAAAAACAAAAGCATATATTTAGGAACAAATATATTAGGAAACTCAGCTAGAGAAGAGGAGAAATGCAGAGAAGATTTATTAAGTGTGAGGAGGTTAATACAAGCTCATAAGAGCTGCATGCATAATAATTATATAAAAATGCAAAATGCTGATACTAAAACAGAGTTTAGTATGGATCCTGTGCTTGTACCTGCATGTAATGGTCAATGTGTCGTTAGCGTTGATCACGAGCTGGTCTTTGGTGTTGTCAAGGGTGGGTGGACTCATAGAAAACCCAGTCACCAGACCTAGAGGAAGAGAAAAGCACCTTCATCATCATCATCATCAAGAGTGAATTTATTAGTTCGCAGCAGAATGTAAGAGCAGTCAATTTCCTGTTATGTTCCAGACTCTAATAACCATTCCTGACAGATCCTTGGATGCAGTTTCAGTGTGTGTGTGTGTGTGTGTGTGTGTGTGTGGTGCACCTCTGAAATAAGGAGGCAAATTCTCGTCTCTTGTTTGGCTTTAAGTCCAAAATAAATTGCATTGCAGTTCCATGATTACAACAATTCTGAATTGCAGGCAAATGGAATTCATGCCACGCTTCAGGAGCTCAATGAGAACTCAATGGTCCTGTTCACAGCGGGTGTTAGGAAGCGTTTCGATCGGATCACGAGTGGACGAGGGAGACACATTCCCGTTCACACCTGGTGTTTAATCGTCTCTTCTGTCCACGTTCAGCCGCTTCTGTCCTGATTTCTTCAGTCTAGGGGCGGTAAATGTCTGGGCTTTTCCAGCTCTTTCCATCTAATGGATGAGATAAACTCGGCCGGAGACGCCGGAGAAACACACGGAGAGCATGGGCTTCAGTTTCTGCTCTGAGCAGCCGAACGCTGTGAGTGTGTGTTAGAGATCAGGAATGGAGAGAGAACGCTTCTCATCTTCAGACCAAACTCGGGTCTCCAGCCCAGAGTTTAAATCCCGTCCCATAATGCATTGGGTCAGTCGGGTCTTTAGCGGCTGCTCCAGCGCATCTGACCACGTCTACACTCACGAAAGCAATGCGTTTAACTACCTCTGGAAGTGGACCGAATCGCTTCAGACCCGCTCACACCTGTGTTAGAGTCTCCACCTGAGATCCGATCGAGCGCTTCAGACCCGCTTACACCTGTGTTTGAGTCTCCACCTGAGATCCGATCGGCGCTTCAGACCCGCTCACACCTGTGTTAGAGTCTCCACCTGAGATCCGATCGCGCTTCAGACCCGCTCACACCTGTGTTAGAGTCTCCACCTGAGATCCGATCAAGCGCTTCAGACCCGCTCACACCTGTGTTAGAGTCTCCACCTGAGATCCGATCAAGCGCTTCAGACCCGCTCACACCTGTGTTAGAGTCTCCACCTGAGATCCGATCAGCGCTTCAGACCCGCTCACACCTGTGTTAGAGTCTCCACCTGAGATCCGATCGGCGCTTCAGACCCGCTCACACCTGTGTTAGAGTCTCCACCTGAGATCCGATAAGCGCTTCAGACCCGCTCACACCTGTGTTAGAGTCTCCACCTGAGATCCGATCAAGCGCTTCAGACCCGCTCACACCTGTGTTAGAGTCTCCACCTGAGATCCGATCAAGCGCTTCAGACCCGCTCACACCTGTGTTAGAGTCTCCACCTGAGATCCGATCAAGCGCTTCAGACCCGCTACACCTGTGTTAGAGTCTCCACCTGAGATCCGATCAAGCGCTTCAGACCCGCTCACACCTGTGTTAGAGTCTCCACCTGAGATCCGATCGAAGCGCTTCAGACCCGCTCACACCTGTGTTAGAGTCTCCACCTGAGATCCGATCGAAGCGCTTCAGACCCGCTTACACCTGTGTTAGAGTCTCCACCTGAGATCCGATCGAAGCGCTTCAGACCCGCTCACACCTGTGTTAGAGTCTCCACCTGAGATCCGATCGGCGCTTCAGACCCGCTCACACCTGTGTTAGAGTCTCCACCTGAGATCCGATCGCGCTTCAGACCCGCTCACACCTGTGTTAGAGTCTCCACCTGAGATCCGATCGGCGCTTCAGACCCGCTTACACCTGTGTTAGAGTCTCCACCTGAGATCCGATCAAGCGCTTCAGACCCGCTCACACCTGTGTTAGAGTCTCCACCTGAGATCCGATCGAAGCGCTTCAGACCCGCTCACACCTGTGTTAGAGTCTCCACCTGAGATCCGATCGAAGCGCTTCAGACCCGCTCACACCTGTGTTAGTCTCCACCTGAGATCCGATCGAGCGCTTCAGACCCGCTGACACCTGTGTTAGAGTCTCCACCTGAGATCCGATCGAAGCGCTTCAGACCCGCTCACACCTGTGTTAGAGTCTCCACCTGAGATCCGATCGAAGCGCTTCAGACCCGCTCACACCTGTGTTAGAGTCTCCACCTGAGATCCGATCGGCGCTTCAGACCCGCTCACACCTGTGTTAGAGTCTCCACCTGAGATCTGATCAAGCGCTTCAGACCCGCTCACACCTGTGTTAGAGTCTCCACCTGAGATCCGATCGGCGCTTCAGACCCGCTCACACCTGTGTTAGAGTCTCCACCTGAGATCCGATCAAGCGCTTCAGACCCGCTCACACCTGTGTTAGAGTCTCCACCTGAGATCCGATCGAAGCGCTTCAGACCCGCTTACACCTGTGTTAGAGTCTCCACCTGAGATCCGATCGGCGCTTCAGACCCGCTCACACCTGTGTTAGAGTCTCCACCTGAGATCCGATCAAGCGCTTCAGACCCGCTCACACCTGTGTTAGAGTCTCCACCTGAGATCCGATCAAGCGCTTCAGACCCGCTCACACCTGTGTTAGAGTCTCCACCTGAGATCCGATCAAGCGCTTCAGACCCGCTCACACCTGTGTTAGAGTCTCCACCTGAGATCCGATCAAGCGCTTCAGACCCGCTTACACCTGTGTTAGTCTCCACCTGAGATCCGATCAAGCGCTTCAGACCCGCTCACACCTGTGTTAGAGTCTCCACCAGAGATCCGATCGAAGCGCTTCAGACCCGCTACACCTGTGTTAGAGTCTCCACCTGAGATCCGATCAAGCGCTTCAGACCCGCTCACACCTGTGTTAGAGTCTCCACCTGAGATCCGATCGGCGCTTCAGACCCGCTCACACCTGTGTTAGAGTCTCCACCTGAGATCCGATCGAAGCGCTTCAGACCCGCTCACACCTGTGTTAGAGTCTCCACCTGAGATCCGATCGGCGCTTCAGACCCGCTCACACCTGTGTTAGAGTCTCCACCTGAGATCCGATCAAGCGCTTCAGACCCGCTCACACCTGTGTTAGAGTCTCCACCTGAGATCCGATCGAAGCGCTTCAGACCCGCTCACACCTGTGTTAGAGTCTCCACCTGAGATCCGATCGAAGCGCTTCAGACCCGCTCACACCTGTGTTAGAGTCTCCACCTGAGATCCGATCGAAGCGCTTCTCAATCCCAGCTGTATACAGGGACAGAGAGTTCAAGGGAATGTTTAATTTCCGATTAAATTTGCGGACAAAATGGTCCATTGTCTAATATCAGTAGTAAAGCACAGAAGTTAATTCACATGATCAACAAGAAACCGATGTAAAATCTGCAGAATTTCATGCAGGATGTCACTCAATCATTCACAGACCACAACAGAAAATATGGCAGATTAATATTTGTTTTTGTTTAGTGTTTTTCTGACTAAATGCACCTCGGTTCCTCTGGTATGATCCATTATCTGGGACTGACTAGATATTCACTGGGAATTACCCAGACAACCATCAACAGATGTGCTTTAACTAAAAGTTCCTTGAGCACATTAAAAGGCCCTTAATCTGGTTTGTGTTTAGCTGACAGAGGGACAGAGAGGTCAAAGGGTCATTGTGAAAATGTTAATTGGTCTTCAACTGCTGATGGTGTAAATGTCTACAGTTGCTCTCGGAGGACGCGGGAGTACGAGCGTGTCACGAGGAGTTATGAGGCACACCTGGATCTAATTAACAGCAAACGATGACAATCAAAACAACAGCCTGCGAATCACATCAACAAGTGTTACTTTAATATGACAAGTTTATAGAGGTCAGAGTGAAACACAGCCGTCCGTGCAACCCAATATCTTCTATCTTAGATCTTAGAAAGGCCACAGAAGCCTAAAACAATCGCTTGTTGTGTGGGTTTGCAAGCAATGGCTAACGTGAATCAATTTCAAGTGAGGTCTAGTTAGTAAATGGAGTCAATTCTGAGTTTAATCAAACGTTTTACCCATGGCCTGAAAATAACCTAAAGCATCCCACGGGAAGCTTTATTAATCACAACCTCCTTATCTACAGACAAACCTCAGAGGAGTTCCGACAGCGCTCAGCATTTCTGTACCTGTAAATCAGGGCTTGAACTCAAGCTGTAAGCAATATTAAAACCTTCCTGCAGACTGCTGTCCCACAACCACAACACACATCTGAACAGCATTTAAGCATTCAAATATTAGATGCTTACTGAGATCCTTCTATTATCTATTGAATCCCATAGTAATATTTAAAATATCAGTAAACGTAATTATATATAAAATCATTACTTGATTTATAGATAGATAAATAGATAGATAGATAGATAGATAGATAGATAGATAGATAGATAGATAGATAGATAGATAGATAGATAGATAGATAGATAGATAGATAGATAGATAGATAGATAGATAGATAGATAGATAGATAGATAGATAGATAGATAGATAGATAGATAGATGATAGATAGATAGATAGATAGATAGATAGATAGATAGATAGATAGATAGATAGATCGATAGATAGACAGACAGACAGAGGGATAGATAGATAGATAGATAGATAGATAGATAGATAGATAGATAGATAGATAGATAGATAGATAGATAGATAGATAGATAGATAGATAGATAGATAGACAGACAGACAGACAGACAGACAGACAGATAGATAGATAGATAGACAGACAGACAGACAGACAGACAGACAGATAGATAGAGACAGACAGACAGACAGACAGACAGACAGACAGATAGATAGAGACAGACAGACAGACAGACAGACAGATAGATAGATAGATAGATAGATAGACAGACAGACAGACAGACAGACAGACAGACAGACAGACAGACAGACAGACAGATAGAGAGACAGACAGACAGACAGACAGACAGACAGACAGACAGATAGATAGATAGATAGATAGATAGATAGACAGACAGACAGACAGACAGACAGATAGATAGATAGATAGAGATAGATAGATAGATAGATAGATAGATAGATAGATAGATAGATAGATAGATAGATAGATAGATAGATAGATAGATAGATAGATGATAGATAGATAGATAGATAGATAGATAGATAGATAGATAGATAGATAGATAGATAGATAGATAGATAGATAGATAGATAGATAGATAGATAGATAGATAGATAGATAGACAGACAGACAGACAGACAGACAGACAGATAGATAGATAGATAGACAGACAGACAGACAGATAGATAGATAGATAGATAGAGACAGACAGACAGACAGACAGACAGACAGACAGATAGATAGAGACAGACAGACAGACAGACAGACAGACAGACAGACAGACAGACAGATAGATAGAGACAGACAGATAGACAGACAGACAGACAGACAGACAGACAGATAGATAGAGACAGACAGACAGACAGACAGACAGACAGACAGACAGATAGATAGATAGATAGATAGATAGATAGACAGACAGACAGACAGACAGACAGATAGATAGAGACAGACAGACAGACAGACAGACAGACAGACAGATAGATAGATAGATAGAGCCTATGTACTTTGTGGTGTTGTTAGGGTACTTGGGGTAGTTGCTAAGGTGTTGCTATGTGGTTGCTGCGGTATTCTGGGTGGTTGATAGGGTGGACAGCACTCGGGTGGTTGCTAAGGCCTTGCTATGTGGTTGCTAGGGTACTCTGAGTGGTTGCCATGCGGTTGCTAGGGTGTTGCTATGAGGTTGTGTAGTTAGGTACTCAGATGGTTGCTAAATGATTGCTTGGGTACTCGGGGACTGCTAAGGACCTGCTATGTGGTTGCTAGGGTATTCAGTTGGTTGCTATGGTGGTTGCTATGCGGTTACTAGGGTTCTTGAGGTGGTTGCTATGGTGGTATGTGGTTGCTAAGGTACTCAGGGTGGTTGCTAGGGTGGTGCTATGCGGTTGTTAGGGTACTCAGGTGGTTGCTATGTGATTGTTAGGGTATTTGGGGGGCTGCTAAGGTCTTGCTACGTGATTGCTAGAGTACTCAGTTAGTTGCTAGGGTGGTTGCTATGCAGTTACTAGGGTACTTGTGGTGGTTGCTATGGGGTTGCTAAGGTACTCAGGATGGTTGCTAGGGTGTTGCTATGCGTTTGCTAGGGTACTCAGGTGGTTGCTAGGGTACTTGGGGTGGTTGCTATGGTGTTGGTCTGTGGTTGCTAAGGTACTCAGGGTGGTTGCTAGCGTGTTGCTAGGTTGGACAATTACTGGATCATTACTAGAATGTGTACTTTGGATTTTATACAATTTGCATACATACAAAATTTGTGGAATTTTTTTTTTTTTTCAAGATGTTTCCAACTCTGACTTTGAACCAATTGAATGTCCCATTTAATATGATGAATGAATGTAGTTTCGCTGAATATCTGCTGGTTTGGCACTCGTGATTCACATGTACAGTAAGAGATCAACAGTTGCATCTTCTCTCTTTCTCTTCAGACGAGCAGAGCGAAACGATTTCCGTGCCTGTCCCCGTTCTCCATAAGCACACATGTCAATCAGAGGGAATATTTCAGGACCAGTGCACAATCATCTGCTTCAGACGCATCCGGCCTCACAAGCCCACAATAGAATTTGGTAAATATTTGATGGCAAGTCAATGACATGTTTACAGTTCAACATGAACATCCTGGTGGCTTTTCTGCGGCAGTATTTCCAGCTCTAGGGATTGATATCTCCAGTGTATGCTGGATAAACCTGAAATACGAGGGCTCACATGTATTATTGTCTTTAACACAAACCAACCTGTGCACATTACATCTGCTTCGGTCTGAACTACCCGTCTGAGCTCAATGTCAGCTAGACGATTCCCAGCGCAACAGCCCAAGGGAAGAAAAAACAGCAACCATGCCATAAACTTTAATGAGGTGATTTTGTTCTGCAGATTTTGAGCGTGGCTCAGCCAATGAAATTCAGATAAATCACATTTCCTTACAGCAGGAAGAAAACTCAATTCTTACATTTCAACAACTGTGTTCTTACAAGCACTCTGTAGAAAAGCCAGTCACTGACCCTAACCTTTGACCTTTCACCCGTAGCTCTCTAATAAAGATATTCCACGCTCAGCCTTTCTCTTCAGGCTATTCAAACTGACAAAATCACTCAACAAAATCACAAAAATTAACTAAAATGAAAATTTTGTTAATAATTTTGACAAAAACTATATTAAATTAAACTAAAAATGAACACTGGGAGATGATGCCAATATGTAGAGAAAACTATATGAAAATGTGCATTATGCTCTGATGGGAAACGACACACTTCTCAGAATTGTCCAATCGATAACAAGTAATTCCAAAATTGTCAAATATTGTATGATGAATCTGTCTATCACGACCTCTAGCGCAAATTAAAGGGTTACTTCAGCGATTAGCATTAAGCTTTGTATCAGTAGAAACCCGGGAGTATATTCAAATTATCGTACTTTCCCCCCTCATATCCCCCTGAGACGAGAGAATTATGTATTTTATTTCTGGAAAAATTCCTCCGATGACGCAAATATCGTCATTTTGCATCATCGGAGGAGTGTTTGTCCAGAGGCTGAAGACTACAGCCAGCAGGAGGCGCTATTCCCACATGTTTTCAACATCACACTCACAGCACTCGGCTCGGGAGCTTCGGAGATTCATGTGAACGGAGCGGTGGAGAGCAAAGGGAGTGTTTCAACTTTTAAAATGAACTTCCTATGAAAGTTAAGCTTCCAAAGACATGAACTGATCACGCGTGTGAATGCAGCCGCGCGAATCCCACGATTACCTCAGCTCATGTGATGAATCGCGATTACCTCCGCTCATGTGATGTGAATCCCACGATTACCTCAGCTCCGCGTGATGTGAATCGCGATTACCTCAGCTCCGTGATGTGAATCCCGCGATTACCTCCGCTCATGTGATGTGAATCCCACGATTACCTCCGCTCATGTGATGTGAATCCCACGATTACCTCCGCTCATGTGATGTGAATCCCGCGATTACCTCCGCTCATGTGATGTGAATCCCACGATTACCTCAGCTCATGTGATGTGAATCCCGCGATTACCTCCGCTCATGTGATGTGAATCCCGCGATTACCTCCGCTCATGTGATGTGAATCCCGCGATTACCTCCGCTCATGTGATGTGAATCCCGCGATTACCTCCGCTCATGTGATGTGAATCCCACGATTACCTCCGCTCATGTGATGTGAATCCCACGATTACCTCCGCTCATGTGATGTGAATCGCGATTACCTACGCTCATGTGATGTGAATCCCACGATTACCTCCGCTCATGTGATGTGAATCCCGCGATTACCTCAGTTCATGTGATGTGAATCCCACGATTACCTCCGCTCATGTGATGTGAATCCCGCGATTACACTCAGTTCATGTGATGTGAATCCCGCGATTACCTCCGCTCATGTGATGTGAATCGCGATTACACTCCGCTCATGTGATGTGAATCCCACGATTACCTCCGCTCATGTGATGTGAATCCCGCGCTTACCTCCGCTCATGTGATGTGAATCCCGCATTACACTCCGCTCATGTGATGTGAATCCGTGATTACCTCAGCTCATGTGAAGCGATTACCTCCGCTCATGTGATGTGAATCCCGCGATTACCTCCGCTCATGTGATGTGAATCCCGCGATTACCTCAGCTCATGTGATGTGAATCCCACGATTACCTCAGTTCATGTGATGTGAATCCCACGATTACACTCCGCTCATGTGATGTGAATCCCGCGATTACCTCAGCTCATGTGATGTGAATCCCACGATTACCTCCGCTCATGTGATGTGAATCCCACGATTACCTCCGCTCATGTGATGTGAATCCCGCGATTACCTCCGCTCATGTGATGTGAATCGCGATTACCTCCGCTCATGTGATGTGAATCCCGCGATTACCTCCGCTCATGTGATGTGAATCCCGCGATTACCTCCGCTCATGTGATGTGAATCCTGTGATTACCTCAGCTCATGTGATGTGAATCCCGCGATTACCTCCGCTCATGTGATGTGAATCCCGCGATTACCTCCGCTCATGTGATGTGAATCCCGTGATTACCTCCGCTCATGTGATGTGAATCCCGCGATTACCTCCGCTCATGTGATGTGAATCCCGCGATTACCTCCGCTCATGTGATGTGAATCCCGCGCTTACCTCCGCTCATGTGATGAATGAGATCCGATCCTGTGCCGTGACGCTCAATCGGCTCACTCACATTATATCGAACAGACACGTTCAGTTTTTAATTGTAGTGTCTCTAACTGAACTGATTTTCTGAAAATGAACGAGTGGGCAAGTGATCCAGTAATCCAGTAGCCGACTAGCCGTGCCTAGAGTAGGGCAGTGAAGCAGTGCATTCTGGGAATTGTTGTCTTTCATCCCCATGAGACAAAAATAAATTTTCTGTGTTTTCTCAGTCTAGAAGGCACCAAATTCAAAAATAATTTCACATTTCTACTACATTAATGACCCAGTTTAAATACAGATTCATCTTCCCAACGCTGAAGTACCCCTTCAAGGATCAATTATTAGGGCACTCCTTCTGTCCCCTTAATCTCACCATCAACTACATTTCCCATAAACCTTTGCCTGGAATAATCATGTTCGGATTACTTCCACCTGTGCCTATTTAAGCCCTGCGGTTTCACTCATGCTTTGCGAAGTCTTGTATGTGTTACACTGCATTTCTGAGCAGTATTTCTGTTTTCCATGTCATGTTTTTGACTCCCTGGATTTCCCAGTTATATGACTCTGTTATTATCTGAATTGTTTGCCCTGTGGTTTTGACTTTATGTCTGTTTATGGATTATGATTGTGGATTACCCTTAATAAAGCTGCGTTTGGATCTCCCGCCAAAGTCTCGGAGCAGTCCATAAGTACACAATATAATTTCGTCTGTTACGATATTCACTGTGTCAGATTATGCCATTTTTGAGTCCAAAATATGTCAGACTACGCATTGCTTCCTGACCAATCATCGCTTTCCATCTTTAACAATGTGCGTGATGTCATCGAGAAGGCGATATTAGCGACTAACTTGGACTTAAAGGGGTGTTTGATTATGATTTGACTTGTTTAACTTAAGTGAGTGAAGTGTCGCTGTTTGACATATGCAAAGTTACGACGCTCAAAGTTCAAAGCAAAGGGAGATATGTCCTTCGACAGAAATCTCTCTTTAAGGACTACAACACATGACATCACTAACCCAAACATTTGCATAACCCCGCCCCTGGGAACATGTGTAGAAGAGGATGAGTTGTTGGGAGTCACTCGAGCTGTCGTTCACATTTATCGATACAGTACGAACACAAACGCAATCACAGGTCATAAAGCAATGACATCATCAGGTATAACCGTAATTACACTAAACTATCCCTGTCCTC
>CM040932.1:6663468-6675968 GCA_023029165.1 Gobiocypris rarus | reverse complement strand
CTATCTATCTATCCCTCTGTCTATCTACCTATCTATCTATCTATCTATCTATCTATCCTCTGTCTATCTACCTATCTATCTATCTATCCATCCGTCCGTCCGTCCATCCATCCATCCATCCATCCATCATCTATCTATCTATCTATCTATCTATCTATCTATCTATCTATCTATCTATCTATCTATCTATCTATCTATCTATCTATCTATCTATCTATCCATCTATCTATCTATCTATCTATCTATCCTCTCTGTCTATCTACCTATCTATCTATCTATCCATCATTCCATCCATCCATCCATCCATCCATCCATCCATCCATCCATCATCTATCTATCTATCTATCCTCTGTCTATCTACCTATCTATCTATCTATCTATCTATCTATCTATCTATCTATCTATCTATCTATCTATCTATCTATCTATCTATCCCTCTGTCTATCTACCTATCTATCTATCTATCCATCCGTCCGTCCATTCATCCATCCATCCATCCATCCATCATATCTATCTATCTATCTATCTATCTATCTATCTATCTATCTATCTATCTATCTATCTATCTATCTATCTATCTATCTATCTATCTATCTATCTATCCCTCTGTCTATCTATCCTCTATCCTCTATCTATCCCTCTCTGTCTATTATCAGCGGTCAGATCCCATCAGTCAGACAGTGGGGCACAGCATGGCCTGAAATAGTCGTGTGTCCGGCCTGAAACCGGAGGGCACCTAGGCCACAGAACAGATCTCCTCCCTGGACTGAGGAGTCAGCATCCCGCGCTCGCGTGGAGGACACCGGTCAGGCCTCAGGAGGGGATGTGCATGCACATTAAAACACGAGCGAGAGAGTTCCTCTGTCCTCTAGAGCCAAGGCCAGGGACACGCTTTGATTCCGCTGTCTCCCGCAAAGAGAGGATGAGATCCAAAACTGCGACTGTATGTCCTTTCATGCACGTCTATCTGCCTACTTGTGGCCTTCCTATTTCCTGGCAGGGATTTGGGGTGAGGTCAGGATGTTGTGGGAGGGGAGACATCTGTGTGTGTTTCCTACATGTTGCGTTCTCATCCCTTACTAGTATTTCCTGTACCTGAGGAGGCTGCCAACAGGACTATCTTCTTTCCACGGCATCACCGCATTTTCTGTCATCGCTGTCGTTCAAATTATTTTCCCCACTAAGATCTAAAGAGAGGCTGTTTCTACCGATACTGGAACAGTAGGAATCCAAGTCCTTAATATGAATCAAAGCTGAGAGTACAATCAAATTAGCCAAATCTGTAGGGGTGTCACAGATTATATGTAGGCCGGATCATTGGTGCAGACACAGACATGGATATCAGGTGAATATGGAATCGGTCAGCGGAGGCGAAAGACATGCTTTCCCATGAACCCTCACTGACCTCCAATGGCAGGCCAAGCCATATCACTGACCAAAGAAATCTAACACTTGTTACGCCTCATAGCGCACCATGAAATATTGCCATAGGCCATGGAGCTCATACCAATTACGGCACTCTGCGCTTAAACCAATAAGCTTCAAATTTTCCTCCACCGAGGCCCTCAAGAAGGACCTCAATTTAAAGTGAAAACACAGTATATAACCTGATGACAAGCCCTTTAAACACAGACCTGGAAACAGACTGAAAGCCTCTTAGAGAATTCTGCTTGTATAGTAAGTGATATAACAGAAGTCACTGTATGACAAAATAAAGAAAAGGAGAAAATTATTCTGCAGCTCCTAAATACTTTGATTGTGTTTACCAGTATTTATTTGAACATTTATTAGTTATATTATTTGAGAGAGTGCACTGTATGCTCCATCCTCGTCATGTAATTAAATAAGTCTGTTTCAACAGACAAAGAGACTAAACATAGAGTTTTATATTTTCTGGAGACATTCAACCGTCCTGTTGCATTGGGTCAAATGGACCACCATTCACTCTAAAATATGCTATTTTATCTACCAAAATCCTGGGTAGCGCCTTTTGGGTCATTTTTTTACTGTTTGGGTAGTTTCTGTGTTACCCAGATCCCAGGTCAGACGTAACAACCCAGTGTTTGGGTAGTTTCTGTGTTACTCAGATCCTGGGTCAGACGTAACAAACCCAGTGTTTGGGTAGTTTCTGTGTTACTCAGATCCCGGGTCAGACGTAACAACCCAGTGTTTGGGTAGTTTCTGTGTTACACAGATCCCGGGTCAGACGTAACAACCCAGTGTTTGGGTAGTTTTTGTGTTACTCAGATCCTGGGTCAGACGTAACAACCCAGTGTTTGGGTAGTTTCTGTGTTACCCAGATCCGGGTCAGACGTAACAACCCAGTGTTTGGGTAGTTTTGTGTTACCCAGATCCCGGGTCAGACGTAACAACCCAGTGTTTGGGTAGTTTTGTGTTACCCAGATCCCGGTCAGACGTAACAACCCAGTGTTTGGGTAGTTTTTGTGTTACCCAGATCCCGGGTCAGACGTAACAACCCAGTGTTTGGGTAGTTTCTGTGTTACTCAGATCCCGGGTCAGACGTAACAACCCAGTGTTTGGGTAGTTTTTGTGTTACCCAGATCCCGGTCAGACGCAACAACCCAGTGTTTGGGTAGTTTATGTGTTACTCAGATCCCGGTCAGACGTGACAACCCAGAGTTTGGGTAGTTTCTGTGTTACTCAGATCCCGGGTCAGACGTAATAACCCAGAGTTTGGGTAGTTTCTGTGTTAGATCCCGGGTCAGACGTAATAAACCCAGTGTTTGGGTAGTTTTGTGTTACTCAGATCCCGGTCAGACGTAATAAACCCAGTGTTTGGGTAGTTTTGTGTTACTCAGATCCCGGGTCAGACGTAATAACCCAGTGTTTGGGTAGTTTTTGTGTTACTCAGATCCCGGGTCAGACGTAACAACCCAGTGTTTGGGTAGTTTCTGTGTTACTCAGATCCTGGGTCAGACGTGACAACCCAGTGTTTGGGTAGTTTTTGTGTTACTCAGATCCTGGGTCAGACGTAACAACCCAGTGTTTGGGTAGTTTCTGTGTTACTCAGATCCTGGGTCAGACGTAACAACCCAGTGTTTGGGTAGTTTTTGTGTTTCTCAGATCCCGGGTCAGACGAATAACCCAGTGTTTGGGTAGTTTTTGTGTTACTCAGATCCCGGGTCAGACATAACAACCCAGTGTTTGGGTAGTTTTTGTGTTACTCAGATCCCGGGTCAGACGTAACAACCCAGTGTTTGGGTAGTTTCTGTGTTACTCAGATCCTGGGTCAGACGTGACAACCCAGTGTTTGGGTAGTTTTGTGTTACTCAGATCCTGGGTCAGACGTAACAACCCAGTGTTTGGGTAGTTTTTGTGTTACTCAGATCCTGGGTCAGACGTAACAACCTAGTGTTTGGGTAGTTTCTGTGTTACTCAGATCCTGGGTCAGACGTGACAACCCAGTGTTTGGGTAGTTTTTGTGTTACTCAGATCCTGGGTCAGACATAACAACCGAGTTTTTGGGTAGTTTCTGTGTTACTCAGATCCTGGGTCAGACGTGACAACCCAGTGTTTGGGTAGTTTTGTGTTACTCAGATCCTGGGTCAGACGTGACAACCCAGTGTTTGGGTAGTTTTTGTGTTACCCAGATCCCGGGTCAGACGAATAACCCAGTGTTTGTGTAGTTTCTGTGTTACTCAGATCCTGGGTCAGACATAACAACCCAGTGTTTGGGTAGTTTCTGTGTTACAGATCCTGGGTCAGACGTGACAACCCAGTGTTTGGGTAGTTTTTGTGTTACTCAGATCCTGGGTCAGACATAACAACCGAGTGTTTGGGTAGTTTCTGTGTTACTCAGATCCTGGGTCAGACGTGACAACCCAGTGTTTGGGTAGTTTTGTGTTACTCAGATCCTGGGTCAGACGTAACAACCCAGTGTTTGGGTAGTTTCTGTGTTACTCAGATCCTGGGTCAGACGTGACAACCCAGTGTTTGGGTAGTTTTAGTGTTACTCAGATCCTGGGTCAGACATAACAACCCAGTGTTTGGGTAGTTTCTGTGTTACACAGATCCTGGGTCAGACATAACAACCCAGTGTTTGGGTAGTTTTGTGTTACCCAGATCCCGGGTCAGACGTAAATAACCCAGTGTTTGGGTAGTTTTTGTGTTACCCAGATCCCGGGTCAGACGTAATAACCCAGTGTTTGGGTAGTTTTGTGTTACTCAGATCCTGGGTCAGACATAACAACCCAGTGTTTGGGTAGTTTCTGTGTTACACAGATCCCGGGTCAGACGTGACAACCCAGTGTTTGGGTAGTTTCTGTGTTACTCAGATCCTGGGTCAGACGTAACAACCCAGTGTTTGGGTAGTTTTTGTGTTACACAGATCCAGGGTCAGATGTGACAACCCAGTGTTTGGGTAGTTTTGTGTTACACAGATCCAGGGTCAGATGTGACAACCCAGTGTTTGGGTAGTTTTGTGTTACACAGATCCAGGGTCAGATGTGACAACCCAGTGTTTGGGTAGTTTTGTGTTACCCAGATCCCGGTCAGACGTAATAACCCAGTGTTTGGGTGGTTTTGTGTTACACAGATCCTGGGTCAGGCGTGACAACCCAGTGTTTGGGTAGTTTCTGTGTTACTCAGATCCTGGGTCAGACGTAACAACCCAGTGTTTGGGTAGTTTCTGTGTTACTCAGATCCTGGGTCAGACGTAACAACCCAGTGTTTGGGTAGTTTCTGTGTTACTCAGATCCCGGTCAGACAACCCAGTGTTTGGGTAGTTTTTGTGTTACTCAGATCCTGGGTCAGACGTAATAACCCAGTGTTTGGGTAGTTTTTGTGTTACCCAGATCCCGGGTCAGACGTAACAACCCAGTGTTTGGGTAGTTTTTGTGTTACACAGATCCTGGGTCAGACGTAACAACCCAGTGTTTGGGTAGTTTTTGTGTTACACAGATCCTGGGTCAGACGTAACAACCCAGTGTTTGGGTAGTTTTGTGTTACTCAGATCCCGGGTCAGGCGTGACAACCCAGTGTTTGGGTAGTTTTGTGTTACTCAGATCCTGGGTCAGACGTAACAACCCAGTGTTTGGGTAGTTTTTGTGTTACCCAGATCCCGGGTCAGACGAATAACCCAGTGTTTGGGTGGTTTTTGTGTTACACAGATCCTGGGTCAGACGTAACAACCCAGTGTTTGGGTAGTTTTTGTGTTACACAGATCCTGGGTCAGACGAACAACCCAGAGTTTGGGTAGTTTCTGTGTTACTCAGATCCTGGGTCAGACAACCCAGTGTTTGGGTAGTTTCTGTGTTACTCAGATCCTGGGTCAGACGAACAACCCAGTGTTTGGGTAGTTTTGTGTTACACAGATCCTGGGTCAGAAACAACCCAGAGTTTGGGTAGTTTCTGTGTTACTCAGATCCTGGGTCAGACGTAACAACCCAGAGTTTGGGTAGTTTCTGTGTTACTAGATCCTGGGTCAGACGTAACAACCCAGTGTTTGGGTAGTTTCTGTGTTACTCAGATCCTGGGTCAGACGTAACAACCCAGTGTTTGGGTAGTTTCTGTGTTACTCAGATCCCGGGTCAGACGTAATAACCCAGTGTTTGGGTAGTTTCTGTGTTACTCAGATCCTGGGTCAGACGTGACAACCCAGTGTTTGGGTAGTTTTTGTGTTACCCAGATCCCGGTCAGAACAACCCAGTGTTTGGGTAGTTTTGTGTTACGAGATCCCGGGTCAGACGTAACAACCCAGTGTTTGGGTAGTTTTAGTGTTACTCAGATCCTGGGTCAGACGTAACAACCCAGTGTTTGGGTAGTTTTAGTGTTACTCAGATCCTGGGTCAGACATAACAACCCAGTGTTTGGGTAGTTTCTGTGTTACTCAGATCCAGGGTCAGATGTGACAACCCAGTGTTTGGGTAGTTTTGTGTTACACAGATCCAGGGTCAGATGACAACCCAGTGTTTGGGTAGTTTTTGTGTTACACAGATCCAGGGTCAGATGTGACAACCCAGTGTTTGGGTAGTTTTGTGTTACCCAGATCCCGGGTCAGACGAACAACCCAGTGTTTGGGTAGTTTTGTGTTACCCAGATCCCGGGTCAGACGTAACAACCCAGTGTTTGGGTAGTTTCTGTGTTACTCAGATCCTGGGTCAGACGTAATAACCCAGAGTTTGGGTAGTTTCTGTGTTACTCAGATCCTGGGTCAGACGTAATAACCCAGTGTTTGGGTAGTTTTTGTGTTACCCAGATCCCGGGTCAGACGTAACAACCCAGTGTTTGGGTAGTTTTTGTGTTACTCAGATCCTGGGTCAGACGTAACAACCCAGAGTTTGGGTAGTTTCTGTGTTACTCAGATCCTGGGTCAGACGTAATAACCCAGTGTTTGGGTAGTTTCTGTGTTACACAGATCCAGGGTCAGACATAACAACCCAGTGTTTGGGTAGTTTCTGTGTTACTCAGATCCTGGTCGGACATAACAACCCAGTGTTTGGGTAGTTTTGTGTTACACAGATCCAGGGTCAGATGTGACAACCCAGTGTTTGGGTAGTTTCTGTGTTACTCAGATCCTGGGTCAGACGTAACAACCCAGTGTTTGGGTATTTTCTGTGTTACTCAGATCCTGGGTCAGACGTAACAACCCAGTGTTTGGGTAGTTTTGTGTTACTCAGATCCTGGGTCAGACGTAACAACCCAGTGTTTGGGTAGTTTCTGTGTTACCCAGATCCCGGGTCAGACGTAACAACCCAGTGTTTGGGTAGTTTTGTGTTACTCAGATCCCGGTCAGATAACAACCCAGTGTTTGGGTAGTTTTTGTGTTACTCAGATCCCGGTCAGACGTAATAACCCAGTGTTTGGGTAGTTTTGTGTTACTCAGATCCCGGTCAGACGTAACAACCCAGTGTTTGTGTAGTTTTGTGTTACTCAGATCCTGGGTCAGACGTAACAACCCAGTGTTTGGGTAGTTTTGAGTTACTCAGATCCTGGGTCAGACGTAACAACCCAGTGTTTGGGTAGTTTTGTGTTACTCAGATCCCGGGTCAGACGTAACAACCCAGAGTTTGGGTAGTTTCTGTGTTACTCAGATCCTGGGTCAGACGTAACAACCCAGTGTTTGGGTAGTTTTGAGTTACTCAGATCCTGGGTCAGACGTAACAACCCAGTGTTTGGGTAGTTTTTGTGTTACTCAGATCCCGGGTCAGACGTAACAACCCAGTGTTTGGGTAGTTTTGTGTTACACAGATCCTGGGTCAGACGTAACAACCCAGTGTTTGGGTAGTTTTTGTGTTACTCAGATCCCGGTCACGTAACAACCCAGTGTTTGGGTAGTTTTTGTGTTACACAGATCCTGGGTCAGACGTAACAACCCAGTGTTTGGGTAGTTTTGTGTTACTCAGATCCCGGGTCAGACGTAACAACCCAGAGTTTGGGTAGTTTCTGTGTTACTCAGATCCTGGGTCAGACGTGAACGACCCAGTGTTTGGGTAGTTTTGTGTTACTCAGATCCCGGGTCAGACGTAAACCCAGTGTTTGTGTAGTTTTGTGTTACTCAGATCCTGGGTCAGACGTAACAACCCAGTGTTTGGGTAGTTTTTGAGTTACTCAGATCCTGGGTCAGACGTAACAACCCAGTGTTTGGGTAGTTTTCGTGTTACTCAGATCCCGGGGTCAGACGTAATAACCCAGTGTTTGGGTAGTTTTTGTGTTACCCAGATCCCGGGTCAGACGTAACAACCCAGTGTTTGGGTAGTTTCTGTGTTACCCAGATCCTGGGTCAGACGTAACAACCCAGTGTTTGGGTAGTTTTTGTGTTACACAGATCCAACAACCCAAACGCTATAAAGGAATTATCATGCAAGCCAGTGGTTGTGTGAGTATTTTAAAAGGTTTAAAGGATTAAAGTTCATTCAAAGACATTAATTAATGTATGAAATAAAATAAAATAAAAAAAAGCTTGCATTATAGAAAAAATGAATCAGCTATGTTGTTAAATAAACAACCCAATGTGTTCTGTGCTATATTTACCCAGCTCCTGGGTTGACAAAGAGCCAAATTGGGTTGTTTTGACCCAGTGTTTTAAGAGTTTTGGTTTCCATGCAATTTGCTAAAAATCTACATTATGAAAAAAACATGTAAAGACAGAAAACCTGTATTGTAGCTTGTCAGAGACAAAAATCTAAAATATGCTTTATAATTTCAAACGGTTTCTAATGTGTTAGGGGTCAGTTCGACCCACATACAGTACTTTTGTTCAAAATGATCTGCAGAGACACAAACATTTAACAAAAAATATATGTATATAAATATATATATTTTTTGGTCATGACTGGTAGTGACTATTTGATTAAAAAAATACCTACATGTACATTATTTACACTTAGTGCGAGTAGTATTTATTGCTCTTTGTATTTAGTGTAAATAGCCTCTCATGTCTGGTGCAATTTTCCGTAACCTTGAAGTCTTAAATATCATAAGTTCTCATGCATTTTATATTTTATTGTTTTATAAGCTACAATAAAGTTTTAAATTTTTCACCTGACTTTGCTGTGTTTTATGCAAATTGCATGAAAACCAAAAGTGGCCCAACATCTGTATATAACAAATATAATTGTATCAAGCTTAGAAAATGAACAGCACACATGCTTCGAGGTATCATACATGTCTGTAAAGCACCACATTTACAGAACTGAAAGTTTCTTCGTAGCGCAAATCCTCAATACGAGCAAAAGTAATAGCGACGGTACATATTTAATGGTATTGCTCCAGAATATCAGTAAAACATTGAGATGTCAAACCCCAGCCTCCATATGCAGCGCAGCTAATGTGAAACACATTGCTAGAAGTGAGATCTACACATCAAAACGCTGAAATATAGCTTTATAATTACACCTTCATCTCCAGTCATATTTCATATTACGGATACTCTGGAGAGCAGATGATGAGATATTTGTTCCACCAACACAGCAATGGAGTTTAATCAAGACTTTACATTATACGAGACACTATGAATGAGTGTGTCATATGCATCCTAAAGTCAAATTTTCACATGCAGTTGATTAATAATAGGCTTTATCAGTTCTGCTCTTGAAATCAGCATTTAAAAGCAAGCGTTTGGCTTCAGCAGAGACACACACACACTGTTATGACACAGCAGTCAAACACTGGGTGACCAAGCTGCCATGTGGTTCTCATTTGAGCCGTGTTTTAATGCAGACATCTATAGGGGGGGTTCTTATAGTTCCCGAGCATTGAGAGCATGCTCATCCTTCTGCCAGAGTCGTCTCTATTGGATGTGTAACCGGGCAACGCACTGGATGAAGTGAGTTTTCCGATCATCTCACGACGACACCTGCACTGAGCGCTGCTAAACGTGCTCTCAAACAGCTCTCTATTATGATTGGCTGGTGCCGTACCCCTGACCGAGGGTCTGGTTTCAGAGGTGTTCTGCTGGAATAAAACTGTGTACATAAGAAATACCACAGCGGAAAAATACAGGATATCGATAACAGAAAACACCAGCAAACGGCATGAAGACTAAAGCCGAAATAAAAACACGATTTCGCATCTGTAAGAAGGCACAAAGCAAAGAAAGCCACCCCACTACATAACATTCACTCTGAAACATGTTTTGGAAAGCCCACGTTTAGACATTCAATGGTTGTGTTTGTCCATTTCGACTCATATTTGGGTTGAAACAACCCGACATTTTTTAGAGTGTTAATAAAAATGGCTCAGTTTATCTTGTGTTCTCAACCATGCAACTTGAATTACTTTCACTGTGTGATCAATAAGTTATGACAACTCATCAAAATCTAACTCTTTTACAAGATTCAACTCGTTTTAAGTCAGTTTAGCTAATGTAATTTAAGCTCAAATGACTTTTGAAACATTCAAGTTGACAGTACTTAAATATTTAAGGTAATAAACTTTTAAGTGTTCTCATCGATGTGTGTGTGTGTGTGTGTGTGTGTGTGTGTGTGTGTGTGTGTGTGTGTTTGAGAGAGAGAGAGAGATAATGTGTTTTTGAGTGTGTGTGTGAGAGAATGTGTTTTTGTGAGTGTGTGTGTGTGTGTGTGTGAGAGAGAATGTGTGTGTGTGTGTGAGAGTGTGTGTGTGAGAGAGAGAGATAATGTGTTTTGTGAGTGTGTGTGTGTGTGTGTGAGAGAATGTGTTTTCGTGAGTGTGTGTGAGAGAATGTGTTTTTGTGAGTGTGTGTGTGAGAGAATGTGTTTTTGTGAGTGTGTGTGTGTGTGTGTGAGAGAGAGAGAGAATGTGTTTTTGTGAGTGTGTGTGTGTGTGTGTGTGTGTGTGAGAGAGAATGTGTTTTTGTGAGTGTGTGTGTGTGTGTGTGTGAGAGAGAGAGATAATGTGTTTTTGTGAGTGTGTGAGCGTGAGAGAGAATGTGTTTTCGTGAGTGTGTGTGTGTGTGTGTGTGTGTGAGAGAGAGAACGTGTTTTGTGAGTGTGTGTGTGTGTGTGTGTGTGTGTGTGTGTGTGTGTGTGTGTGTGTGTGTGTGTGTGTGTGTGTGTGTGTGTGTGTGAGAGAGAATGTGTTTTTGTGAGTGTGTGTGTGTGTGAGAGAGAATGTGTTTGTGTGAGTGTGTGTGTGTGTGTGAGAGAATGTGTTTTGTGAGTGTGTGTGTGTGTGTGTGTGAGAGAATGTGTTTTTGAGTGGTGTGTGTGTGAGAGAGAGAGAGAATGTGTTTTTGTGAGTGTGTGTGTGTGTGTGTGAGAGAGAATGTGTGTGTGTGTGTGTGTGTGTGTGTGTGTGTGTGTGTGTGTGTGTGTGTGTGTGTGTGTGAGAGAGTTGTTGTGTGTGTGTGTGTGAGAGAATGTATTTTTGTGAGTGTGTGTGTGTGAGAGAATGTGTTTTGTAGTGTGTGTGTGTGTGTGTGTGTGTGTGTGTGTGTGTGTGTGTGTGTGTGTGTGTGTGAGAGAATGTGTTTTTGTGAGTGTGTGTGTGTGAGAGAATGTGTTTTTGTGAGTGTGTGTGTGTGTGTGTGTGTGTGTGTGTGTGTGTGAGAGAGAGAGAGAGAATGTGTTTTGTGAGTGTGTGTGAGAGATGTGTGTGTGTGTGTGTGTGTGTGTGTGTGTGTGTGTGTGTGTGTGTGTGTGTGTGTGTGTGTGTGTGTGTGTGTGTGTGTGTGTGTGTGTGTGTGTGTGTGTGTGTGTGAGAGAGAGAGAGAGAGAATGTGTATGTGTGTGAGCGTGTGTTCAACTTTTTATAAGTTATACAAGATTCAACTCATTTTTTAAGTCAGTTTAATGTAATTTAAGTTAAAATGACTTAAACATCCAAGTTGAGTATACTTGAAAATTTAAGGCGGCAACTTTTTTTTACAGTGTTCTCATCGATAAAACTGCTTAACAACATCCATTGACCTGGCAAGAATAAAGACAAGGCTCCCTCTAGTGATATATATCGTGCAATTAATCAAAACTAGACATTGATTGCATTGAATGTGTCCAATAAGGGTAGCAATGCGTTATGCAAAACCTAACTGAAGATGCAGGAACAAACGATGGAGCAAAATTGCATGAAACATACAAATCCAAGGTACGTTGATGTCGTGCATATTTGCAATTGTGTAACTCGTTAATAAGGGTTTTGTATAAAACTAATACTAGGGAAGAGTTGATACACACACACACACACACACACACACAAACTTTTGCAGGAGTTATACAGAACTGAACCAACAACACACCGTTAACAAGAAGCGCCTCACGCGAGCTTTCACACTTTTCTGCACGGGGTTGATTTAGAACAGATTCACACACACACACACACACACACACACACACACACACGCTAAAGTTGTGACAGATTCGTAACTCCTGATCTGAACGTTCTAAAGTGTCGCGTCATAATCCCGCCGCGTGCTCTCGGCTGTGTTAATCTCACCTGAGAAGAAGGGAATCCCGATCCAAATCCGACAGAAGAACGTGAAATCTCTCTTCATTTCCAGGTCTCCAGTCCTCCGGGGTTTTAGATATTCTAGCAAACCTGCGCGTTTCCCGATGTCATTGAGAGGAGCGAGCAGAAGCACCTCAGATCCAGGTGAAAGCCAGAGAAGCGTCTCCCAAAGAGGATGTGCCACAGGACGACGGGAATAAAACGCTCTTTTTCCTGTCGAAAAGAGAATCCTGAAGTTCTGAATGGATTTACAATCATTTCCTTTTCCTCTGACTCACTCATCTGATCTGCCTCCTCCGTGACAGTGCTGTGACAGAAAGTGTGTGTCCTCCTGAGGACTCTGACCACATGTGTTCTGTGTTAGTACTGTGTGTAGTGCTGGGATGTTTTGTGATTGAGAGGGTCTCAGTCTCATGAGTAGATCTGCAGTGACCTGAAGAACATACACCTCAAGCCCAGGCCATATTAAGAGCATGAGTAGATCATCAGACACATGTGACACTATCCGGCAGAACTTCACATCATCTGATCATTCAAACCCAATCAGATCATTCCCACTGCACCGACTATCAGTGATTGTGTGTGTGTGTGTGTGTGTGTGTGTGTGTGTGTGAGGA
>CM040932.1:6600968-6660968 GCA_023029165.1 Gobiocypris rarus | reverse complement strand
TTAGATAGTAAACCACAACGCCTGTGTGTTTGCTTTGACATTTCTTACCATCTCAAACACACTGTAAAGATTTAGAGTTTTTATAGCAATAACTTAGTTTTAAGGGTTAAATCAAGCAGAAATCTCTCTCTAATGTATTAATTACAGGTCATCATTGAATATTAATCATGTTAAACACACACTGACTCTGGTCCCCTGTTAGATAGTAAATCACAACGCCTGTGTGTTTGCTTTGACATTTCTTACCATCTCAAACACACTGTAAAGATTTAGAGTTTTTATAGCAATAACTGAGTTTTAAGGGTTAAATCAAGCAGAAATCTCTCTCTAATGTATTAATTACAGGTCATCATTGAATATTAATTATGTTAAACACACACTGACTCTGGTCCCCTGTTAGATAGTAAACCACAACGCCTGTGTGTTTGCTTTGACATTTCTTACCATCTCAAACACACTGTAAAGATTTAGAGTTTTTATAGCAATAACTGAGTTTTAAGGGTTAAATCAAGCAGAAATCTCTCTCTAATGTATTAATTACAGGTCATCATTGAATATTAATTATGATAAACACATACTGACTCTGGTCCCCTGTTAGATAGTAAACCACAACGCCTGTGTGTTTGCTTTGACATTTCTTACCATCTCAAACACACTGTAAAGATTTAGAGTTTTTATAGCAATAACTGAGTTTCAAGAGTTAAATCAAGCAGAAATCTCTCTAATGTATTAATTACAGGTCATCATTGAATATTAATTATGATAAACACACACTGACTCTGGTCCCCTGTTAGATAGTAAACCACAACGCCTGTGTGTTTGCTTTGACATTTCTTACCATCTCAAACACACTGTAAAGATTTAGAGTTTGTATAGCAATAACTGAGTTTTAAGGGTTAAATCAAGCAGAAATAGCTCTCTAATGTATTAATTACAGGTCATCATTGAATATTAATTATGTTAAACACACACTGACTCTGGTCCCCTGTTAGATAGTAAACCACAACGCCTGTGTGTTTGCTTTGACATTTCTTACCATCTCAAACACACTGTAAAGATTTAGAGTTTTTATAGCAATAACTGAGTTTTAAGGGTTAAATCAAGCAGAAATAGCTCATAATGTATTAATTACAGGTCATCATTGAATATTAATTATGATAAACACACACTGACTCTGGTCCCCTGTTAGATAGTAAACCACAACGCCTGTGTGTTTGCTTTGACATTTCTTACCATCTCAAACACACTGTAAAGATTTAGAGTTTTTATAGCAATAACTGAGTTTTAAGGGTTAAATCAAGCAGAAATATCTCTCTACTGTATTAATTACAGGTCATCATTGAATATTAATTATGTTAAACACACACTGACTCTGGTCCCCTGTTAGATAGTAAACCACAACGCCTGTGTGTTTGCTTTGACATTTCTTCCATCTCAAACACACTGTAAAGATTTAGAGTTTGTATAGCAATAACTGAGTTTTAAGGGTTAAATCAAGCAGAAATCTCTCTCTAATGTATTAATTACAGGTCATCATTGAATATTAATTATGTTAAACACACACTGACTCTGGTCCCCTGTTAGATAGTAAACCACAACGCCTGTGTGTTTGCTTTGACATTTCTTACCATCTCAAACACACTGTAAAGATTTAGAGTTTGTATAGCAATAACTGAGTTTTAAGAGTTAAATCAAGCAGAAATCTCTCTCTAATGTATTAATTACAGGTCATCATTGAATATTAATTATGTTAAACACACACTGACTCTGGTCCCCTGTTAGATAGTAAACCACAACGCCTGTGTGTTTGCTTTGACATTTCTTACCATCTCAAACACACTGTAAAGATTTAGAGTTTTTATAGCAATAACTGAGTTTTAAGGGTTAAATCAAGCAGAAATAGCTCTCTAATGTATTAATTACAGGTCATCATTGAATATTAATTATGATAAACACACACTGACTCTGGTCCCCTGTTAGATAGTAAAACACAACGCCTGTGTGTTTGCTTTGACATTTCTTACCATCTCAAACACACTGTAAAGATTTAGAGTTTTTATAGCAATAACTGAGTTTTAAGGGTTAAATCAAGCAGAAATATCTCTCTAATGTATTAATTACAGGTCATCATTGAATATTAATTATGTTAAAACACACACTGACTCTGGTCCCCTGTTAGATAGTAAACCACAACGCCTGTGTGTTTGCTTTGACATTTCTTACCATCTCAAACACACTGTAAAGATTTAGAGTTTTTATAGCAATAACTGAGTTTTAAGGGTTAAATCAAGCAGAAATATCTCTCTAATGTATTAATTACAGGTCATCATTGAATATTAATTATGATAAACACACACTGACTCTGGTCCCCTGTTAGATAGTAAACCACAACGCCTGTGTGTTTGCTTTGACATTTCTTACCATCTCAAACACACTGTAAAGATTTAGAGTTTGTATAGCAATAACTGAGTTTTAAGGGTTAAATCAAGCAGAAATCTCTCTTATGTATTAATTACAGGTCATCATTGAATATTAATTATGTTAAACACACACTGACTCTGGTCCCCTGTTAGATAGTAAACCACAACGCCTGTGTGTTTGCTTTGACATTTCTTACCATCTCAAACACACTGTAAAGATTTAGAGTTTTTATAGCAATAACTGAGTTTTAAGGGTTAAATCAAGCAGAAATCTCTCTAATGTATTAATTACAGGTCATCATTGAATATTAATTATGATAAACACACACTGACTCTGGTCCCCTGTTAGATAGTAAACCACAACGCCTGTGTGTTTGCTTTGACATTTCTTACCATCTCAAACACACTGTAAAGATTTAGAGTTTTTATAGCAATAACTGAGTTTTAAGGGTTAAATCAAGCAGAAATCTCTCTCTAATGTATTAATTACAGGTCATCATTGAATATTAATTATGATAAACACACACTGACTCTGGTCCCCTGTTAGATAGTAAACCACAACGCCTGTGTGTTTGCTTTGACATTTCTTACCATCTCAAACACACTGTAAAGATTTAGAGTTTGTATAGCAATAACTGAGTTTTAAGGGTTAAATCAAGCAGAAATAGCTCTAATGTATTAATTACAGGTCATCATTGAATATTAATTATGTTAAACACACACTGACTCTGGTCCCCTGTTAGATAGTAAACCACAACGCCTGTGTGTTTGCTTTGACATTTCTTACCATCTCAAACACACTGTAAAGATTTAGAGTTTTTATAGCAATAACTGAGTTTTAAGGGTTAAATCAAGCAGAAATCTCTCTAATGTATTAATTACAGGTCATCATTGAATATTAATTATGATAAACACACACTGACTCTGGTCCCCTGTTAGATAGTAAATACAACGCCTGTGTGTTTGCTTTGACATTTCTTACCATCTCAAACACACTGTAAAGATTTAGAGTTTGTATAGCAATAACTGAGTTTTAAGGGTTAAATCAAGCAGAAATCTCTCTCTAATGTATTAATTACAGGTCATCATTGAATATTAATTATGTTAAACACACACTGACTCTGGTCCCCTGTTAGATAGTAAACCACAACGCCTGTGTGTTTGCTTTGACATTTCTTACCATCTCAAACACACTGTAAAGATTTAGAGTTTGTATAGCAATAACTGAGTTTTAAGGGTTAAATCAAGCAGAAATCTCTCTAATGTATTAATTACAGGTCATCATTGAATATTAATTATGTTAAACACACACTGACTCTGGTCCCCTGTTAGATAGTAAACCACAACGCCTGTGTGTTTGCTTTGACATTTCTTACCATCTCAAACACACTGTAAAGATTTAGAGTTTTTATAGCAATAACTGAGTTTTAAGGGTTAAATCAAGCAGAAATCTCTCTCTAATGTATTAATTACAGGTCATCATTGAATATTAATTATGTTAAACACACACTGACTCTGGTCCCCTGTTAGATAGTAAACCACAACGCCTGTGTGTTTGCTTTGACATTTCTTACCATCTCAAACACACTGTAAAGATTTAGAGTTTTTATAGCAATAACTGAGTTTTAAGGGTTAAATCAAGCAGAAATAGCTCTCTAATGTATTAATTACAGGTCATCATTGAATATTAATTATGATAAACACACACTGACTCTGGTCCCCTGTTAGATAGTAAACACAACGCCTGTGTGTTTGCTTTGACATTTCTTACCATCTCAAACACACTGTAAAGATTTAGAGTTTTATAGCAATAACTGAGTTTTAAGGGTTAAATCAAGCAGAAATATCTCTCTAATGTATTAATTACAGGTCATCATTGAATATTAATTATGATAAACACACACTGACTCTGGTCCCCTGTTAGATAGTAAACCACAACGCCTGTGTGTTTGCTTTGACATTTCTTACCATCTCAAACACACTGTAAAGATTTAGAGTTTTTATAGCAATAACTGAGTTTTAAGGGTTAAATCAAGCAGAAATATCTCTAATGTATTAATTACAGGTCATCATTGAATATTAATTATGATAAACACACACTGACTCTGGTCCCCTGTTAGATAGTAAACCACAACGCCTGTGTGTTTGCTTTGACATTTCTTACCATCTCAAACACACTGTAAAGATTTAGAGTTTTTATAGCAATAACTGAGTTTTAAGGGTTAAATCAAGCAGAAATCTCTCTAATGTATTAATTACAGGTCATCATTGAATATTAATTATGAAAACACACACTGACTCTGGTCCCCTGTTAGATAGTAAACCACAACGCCTGTGTGTTTGCTTTGACATTTCTTACTATCACAAACACACTGTAAAGATTTAGAGTTTTTATAGCAATAACTGAGTTTTAAGGGTTAAATTAAGCAGAAATCTCTCTAATGTATTAATTACAGGTCATCATTGAATATTAATTATGATAAACACACACTGACTCTGGTCCCCTGTTAGATAGTAAACCACAACGCCTGTGTGTTTGTTTTGACATTTCTTACCATCTCAAACACACTGTAAAGATTTAGAGTTTGTATAGCAATAACTGAGTTTTAAGGGTTAAATTAAGCAGAAATCTCTCTAATGTATTAATTACAGGTCATCATTGAATATTAATTATGATAAACACACACTGACTCTGGTCCCCTGTTAGATAGTAAAACACAACGCCTGTGTGTTTGCTTTGACATTTCTTACCATCTCAAACACACTGTAAAGATTTAGAGTTTTTAGACCCTGATTACATCTGTATTTAGTGAACTAGATGTGTATAGGTAGATGTGTATAAGTGTATGCAGCACTCCAAAAAGCAATACCTGGTCTAGCAATTTAATATCATTACTCTTGCAGCACACTTGTAAATGCATCATCACTTTGGTTTATTTAACTAATGCATTAACTAACCTGAACTAACCATTGTTCATAATACATTCATTTGCAGTGTATTAATCTTGTTCATTTGAGCTCATCAAATTACAACTGTTTAGTGTTAGTTTTAACACCATACCACCAAACCTGTGCCTAAACTTACCCGTATCCCATCTCAATATCAGCAAAAGCGTTTTGCAATACAATATGTACACAATAAATACATTGTGCAATTTTTTTGATGTAAGTACACAGTATAAGGCCACCTCATATAAAGCAGGACTCAACACTGTAATGCAACAATACAGGGGAAAATGGCTAAATAAAATTCATTTTGCAGCATCATCCATTAGACAACGGGATGAAACGGGGTTACAGGAGCTCATTGTATTTAAAATTTTAATTTTATTATCCTTCTCTTAAACATTCATAAAACCTCCTTGTTTCACAGAATCCTGATTTAGTTTAAGCCAAGATTATGCCTTAGTTCAATTAGGAATTGCCTGCAAAACAATTGCAATGACATTTTAAGATATACTTAAAGATAAAACAGCTCAAACATGCATTTTAGTCTGAGAATAGACTCAAGCCACTCAAGCCTGGCTTGAGAATAGACTCAAGCCGTGTTAAACTACCCCCCACTACACTCGCAGGCAATTTGCATTTCAATGAAGAGTGGCTTCCAAGGACAGCATGTCACAGCCACAGACACATTTAGGCCAGACTATAAGAGTTTCACCTTAGACCAAAATATACATAAACTTATAAGCCATCCTATCTACTTAAACTTAATTTACTTAACTTACTTGCGCTTGTATTTTAAAAAAAAATTTCAGATGTGGTATAAAGGTTAAGTTAAACTATCCTAAATAAGCTTCCCATGTTAATGAATAAATAATCTTTCATAATTTAATATGTTTTTGTGCTCCAAGTAACAATGCAGCATTTAACTTTAAAATTCTTATAAAAATGTAAATGGTTTATCCGTAAGTAATTTATCATTATTGAGGAAAATTGAGTCCTGCAAATTAATTTCTCATTGTTTCTTATTATTAAATAGTGAATACATTTTTATCTCAATACCTTCTTAAAAGGCTGTACCATCCCGTAGTTTGATATTATTTTTAACCTTTTCTTTATTAATATTAACATGTGTTGTCTGGCATTGTTATAGATTTGGGTTCTGTGCTCTTTTTAAAATACATATAGTCAAAAATAAGTATAATGTTATGTTATACTAAGTAAGGTAAAGATGTCCTTATTCAATTTAAATGTTTAAAACTGGAACTCAATTTAAAACTAAATCCACTACCCTTGTTTTGAACTGTCTGTTTGCTTTCAATCACAGGGAAATCTGCATAACTGTACCAATAGTAATGGTGGTTAATTGTGGCTTATCCAAAGACATAATATAGGTTAACTGTATATTGTGATCAATGTGAAGTGGATTAGCAACACTGGGTCGCACTTTATATTAAGTGTCTTTAACTAGTATGTACTTGCATTGCAACTAATCATTTGATATAATACACTTATTGTGCACAAACAAGTTTTTACATTGTACTTATATTTTGGTGAAAGTACGCAGTAGTTAAGGCCACCTCATATAAAACAGGACCCAACACTGTACTCTCTTAAAAATAAAGGTGCCACGAAGAACCATTTCTGGATCACGAAGAACCGCTTTTGTGAAAGTTTTTTTAAACGTTTTTTTTTTTTTCTTTTCTAACCATTTTATAGTCTAAGGAACCTTTCTGCACTACAAATAACATTTTGTGCAATGGAAAGGTTCTTCTGATATTAAAGGATCTTCATGGAACCATACATACTGCCAAAGAACCATTATTTTTAAGACTAAATAGCTTAAGTTACTTTCAAGCCTGGCTTGAGAATAGACTCAAGCCGTGTTAAACTACCCCCATTACATTCGCAGGCAATTTGCATTTCAATGAAGAGTGGCTTCCAAGGACAGCATGTCACAGCCACAGACACATTTAGGCCAGACTATAAGAGTTTCACCTTAGACCAAAATATACATAAACTTATAAGCCATCCTATCTACTTAAACTTAATTTACTTAACTTACGTGGTAAACTTGTTGAGTAATTTAACATGAGGTACTCTGTGGAATGAGGTACAAGTGGTATGAGCTTGTATTTTAACTTTTTTTTCAGATGCTGTATAAAGGTTAAGTTAAACTATCCTAAATCAGCTTCCCATGTTAATAAATAAATAATCTTTCATAATTTAATATGTTTTTTTTGCTCCAAGTAACAATGCAGCATTTAACTTTAAAATACTTATAAAAATGGTGTATCTGTAAGTAATGTATCATTAATGTGGAAAAATTGAGTCATGCAAATTAATTTCTCATTGTTTCTTATTATTAAATAGTGAATACATTTTTATCTCAATACCTTCTTAAAATGCTGTACCATCCCATAGTTTGATATTATTTTTAACCTTTTCTTTATTAATATTATCATGTGTTGTCTGGCATTGTTATAGATGTGGGTTCTGTGCTCTATTTAAAATACATACAGTCAAAAGTGAGTAATTATAATGTTATGTAATACTAAGTAAGGTAAAGATATTTCCTTATCCAATTTAAATGTTTACAACTGGAACTCAATTTAAAACCAATCCACTACCCTTGTTTTGAACTGTCTGTTTGCTTTCAATCACAGAGAAATCTGCATAACTGTACCAATAGTAATGGTGGTTAATTGTGGCTTATCCAAAGGCATAATGCAAGTTAACTGTATATTGTGATCAATGTGATGTGGATTAGCAACACTGGGTCGCACTTTATATTAAGTGTCTTTAACTAGTATGTACTTGCATTGAAATTAATAATTTGATATAATGCACTTATTGTGCACAAACATGTTTTTACATTGTACTTATATTTTAAAAATACCTGTACTTACCCATACCACCAAACCTGTGCCTAAACTTGCCGTATCCCATCTCAATATCAGCAAAAGCGTTTTGCAATACAATATGAAAACAATAAGTACATTGTACTTATTTTTGGTGAAAGTACAAAGTAGTTAAGGCCAACTCATATAAAGCAGGACCCAACACTGTACTCTCTTAAAAATAAAGGCGATGCCATAAAAGAACCATTTCTGGATCACTGAAGAACTGTTTTGTGAAAGTTTTTTTTAAAGAAACGTTTTTGTTTTTTCTAACCATTTTATAGTCTTAGGAAACTTTCTGAACTACGAACATTTTGTGCAATGGAAAGGTTCTTCGGATATTAAAGGTTTTTCATGGAACCATACATACTGCCAAAGAACCATTATTTTTAAGACTAAATAGCTTAAGCTACTCAAGCCTGGCTTGAGAATAGACTCAAGCCGTGGCACTACCCCCCACTACACTCGCAGGCAATTTGCATTTCAATAGAGAGTGGCTTCCAAGGACAGCATGTCACAGCCACAGACACATTTAGGCCAGACTATAAGAGTTTCACCTTAGACCAAAATATACATAAACTTATAAGCAAAACGAAGCAATCACACAGGCGTCATAATTTACTATCTAACAGGGGACCAGAGTCAGTGTGTGTTTATCATAATTAATATTCAATGATCACCTGTAATTAATACATTAGAGAGATTTCTGCTTGATTTAACTCTTAAAACTCAGTTATTGCTATAAAAACTCTAAATCTTTACAGTGTGTTTGAGATGGTAAGAAATGTCAAAGCAAACACACAGGCGTTGTGTTTTACTATCTAACAGGGGACCAGAGTCAGTGTGTGTTTATCATAATTAATATTCAATGATGACCTGTAATTAATACATTAGAGAGAGATTTCTGCTTGATTTAACTCTTAAAACTCAGTTATTGCTATAAAACTCTAAATCTTTACAGTGTGTTTGAGATGGTAAGAAATGTCAAAGCAAACACACAGGCGTTGTGGTTTACTATCTAACAGGGGACCAGAGTCAGTGTGTGTTTATCATAATTAATATTCAATGATGACCTGTAATTAATACATTAGAGAGATTTCTGCTTGATTTAACTCTTAAAACTCAGTTATTGCTATAAAAACTCTAAATCTTTACAGTGTGTTTGAGATGGTAAGAAATGTCAAAGCAAACACACAGGCGTTGTGGTTTACTATCTAACAGGGGACCAGAGTCAGTGTGTGTTTAACATAATTAATATTCAATGATGACCTGTAATTAATACATTAGAGAGATTTCTGCTTGATTTAACCCTTAAAACTCAGTTATTGCTATAAAAACTCTAAATCTTTACAGTGTGTTTGAGATGGTAAGAAATGTCAAAGCAAACACACAGGCGTTGTGGTTTACTATCTAACAGGGGACCAGAGTCAGTGTGTGTTTAACATAATTAATATTCAATGATGACCTGTAATTAATACATTAGAGAGATTTCTGCTTGATTTAACCCTTAAAACTCAGTTATTGCTATAAAAACTCTAAATCTTTACAGTGTGTTTGAGATGGTAAGAAATGTCAAAGCAAACACACAGGCGTTGTGGTTTACTATCTAACAGGGGACCAGAGTCAGTGTGTGTTTATCATAATTAATATTCAATGATGACCTGTAATTAATACATTAGAGAGAGATTTCTGCTTGATTTAACCCTTAAAACTCAGTTATTGCTATACAAACTCTAAATCTTTACAGTGTGTTTGAGATGGTAAGAAATGTCAAAGCAAACACACAGGCGTTGTGGTTTACTATCTAACAGGGGACCAGAGTCAGTGTGTGTGTTTAACATAATTAATATTCAATGATGACCTGTGATTAATACATTAGAGAGATTTCTGCTTGATTTAACCCTTAAAACTCAGTTATTGCTATAAAAACTCTAAATCTTTACAGTGTGTTTGAGATGGTAAGAAATGTCAAAGCAAACACACAGGCGTTGTGGTTTACTATCTAACAGGGGACCAGAGTCAGTGTGTGTTTATCATAATTAATATTCAATGATGACCTGTAATTAATACATTAGAGAGAGATTTCTGCTTGATTTAACCCTTAAAACTCAGTTATTGCTATAAAAACTCTAAATCTTTACAGTGTGTTTGAGATGGTAAGAAATGTCAAAGCAAACACACAGGCGTTGTGGTTTACTATCTAACAGGGGACCAGAGTCAGTGTGTGTTTATCATAATTAATATTCAATGATGACCTGTAATTAATACATTAGAGAGAGATTTCTGCTTGATTTAACTCTTAAAACTCAGTTATTGCTATAAAAACTCTAAATCTTTACAGTGTGTTTGTGATGGTAAGAAATGTCAAAGCAAACACACAGGCGTTGTGGTTTACTATCTAACAGGGGACCAGAGTCAGTGTGTGTTTATCATAATTAAAGAGCACCTATCATGGAATTTTGAAATGTACCTTTCATGTAGTGTGTAACACTTGTGAACAAAAACATCCTGCAAAGTTTGAAATCTGACAGTGCACCGTATATAAAGTTATTGTCTTTCAAAAGTAAGAGTTGACTCTGAGTCATTTTTATGAATCTTTAGAAGACCGAACTTATTGACCGAACCCACTTATTGAGCACGCCAGTGAAAACCAGAAAACATCATGAGACGAGACGCTGTGTTCTCAAGTGCGACTCAAAAGCAAACTCTTCTCATCTGAGCATTTGAAGACTAAGTGGCTACAGTTCATATATACGACTGAACCACAGGAGTCCGAGCCTTGAGCTTTGTTCACGCCATTTTAAAGACGATTGCTTTACCAACTTAAATGCAATTAAACTTGGATTCGCGAGCCAGCTGATATTGAAGGAAGGTTCAGTTCCAAGTGTATTTGCATCAGCTTCCTCCTCCGTATCACAAACTGTAAGTGTTATTAATAATTGTTGCTTTTATGTTTTATGTAGCATGCTTAATAATTGTTTGGTTTGTTGTGTAAGCACCGTTTAGCTTCTAGGTCTTCAATGACAATTGTATTGAGATATGTGAATTGTTTGTTGTTGTTTTCTGAGTTTTCTTTAAGAATAGAGTCATACCTCGTAGTAACGTAACGTTGCTGCATTTTTATTTATTTTTTGGTAAAAACGTTATGTTTATGCATCGAGTTAACGCTCCATTGGCCTGAAGTGACACTTAACGTTGCATTGATGCTTACCATTGAGAAATATCCTGCTCCAGTCGTGGTGTTTGCCATTGAGTTTTTGATCATTCGCATCTCCAGACGTTTCCCCTTCATATTCAGGCTCGAATTGATAGGGTAAAATTGATGCCATGTTTGTTCATACACTTTATACACGTTTAAACTTGTTAAACCGAAAACCATTTATGGTGATGGGTGTTCCGTTTCCGAAAATATCTGCAGAGACTATACCAATCACAACTCACCGGGTCATCGGACCAATCACAACTGACTGGCCATCGGACCAATCACAACTGACCGGTCATCGGACCAATCACAACTGACCGGGTCATCGGACCAATCACAACTGACCGGGTCATCGGACCAATCACAACTGACTGGGTCATCGGACCAATCACCGCAGATTAGCGTCACGTAAAGGCGGGGTTTTGAAAAGTGAATCACTAAACGAATCGCTGTCAAAACAGGTACAAATAAATGCATATTATAAGAAAATTAAAGTCTTTTTTGCTATTGCATGCAAAACTGTTGTTGGGGACTTCTAAAACAATATTTGGAATATTTTAAATGCCATAATAGGTGCTCTTTAATATTCAATGATGACCTGTAATTAATACATTAGAGAGCTATTTCTGCTTGTCCAGTCCTTGATTTTAAAATGCAAGAAATCAATTAAATCAAATCTTACTCTAAAAATCTAAAAAACAATGGACATTTTATTTGGATTTTAGAGAGCAGAAACTATGTTTTAATTAATAAGCAGCCAATACAATCCGTCACAAATGTAAATACTTTACAATAAGCTTAAATGAGAGATGTGGACTGATCGTAAGTATGAAGACACAATAGAGAATTCATTCCTTAAAGAAATTACTTTTCTGTAATGTGCACAAAATGGTTGTATGAAAAACAAATTCAAATATTTTTTTCCTCTAGCAATTCAAATATAAACATTTTTGATAACTGATGGATATATTTTTTATTCAGTATATTGTGTATATTTATATGTGCTTATTGTGATCCCTGATGCCAGTGTGAACATTAAATCATTATATATAATTTAAATAACAAAGACAGCCTTGACTGCCAGCTCACTTCCCTTTCACACACACAGCCCCACTGCAGGCTATGGAGGTCCCCTGTTGGATAGGTAGACATAAATCAGGTCCCCTTTTGGTATGTTTTTAAAAAATAAAAATGCTTATTTGAAGTTATATTATGAAAAAGGACCTTAAAAGAAAATGTGTATGCCATTTTTGTTTCTTCAAAATGACTAGAAACACAGGTCCCCTCTTGGTCAGTGTAGAGTGATAGTCCCCTCTTGGTAATATAGACGTGTATGTGTGTGTGTGTGTGTGTGTGTGTGTGTGTGTGTGTGATGGGTAGGTTAAGGGACAGGGGCAGTGTGTGTGTGTGTGTGTGTGTGTGTGTGTGTGTGATGGGTAGGTTTAGGGACAGGTGCAGTGTGTGTGTGTGTGTGTGTGTGTGTGTGTGTGTGTGTGTGTGTGTGTGTGTGTGTGTGTGTGTGTGTGTGTGTTCTCTCAGGCATGCCGTATGTTTGATTTGGCTCTTGAAGCGTTCATTAGTGTGACTGTTATGACGGGCAGGGGATTCTCAAGTCATAATGTTTCTGGCACGAGCTAATGAACTGACTCCAGAACAGCCGTATTCATGACTGGCAGACGGGCGTTTGCTTAATCGGTCGAGGCAAACGCCAATAAATCTATGAACAAAATTCTCTTGCATTATTGTTAATCCCCTCATTCACTCCAGAGGGATCGCTCCTGCGGGTTAAGAGCTTCAGATGATCAACAGCAGAGAGATGAGATGAGTGTGTGTGTGTGTGTGTGTGTGTGTGTGTGTGTGTGTGTGTGTGTGTGTGTGTGTGTGTGTGTGTGTGTGTGTGATCAACAGTGTGTGTGTGTGTGTGTGTGTGTGTGTGTGTGTGTGTGTGTGTGTGTGTGTGTGTGTGTGTGTGTGTGTGCGTGTGTGATGATCATCAGCACATAAATGAGTGGATCTGTCTCTGCCTGGCATCAGTTCTCATGACTCGATGCTCTAACAGCGGCTCTCAGAGGGACAAAAACAGATGCAGGTCTGTTCTGATAGACGGCAGAATCCACATGCTTCTCAACTTTTCTGTCATTTTCTGGGGTCCAATGCTGTTTCCTGCATTCTGCCTGGTTTACACTGAGAAAGAGTGTATTCTCATGATAAACATGGACAAAGTCTCACTCAAAACACGAGTTGGACGTGTGACGGAGTATGGCCCTGTATGACATCATAAAGGGTGGAACTCCTTGTATGGGCACTTCTCCCGGACACACACACACACACACACACACAAGAGCGAGAGCGCGTCCATCACTGAGCTTGGTTGGGGTTACGCGAGCCGTCGGCGCTGGCGTGTTTTTAGACACGAGATCAACAATGTCACTAAAGAAGTGTGTGTGTGTGTGTGTGTGTGAGGGAAAGATCAGCTTGTTCAGCTTCCCAAATAACCCAGCGTTAAGGGAACAGTGGATGTGTGTGTGTTTGCGGAGTTCTGCGAGTGTGTGTGTGTGTTCCCAGTCATGAGTGGGATCCTCAGGAGGTGAGTGAAACTGCAGCAAACGTGTGTGTGTGTGTTGGCAATCATTGCGCAAGTGCATATAATGTGTGTGTGTGTGTGTGTGTGTGTGAGTGCATGTGTGTGTCGTGTGTGTGTGTGTGTGTGTGTGTGTGTGTGTGTGTGTGTGAGTGCATGTGTGTGTCTTTAGCTCCATCCACTTCACGCCCACGAGCTCGGCTGTTTTCTGAAAGATTCGTGCAGTGTTTCTGTCTTATAGAAATATGATAAACTAAAGACTCTTGTGAGATATGAAGGATCAACACTACTCTATAGAGACTCCGGATTAACACAAGAGAGTGTGTGTGTGTGTGTGTGTGTGTGTGTGTGTGTGTGTGTGTGTGTGTGTGTGTGTGTGTGTGTGTGTGTGTGTGTGTTATGACCCTTTTAAGTCTTCAGTCCAGTCCAACTCTACAGCGTTTTGTTATGAACTGAGCAGACCGATAAAAAGTACTCACAATTATTATTATTATTATTATTATTATTGACCTTTTCCGCTTAGCCTCAGCATTTCCTCTTGCCGTGCTCTCTATAGTCCGGCTCAAGGACTAGACCTTGAAGTGCCACGGTTTCTTCTTCCACATCCTGGGGTCAGGAAACACATTACTGCGCTGTCCCGCTCATCAGAGGGAAATGAGAGCATGTCACTCGCCACCAGGAACCAACAACACCGCCAAGAACAAGACAGTGAGCGCGGTGCATGCAGTCATGAGCTCAGATCAACCGGGTTAATGGCAAAGGCTTTCTTTGCACTTTTAGTAAGACACCATTTGTGGAAATTAGACTTTCAGTATCCCATGATAATGTCTGGATCGGTACTTGTAAGCATGCATCCACTGGATATCTTTAGTACACTGCTGGGTTAAAAACAGCCAATTCTGGGTTATTTGGCAACCCAGCGCTGGGTAAATACTGAACAGAACACATGCTGGGTTATTTGTACCCAGCTTTTTGGGTTTTATTCATTAACCCATGTGCTGGGTTGTTTTTTGAAAGTGCTGGGTCAGTCAGTTTGATATTGAAGATATGGTATGTATATATAGGACAGGAACAGTTCATATACAATTGTTATTTATTCAAGTCAGTCTTTTACAATCGTAACATACTTAAAACAAGTAAATGTTTTAGGACACGACACACTCTAAAAAATGCTGCTTTGTTTCAACCCAAATGTCGGTAAAATATGGACAAACCCAACCGTTGGGTTGAATTTTTAGCCCAAAGGTTGGGTTAGTCCATATTTGACCCAAATTTGGGTTGAAACAACCCAGCATTTTTTAGAGTAACAGCGGGCAATGGGAATCTGTGGAAAGAAAACTGCTATCAGTAGCTGTTCCAGTTCATTAAATGACAAACTTTTCAAAAATGAATATATAAGATTATTAACCCAGCATTTGGGTTACAAAAAATAACCCAGCATGACTGAAAAGTGACCCATTACGTGGGTAAAAATATTAAAAATAACCCAATAAAATGACCCAGCAGGCTGAACCCAGCACATGGGTTACAAAAAATAACCCAGCATTTTCCAGAGTGACCCAGCACATGGGTAAACATATTAAAAATAACCCAGTAAAATGACCCAGCATTTTTCAAAGTGACCCATCACATGGGTAAACATGTTAAAAATAACCCAGTAAAATGACCCAGCATTTTTCAAAGTGACCCATCACATGGGTAAAACTATTAAAAATAACCCAACAAAATGACCCAGCAGGCTAAACCCAGCACATGGGTAAACATGTTAAAAATAACCCAGTAAAATGACCCAGCAGGCTGAACCCAGCACATGGGTAAACATGTTAAAAATAACCCAGTAAAATGATCCAGCAGGCTAAACCCAGCACATGGGTAAACATGTTAAAAATAACCCAGTAAAATGACCCAGCAGGCTAAACCCAGCACATGGGTAAACATGTTAAAAATAACCCAGTAAAATGACCCAGCAGGCTAAACCCAGCACATGGGTAAACATGTTAAAAATAACCCAGTAAAATGACCCAGCAGGCTAAACCCAGCACATGGGTAAACATGTTAAAAATAACCCAGTAAAATGACCCAGCAGGCTAAACCCAGCACATGGGTAAACATGTTAAAAATAACCCAGTAAAATGACCCACCAGGCTAAACCCAGCACATGGGTAAACATGTTAAAAATAACCCAGTAAAATGACCCAGCAGGCTAAACCCAGCACATGGGTAAACATGATAAAAATAACCCAGTAAAATGACCCAGCAGGCTAAACCCAGCACATGGGTAAACATGTTAAAAATAACCCAGTAAAATGACCTAGCAGGCTAAACCCAGCACATGGGTAAACATGTTAAAAATAACCCAGTAAAATGACCCAGCAGGCTAAACCCAGCACATGGGTAAACATGATAAAAATAACCCAGTAAAATGACCCAGCAGGCTAAACCCAGCACATGGGTAAACATGTTAAAAATAACCCAACAAAATGACCCAGCAGGCTAAACCCAGCACATGGGTAAACATGTTAAAAATAACCCAGTAAAATGACCCAGCAGGCTAAACCCAGCACATGGGTAAACATGTTAAAAATAACCCAGTAAAATGACCCAGCAGGCTAAACCCAGCACATGGGTAAACATGATAAAATAATCCAGTAAAATGACCCAGCAGGCTAAACCCAGCACATGGGTAAACATGTTAAAAATAACCCAGTAAAATGACCCAGCAGGCTAAACCCAGCACATGGGTAAACATGTTAAAAATAACCCAGTAAAATGACCCAGCAGGCTGAACCCAGCACATGGGTAAACATGATAAAAATAACCCAGTAAAATGACCCAGCAGGCTAAACCCAGCACATGGGTAAACATGTTAAAAATAACCCAGTAAAATGACCCAGCAGGCTAAACCCAGCACATGGGTTAACATGTTAGAATAACCCAGTAAAATGACCCAGCAGGCTGAACCCAGCACATGGGTAAACATGTTAAAAATAACCCAGTAAAATGACCCAGCAGGCTAAACCCAGCACATGGGTAAACATGTTAAAAATAACCCAGTAAAATGACCCAGCAGGCTAAACCCAGCACATGGGTAAACATGATAAAAATAACCCAGTAAAATGACCCAGCAGGCTAAACCCAGCACATGGGTAAACATGATAAAAAATAACCCAGTAAAATGACCCAGCAGGCTAAACCCAGCACATGGGTAAACATGTTAAAAATAACCCAGTAAAATGACCCAGCAGGCTAAACCCAGCACATGGGTAAACATGATAAAAATAACCCAGTAAAATGACCCAGCAGGCTAAACCCAGCACATGGGTAAACATGATAAAAATAACCCAGTGAAATGACCCAGCAGGCTAAACCCAGCACATGGGTAAACATGATAAAAATAACCCAGTAAAATGACCCAGCAGGCTAAACCCAGCACATGGGTAAACATGTTAAAAATAACCCAGTAAAATGACCCAGCAGGCTAAACCCAGCACATGGGTAAACATGTTAAAAATAACCCAGTAAAATGACCCAGCAGGCTAAACCCAGCACATGGGTAAACATGTTAAAAATAACCCAGTAAAATGACCCAGCAGGCTAAACCCAGCACATGGGTAAACATGATAAAAATAACCCAGTAAAATGACCCAGCAGGCTAAACCCAGCACATGGGTAAACATGTTAAAAATAACCCAGTAAAATGACCCAGCAGGCTAAACCCAGCACATGGGTAAACATGATAAAAAATAACCCAGTAAAATGACCCAGCAGGCTAAACCCAGCACATGGGTAAACATGATAAAAATAACCCAGTGAAATGACCCAGCAGGCTAAACCCAGCACATGGGTAAACATGATAAAAATAACCCAGTAAAATGACCCAGCAGGCTAAACCCAGCACATGGGTAAACATGTTAAAAATAACCCAGTAAAATGACCCAGCAGGCTAAACCCAGCACATGGGTAAACATGTTAAAACCCAGTAAAATGACCCAGCAGGCTAAACCCAGCACATGGGTAAACATGTTAAAAATAACCCAGTAAAATGACCCAGCAGGCTAAACCCAGCACATGGGTAAACATGATAAAAATAACCCAGTAAAATGACCCAGCACATGGGTAAACATGTTAAAAATAACCCAGTAAAATGACCCAGCAGGCTAAACCCAGCACATGGGTAAACATGTTAAAAATAACCCAGTAAAATGACCCAGCAGGCTAAACCCAGCACATGAGTAAACATGATAAAAATAACCCAGTAAAATGACCCAGCACATGGGTAAACATGTTAAAAATAACCCAGTAAAATGACCCAGCAGGCTAAACCCAGCACATGGGTAAACATGTTAAAAATAACCCAGTAAAATGACCCAGCAGGCTAAACCCAGCACATGGGTAAACATGTTAAAAATAACCCAGTAAAATGACCCAGCAGGCTAAACCCAGCACATGGGTAAACATGTTAAAAATAACCCAGTAAAATGACCCAGCAGGCTAAACCCAGCACAGGGGTAAACATATTAAAAATAACCCAGTAAAATGACCCAGCAGGCTGAACCCAGCACATGGGTAAACATGTTAAAAATAACCCAGTAAAATGACCCAGCAGGCTAAACCCAGCACATGGGTAAACATGACAAAAATAACCCAGTAAAATGACCCAGCAGGCTAAACCCAGCACATGGGTAAACATGTTAAAAATAACCCAGTAAAATGACCCAGCAGGCTGAACCCAGCACATGGGTAAACATGATAAAAATAACCCAGTAAAATGACCCAGCAGGCTAAACCCAGCACATGGGTAAACATGTTAAAAATAACCCAGTAAAATGACCCAGCAGGCTAAACCCAGCACATGGGTAAACATGATAAAAATAACCCAGTAAAATGACCCAGCAGGCTAAACCCAGCACATGGGTAAACATGATAAAAATAACCCAGTGAAATGACCCAGCAGGCTAAACCCAGCACATGGGTAAACATGATAAAAATAACCCAGTAAAATGACCCAGCAGGCTAAACCCAGCACATGGGTAAACATGTTAAAAATAACCCAGTAAAATGACCCAGCAGGCTAAACCCAGCACATGGGTAAACATGTTAAAAATAACCCAGTAAAATGACCCAGCAGGCTAAACCCAGCACATGGGTAAACATGTTAAAAATAACCCAGTAAAATGGCCCAGCAGGCTAAACCCAGCACATGGGTAAACATGATAAAAAATAACCCAGTAAAATGACCCAGCACATGGGTAAACATGTTAAAAATAACCCAGTAAAATGACCCAGCAGGCTAAACCCAGCACATGGGTAAACATGTTAAAAATAACCCAGTAAAATGACCCAGCAGGCTAAACCCAGCACATGGGTAAACATGATAAAAAAATAACCCAGTAAAATGACCCAGCACATGGGTAAACATGTTAAAAATAACCCAGTAAAATGACCCAGCAGGCTAAACCCAGCACATGGGTAAACATGTTAAAAATAACCCAGTAAAATGACCCAGCAGGCTAAACCCAGCACATGGGTTAACATGTTAAAAAATAACCCAGTAAAATGACCCAGCAGGCTAAACCCAGCACATGGGTAAACATGTTAAAAATAACCCAGTAAAATGACCCAGCAGGCTAAACCCAGCACAGGGGTAAACATATTAAAAATAACCCAGTAAAATGACCCAGCAGGCTGAACCCAGCACATGGGTAAACATGTTAAAAATAACCCAGTAAAATGACCCAGCAGGCTAAACCCAGCACATGGGTAAACATGACAAAAATAACCCAGTGAAATGACCCAGCAGGCTGAACCCAGCACATGGGTAAACATATTAAAAATAACCCAGTAAAATGACCCAGCAGGCTGAACCCAGCACATGGGTAAACATGTTAAAAATAACCCAGTAAAATGACCCAGCAGGCTAAACCCAGCACATGGGTAAACATGTTAAAAATAACCCAGTAAAATGACCCAGCAGGCTGAACCCAGCACATGGGTAAACATGATAAAAATAACCCAGTAAAATGACCCAGCAGGCTGAACCCAGCACATGGGTAAACATGTTAAAAATAACCCAGTAAAATGACCCAGCAGGCTAAACCCAGCACATGGGTAAACATGATAAAAATAACCCAGTAAAATGACCCAGCAGGCTAAACCCAGCACATGGGTAAACATGTTAAAAATAACCCAGTAAAATGACCCAGCAGGCTGAACCCAGCACATGGGTAAACATGATAAAAATAACCCAGTAAAATGACCCAGCAGGCTAAACCCAGCACATGGGTAAACATGTTAAAAATAACCCAGTAAAATGACCCAGCAGGCTAAACCCAGCACATGGGTAAACATGATAAAAATAACCCAGTAAAATGACCCAGCAGGCTAAACCCAGCACATGGGTAAACATGATAAAAATAACCCAGTAAAATGACCCAGCAGGCTAAACCCAGCACATGGGTAAACATGTTAAAAATAACCCAGTAAAATGACCCAGCAGGCTGAACCCAGCACATGGGTAAACATGATAAAAATAACCCAGTAAAATGACCCAGCAGGCTGAACCCAGCACATGGGTAAACATGTTAAAAATAACCCAGTAAAATGACCCAGCAGGCTGAACCCAGCACTTTTAGAGTGTGTACACTCATCAGCATGTGGACAGAAACATGTTTCGAAAGGGAAGCAGCGGCGCTTCAGTCCGAGGGCTGGAATGTTAATAGGCTGTTTAAATCATGGCTGTTGAGTGTGTTTAAAGGCAGCCTGACCCTGTGGAGGAGGGCTGGGCACTGACTCTCATTTCCAGCAGCGAAACTCCCCAAACCTCAGTCCCAGAGCGGCAATAATGCAGTGAGGGCAGCCGGACTCTGATTCTGTTTGTGTGACCCCTCGCAGGAGGCAGGAGGGAAGAGGATGTTGATGCACTTTGCCTGCTCCGACAGATAATGGCAGCCCCATCCTCGCTGTTTTCTGCATCCGGGATGCCACACACACACACACACACAGGACAGTTGAGACTTTATGAACTAACTGCATTTGTTTACACAGAGATGTAACGCAGGTGAATGTTGCTGTGCAAGTGATATGCATTCGTATGGAGGTGCTTGTGAAACAGAACAGAGAGCTTGCTTTGCTTTAGAGAGGAAGGAAGAGCCGGACACACATCAGAACTGAACATCTTCCTGCCCCGTCACGGAGGCTGGACACACTGACGGACGCTTCCAATGATGAAACTTCAGACAAACCACAGGAAACAAAGGATTTTAATGAGTTTTCCGAGTAAAATCTATAATAGCTTTCTGTACATATCTATAAAGGCAACGATGGAAAGATTATTGAGACATGAGCATGTCACAGAATGCTGCTGTCAGAATCAGATAAAAAGATGATTTACATCATACAGCATTCCTTATTCACAAGATTAATGACAATAATAAAGCACTTCCTTACCAGACAGGCCAAAGAAATGTCAACATTTTAAAATTATAACATTTATAATTTTAAATGATAAAATAAAATAAAGCAATTTCCTACCAGACAGGTTAGATAATTTGTCTAACTAAACTAAATAAAATAAAATAACTAAACTAAACTAAACTAAAATAAATAAAATAAAATAAAATAAATAAACTAAACTAAACTAAAATAAATAAAACTAAACTAAATAAACTAAACTAAAATAAATAAAATAAAATAAAATAAATAAAACTAAACTAAATAAAATAAAATAAATAAACTAAACTAAACAAACTTAACTTAACTTAACTAACTAAACTAAACCAAAATAAACTAAACTAAAATAAAATAAAATAAAATAAACCAAAATAAAATAAAATAAAATAAACTAAACAAACTAAACTAAACTAAACTAAAATAAACCAAAATAAACTAAACTAAACAAACTTAACTTAACTAACTAAACTAAACCAAAAATAAACTAAACTAAAATAAAATAAAATAAACCAAAAATAAAATAAAATAAACTAAACTAAACAAACTTAACTTAACTAACTAAACCAAACCAAACCAAAATAAACTAAACTAAACTAAACTAAAATAAAGCACGTTCTTACCAGATAGGTTAGATAATTTTGTCTAAATAAACTAAACAAAAAACTAAATAAATAAATAAACTAAAAAATAAATAAAAGAAAATACAAAAGAAAATTTAAAAAAAATTAAAAATTAAAATAAAAAAACGATAAAATAATAAACAAAAATATAAAATAATACAAAATAAAATATTTTTATTCAAATAATAAAATAAAATAAAGCACTTTCTTCCCAGGCTAAATATTTGGCTGCATTTGTGAGATGTTCTCATTTGATTCTATAAATATAAAATATTCTATAAAATTAAAAAGCTAAAAAGGAACAGGTACAGTTTCTGTAATCATGTAACGTGAGATGTCTGGGATCCTCATTGCCTGTGTTCCGTGTGTGTGTGTGTGTGTGTGTGTGTGTGTGTGTGTGTGTTCCCGTGTGTGTGTGTGTGTGTGTTCCCGTGTGTGTGTGTGTGTGTGTGTGTGTGTGTGTTCCCGTGTGTGTGTGTGTGTGTTCCGTTCCCGTGTGTGTGTGTGTGTGTGTGTGTGTGTTCCCTGTGTGTGTGTGTGTGTGTGTGTGTGTGTTCCCGTGTGTGTGTGTGTGTGTGTGTTCCCGTGTGTGTGTGTGTGTGTGTTCCCGTGTGTGTGTTCCCGTGTGTGTGTGTGTGTTCCCGTGTGTGTGTGTGTGTGTGTGTGTGTGTGTTCCCGTGTGTGTGTGTGTGTGTGTTCCGTGTGTGTGTGTGTGTGTGTGTGTGTGTGTGTGTGTGTTCCTGTGTGTGTGTGTGTGTGTGTGTGTTCCCGTGTGTGTGTGTGTGTGTGTGTGTGTGATGCATGACGAGCATCAGATGAACTCCCCTCGTCATGAGTCCTAATGCCTCAGATGTGCTGAGAAACGTGAAATATGGAAAACCTGTGCACAGTCTCACTATATCCCGCAGGCTCGTGTTTTACAGCTCCCACTCTGACGGGAAGTGCAGGATGCGGATGGCTTGGGCTTTCTGTCCGCTCACTGAGGCACGTGCTGAAGAAGGGGAACGCTCTTCCTCTCGCCCACTGGAGAAGGAGTACAGCAGTGCCATGCTGTCTGCATTATAGAAAGACACTTTCCTTTCCTCACAATCCAGGAAAACCCCGATCCGGCGGGGCGAGGCGGGGACGGTCAGCGGCGTCCAGGGCTGCGTGCCGGCCGAGTACTGGCTGCCGTTCCTCAGCCGCAGGGTCCAGTACCCGTTCTCAGGACACAGCTTGACCCGCACCCGGCGGTTCACCGACTCCAGAGCCACTCCCAGGTCCCATTTAGGGCTGTTACTCACACTCACCTCCCAGTAATGGCTGCCCGACTGGAAGCCCTCGGAGGCCAGGATGTTGACGCACTGGAGGAAGCGCTTGGCGTCACACGTGTAGCTGAGCATTCGCTCACTCTCGATCACTTGGGTTTTGTTCCTGGAGAGCTGAAGACTGGGATGAGCCGTGTCCTCATCAAACATCAGCGGCGCAGGGCCTGGGAAGAACAGGCACAGCGTCATGAACTCTATTTAGGGAATCAGATTGGTATTCATGACATTCAGATCCGTCAATGGGTCTTGATTGCGAGAAAACGAGGTTCCCGGCGAGTAACGAGCTCAACCCGTTCTCGAATCACAACACACGCAGCAGGAACAGTGTCGTTCAAACTGCCAATCATCTTAGAGTCCTAAAGGTGTCTCCTCCATGTTAATCAGAGTTGCACTGATGGTCTCACCTGTTTTTACAAATCAACTTCAGGTCTTGAAAATGACTCAAAGTGCATAACACAGATTGCACGAGTCATGTAATTTTGAACAACATTATGTAAAGCGAGGCAGGAGTGACTCCGCCCACACTCTCTTCTGATTGGCTGTGACTCGTGATTGATTGGGTCTGGTGTGGAGTCGTATCACGTTGTGTCTGGTTAGCACACGGGGTTAGACTCATCTATTCATCCAAACATACACCTCTATATACACTGAACTAATGATCAATTCTAAATGTTTTCAGAATTCTGCAACAAATATTCTTTTTCATCATTCATCTACTTGAGCGACATATCAATGTGCTTGTACCTTTTTTAAATAAAATAAAATAAAAATAAAGCACTTTCTTACTCAACAGGCTAAGGAATTTCATCTGCATAAATAAAAAATAATAATAATTTAAAAAAATTAAATAATAAAATATTTTTTCAATAAAATAATAAAATACATTAATTAAATTAAATTGAATGATAAAAAATATAGCACTTTCTTACTCAACAGGCTAAGGAATTTCATCTGCGTAAATAAAATTTTAAGTAAAAATTATAAAATAAAAAAATAAAATAAAATAATTTAAAAAATCATTAAAAAACTAAAACTAAATAATAAAGCACTTTCTTACTCAACAGGCTAAGGAATTTCATCTGCATAAATAAAAAAATATATTTTTAAGTAAAAAAAATAAAATAAAAAAATAAAATAAAATTTAAAAAATCTTTAAAAAATTAAAAATAAATAATAAAGCACTTTCTTACTCAACAGGCTAAGGAATTTCATCTGCATAAATAAAAAAATAAAATAAAAAAATAAAATAAAGTAAAAAAAAATAATAATAATAAATAATAAATAATAAGGCACTTTCTTACTCAAAAGGCTAAGGAATTTCATCTGCATAAATAAATAAATAAATATAAAAAAATAAAATAAAATAGGTCTGACCGCTCACTGAACGGCTGTTGTGTTTCTTCACTTAATCCCTGAACCGCAAGGCATTAATAATCATATTCATTTCACGTGAGGAATAATTGAAGACTTAAGCGACATATCAATGTGCTTATGCCTTCTTAATAACTTAAGTTTAGTTTAGTTTATCATGAACCATGAATTGCAACTTTATATTGCTAGTCATATTATTGAAACCATGATTTATTCATAAATATTTTAGTGAAATTTAGAAAGCCTCAAAACCAAAATTTCTTTTAATAATCATAACCAGAATCACAGTGGTTAAAGAATTTTGTCTGAATAAAAAAATAAAATAAAATAAAGCACTTTCTTAAAAGACAAGCTATTTTTCTGAATAAATAAATAAAGGCATAAAAAAATTCTATTATATATAAAGAATACAGCTGAACTGGTTAGCCGGTCTAAATGCTGACTCTGTGAAATGGCTGTAGAATAAAATGAAACAGAATCACAGTGGAATCTGTTTATAGATAAGTGCTGTGAAATATAACAGTAACTACAATATTAAAGTGTGCTGATCCTGATCTGTAAGTTTCTCTGACGGCCGGGGGAACACACTGAGATCAGTCTGCAGTTTTTCATCATTTCTCACACGAGCCCACTGCGTCCTTCAACACATCACTGAGTCCTGAGCAGTACTGTCACTATACACCAATAACACCATCTGGTACAGCGGATAATAACCACCTACAGATATTCCTCCAGGACACTTTTTTAAAATAACAAATATTAAAGATCATTGCTAATTAAGCATATGGTGTTTAACAGACAAATCACCTGGATGCAAATGTTGAAACATTTTTCGCCACACAGTGTACTGGAGAGGAGCGATGCGTTTGCTTCTGAAGGTGTTCAGGTCGATCTTCAGCTCTTGCAGAGGCGATCTGGAGTCAGGGGTTCAATAATACAGACATTAATAACTGAGCAGAGAAATCACACTGAAGGAATCACACCATAAACCACATTAATCCCACACGTCTGTTGAGTGCATGAACGCGGTGACCAATCAGAGGTGTCTTAGTCAGGCAGAATCCTCTCAATAGAGAGCAACAGTCAGTTCTGGAAATAAAATCTCCATTCATTCTCTCCATAGGATAACAACTTTAACGATAACTCATGCACCTTTAAAGACAGCTCTACTGTGAGCAACTAGGTTGTTAATCAATGGTATTTGCTTCTATTGAAGCCATCAGCCTGCATTATTTCAACTTGTTTTTAAATAATAATGTTTAACAGCTAAATTTGTGGTGGAAAAACTACAATTCCCTAGCCTGGCGTGGCCATACTCAATTCTAGTCAGAATATGAGTCTGGTGCCGCTCCATTGAGCTTTGATTATGGGCTGTTTCAACCGAGCCAGGAAAGACCTCAATTGGACAGACCCTCAACCAATCAGAGCAACGGAGCGACGCGTAACGTTAGTTATCAAATGTTAACAGAACTCAACTGCACTGTGTTGCCAAGTCCGTGTTTTTCTCCATGTCCGCAGGTTGAAGCGACCCCAATTATGTGATTATATAAACCCAGGAATGCGACTTTTAGCAGACAACCTTGCCAAAATAACATATTTTGCCAACCAAACGCCATTTTTTTCCGGAGAACCCCGGAAAGTTATTGTTTTGGGCTATAGTTTTGAGTAGCAATTGTGCGCGACATTGCAAAAAAACGTGGCAACCCTGTCTGCACGCGCGCTGGATTAAGTAACGTTACAAGAAAAAGATGAGTGTAAACGATCTCTGCCAGTGTTGTAATAAAAGAATTTAAGGATACACGGAGTACTTCCCAACACGATCATCGTTTCTGAGAGAAATAGTGAAGGTGAATGCATATACGAACAAGTTCTCCGTTTAGGATAAGAGCAAACTCAACCCAAAGCGCCTTTGATGACGTGGATGATTACGATACTGTTGATCATCTGTCCATCATCGGCTAAAGCCCGCCCTGATGATCTCATTGGTCCGAACAGTTTCTGTCCAGGCATAATAACTCCTCTATGGAGCGAGGCCAGACCGAATTGCCTGAGCAAAAAAAATTGTGGGCGGGGCTAAATTCGGCTGGCATCCAGGCTAACATTTCCCATGATGCTGGTCAGAAAATTCCACCAATCAGAGTTGAAAATAGCTCTTTAGCTCCGCCCACTCCCATGAAGCACTGCAAATGATGTGATTAAATCGATCTTTCTAGACCAGGGGGACGGGAGTGCATGAACGCGGATCTAAGGGGTCCCCAGAAAAGACAAAGCAAAAAAGGATAAAGTCAAAAATGGATGAAGTAGACATATGTAACAAATCTGTTTGTTCCCAATCCCAATACCTACAAAAAAGATATCAACAGAAAGTGAGATATTTTGAATTTTATCTGCAACAGTTTTGCAGTTTTTGCCATTTCCAGGCCTCCTACATTAACAAACTCCTCCTACAGTTTTAATCGGATCATCATCAGATTTGGTAGGTGTAATCTAAAGGCCTTTGTGATGTTATATTGCGAAGATCTTGAGTTTTCGCTAAAGGGCGTGTCCGGGGTGCCCTGACAAAGTCTAATGTTTCGCCATGAAACAGGAAGTTGTTATAAGTCAGGCATACAATGTCCAATCTGCCTTAAACTTCACATGTTTGATAAGAGTCCTGACCTGAAGACATCTACATGCCAATATTCAGTCATGTGTGAAGCAGGAAGTGTGCAGTGTGTGAGGGCTTTCATCGCTGCTTGCAGCTTTAATTGGCATTCAAATTAGGAATCGATTAGAATCGGAATCGTTAAAATCCAAACGATACCCAACTCTAGTATTTGCAGCGACTGCCTTTGTTACTTGCATCAACTTGAAGTAGGATGATTAGATATATAAACAGCTGTGAAATTAAAAGAAGTTATTAATTGCTTCTCACCTGGAATTTAACTCTGGAAGCTGTGTAGGAAGGAGAACAGAACAGGTCATTTTGCTGACTCAATCACAGAAGCCAAAGACAGCACGGCAAAAGCAAACCATCTGTCTGATAATTAACAGCACATGCTCAAATCACTGTAGAATTGATTTTTCTACAGTTCTGCTGTTGTGTGAAATATATATGAGACTCTGGCTGTAGCTACACTTCACTAATAACTCATTCTGACAACCAGCACTCTGGTTTCTTGAGCAAATATGACATTAATATTCCAAATATTAGCTCTTTGATAAATGTCTGTGCTGTAGCAGCATTACAAATGTAAGCCATCATTATAATGACCTCTACGAGTACAGACTGGTCTGTGCAGCTGGCGGTCTGTCGTAGTGTGTTGATGTTCTGCTCCACGTCTCTGATGGCCACCTGAAGGGCCTCCAGATGTCGCTCCAGCCCCTGCAGCATCGCCTCCTGCTCCCTCTTCAGCTCCTCCATCATGGCTTCCTCCTCCATCCGCAGGAAGTGATGCAGAGCCTGGAAATCGCCGTGCACTCGCCCCTGCAGCTCAGCTCCCGTTTTCTGAGGGGAGGAATTAGGGGGAGAGTGGTGTGATTCTCACTTTAGCAGGAAGTGTCACATTCAGATCTAATCTTTCTCTTTCAAAGATGGACGCACTCTTATTTTCTCCATCTGGTCTTTGTCCTCACGGATCATAGAGACGTAGGCCTCTTTCAAGGAGCACTGCGATTCCAGACGCTCCTTTAATTGATTCTAGAAAAGAGCAATGGGTAAGAGTATTAGATCAAATCAAAACAGAAGTTGTCTTAGTCTTAGACAACACAACCACTGACTCAAGAAAATTGGTATCAACAGTCAACAATTGAGTGCAACAGTCAGTTCTGGAAGTAAAATCTCCATTCATGTTCTCCACAGGGAAATAGATTGTGAACGATAACTTATAAGTGCCCCTATTATGAAATGTTTTGAATATATTTGAAATGTCCCTAATTTTGTTTTGGGAATCCCCAACAACAGGGTTACATGCATGCAAGGCCAAAAAACACTTTCAATGTCTTATATTGTTGCATTTAGTTTTTACCTTATTTGCTTAACAACTCCCAAAGGATTCGCTCAATGATTCTTTTTTTTTTTGCGTGACTCTAATCTGCTGTGATTGGTCAGATGACCCAGTCAGTCAGTTGCGATTGGTCAGATGACTCAGTCAGTCGTGATTGGTCAGATGACCCAGTCAGTCAGTAGCGATTGGTCAGATGACCCAGTCAGTCAGGAGCGATTGGTCAGATGACCCAGTAAGTCAGTAGCGATTGGTCAGATGACCCAGTCAGTCAGCGATTGGTCAGATGACCCAGTCAGTCAGTTGCAATTGGTCAGATGACCCAGTCAGTCGGTTGTGATTGGTCAGATGACTCAGTCAGTCAGTGATTGGTCAGATGACCCAGTCGGTCGTGATTGGTCAGATGACCCAGTAAGTCAGTAGTAATTGGTCAGATGACCCAGTCAGGAGCGATTGGTCAGATGACCCAGTAAGTCAGTTGCAATTGGTCAGATGACCCAGTCAGTCAGGAGCGATTGGTCAGATGACCCAGTCAGTCAGTTGCAATTGGTCAGATGACCCAGTCAGTCGGTTGTGATTGGTCAGATGACTCAGTCAGTCAGTTGTGATTGGTCAGATGACCCAGTCGGTCGTGATTGGTCAGATGACCCAGTAAGTCAGTTGTAATTGGTCAGATGACCCAGTCAGTCAGGAGCGATTGGTCAGATGACCCAGTCAGTCAGTTGCGATTGGTCAGATGACTCAGTCAGTCAGTAGCGATTGGTCAGATGACCCAGTAAGTCAGTTGCAATTGGTCAGATGACCCAGTCAGTCGGTTGTGATTGGTCAGATGACCCAGTCAGTCAGTAGCGATTGGTCAGATGACCCAGTAAGTCAGTTGCAATTGGTCAGATGACCCAGTCAGTCGGTTGTGATTGGTCAGATGACTCAGTCAGTCAGTTGTGATTGGTCAGATGACCCAGTCGGTCGTGATTGGTCAGATGACCCAGTAAGTCAGTTGTAATTGGTCAGATGACCCAGTCAGTCAGTTGCAATTGGTCAGATGACTCAGTCAGTCAGTTGTGATTGGTCAGATGACCCAGTCAGTCAGTTGTGATTGGTCAGATGACCCAGTCGGTCGCGATTGGTCAGATGACCCAGTAAGTCAGTTGTAATTGGTCAGATGACCCAGTCAGTCAGTTGCGATTGGTCAGATGACCCAGTCAGTCGTGATTGGTCAGATGACCCAGTAATCAGTTGCGATTGGTCAGATGACTCAGTCAGTCGCGAATGGTCAGATGACCCAGTAAGTCAGTTGCGATTGGTCAGATGACCCAGTCAGTCAGTAGCGATTGGTCAGATGACCCAGTCAGTCAGTAGCGATTGGTCAGATGACCCAGTCAGTCAGTTGCAATTGGTCAGATGACCCAGTCAGTCGTGATTGGTCAGATGACCCAGTAAGTCAGTTGCGATTGGTCAGATGACCCAGTAAGTCAGTTGCGATTGGTCAGATGAGCCGGTCAGTCAGTCGTGAGTCAGTTGCGATTGGTCAGATGAGCCGGTCAGTCAGTCGTGAGTCAGTTGCGATTGGTCAGATGAGCCGGTCAGTCAGTAGCGATTGGTCAGATGAGCCGGTCAGTCAGTAGCGATTGGTCAGATGAGCCGGTCAGTCAGTCGTGAGTCAGTTGTGATTGGTCAGATGAGCGGTCAGTCAGTCGTGAGTCAGTTGCGATTTGTCAGATGAGCCGGTCAGTCAGTAGCGATTGGTCAGATGAGCCGGTCAGTCAGTAGCGATTGGTCAGATGAGCCGGTCAGTCAGTAGCGATTGGTCAGATGACCCAGTCAGTCAGTTGCGATTGGTCAGATGACCCAGTCAGTTACGATTGTTGAACATTTTATACAGTGTATGAATAGACATGGCATCAAATGTGCCTAACCAATTCGAACCAGAGTCCAACGAGGAAACGTCCAGAGTTGGTGATGAGCTATGAACTTTGAGAGATGATAACTGTATAACTATAGTTTATAACTATTACTATTAGCGTGGATCTGTCATGTGTAGAGTTTGTTTTTTATCCTTGATGATCATCTAGGTTTATTAGTTCAGTTCTCTTCCGTCCCCTGCTTGTTTGTCTCCTTGGGAACAGATTTGATTAGAAACCTTAGTTCAGGTGTGTCTTGTTAATTAGTCTCGTTAGCTCCTCTGTTTGCCATGAATTTAAGCCCTCAGTTTCTGTCTGTTCTTTGTCAAGCTTTATTTTACGTCAATATGATTGTACTTTTCCTTTGCGATGCTCCTGTTTATTGTTATTATCAGTAGATTAAAGGACATTCCAGTTATCTTTTTTGTCATCTGCTTTATCTACAGCCACACAAAGTGATTGGATCTCACAGTAGGACACATGCAGGTCAAGCACAAATAAAATGTTTAGAGGCAGGCTACAGATCCTTTGGAATTACATTGGGAAGATTTCTGTTGCTGCTACAGGACGGCACTTAATAAAGCTTAACATTACACTCAACGTGTTCTGTGAGCTATTGGAGACCCAGAATGAGACGTACTGTACCGCTAAAAGGAGAAAAACAAGCCACTGGACGGATTGTTGTATTAAATTAAATATATATATTAAACTCCCTCAGAATTTAACACTGTCAGATGAAGGCTTCTGTTAATTTTGAAAGACAAATTTTGGAGCCGTGATGAAGAGATCATCAGTGTTATTCACTGTTATGACTGATCGGTGTATGTATGCATATTTTGCAATAAGCTTAAAATATTTTTTTTCATAAATATAACAGTAGTTACTTTTAAAAGTTATGTGTTACAATATTGTGTTACTCTCTAAAAAAAATTGACTAATTGCGTTACTTTTTATGGAAAGTAATGAGTTTCGCTACTTTTGCGTTGCTTTTTCTGATAATGTCTTCAAGCTATGCAATGGATTAGGTAGGCTAGTCGGTCCAAAGGGTCCAAAAAACCCTCCAAACAAGTGATTTTACTGAAGATAGGAACCACTTGAGAAAATACTTCAGGAAGCAACACTTCTGAAAAAGTGCACTGTTGCTCTCTATAAAGATGTGTTGTTGAATACTTGTGAGATCTCACGGGATAATTTTATGACATAATTTTAAAATAAACACATTTACTTAACACATTTGATCCTGGCTATGCAGCTACAAAAAGCACAAACTGATATAGTAAATAGAGTATAAAATCAACTTCATGTTGTCCTTTGACCGCCTACAGAATACAGTGAACTGGACCGCAGACAGTGGTATTCTCCCTCTTTACAGATCACTATTCCCACTGATATGTATGGATTGACACTCTTTATGTGCCTTTACTCACCGTCACTTACCCCTCTCTCTCTCTCTCTCTCTCTCTCTCTCTCTTTCTTACACACACACACACACACACACACACACATACACACACAGAAAGCAAGAGCCTTACATACCACTGACATTCTACATGTAAATGTTGTTCTTTCTTGTTTTTTCCTATTAAAATGAAAGAGCTCCTTTGGAATAACTATTATCAATATTTTAGGCTTTTTTGCTGGCGCTCACATATCACTATGTCCATGTTTTGAGCAATGATTTATCAAATCAGTTGGAGTGAACACAGAAAACGTGATAATATTCGTTAACCCAACAACATGACAGACCTTATCGTTTTATATTATTATTAACAGGCTTGGTATTAGTATTTAGGGGCCAAGCACTAAATGGTGCCATGCAGCATTTGGCACACAGACAGAGGACAGTCCAAACATTCCCCACAGCAAATTTGGAGTCTCTAACTCTAACTTACATTTATGTTAATAACTTTTGAACCGCCATCCTCCTCCTAGACGGTGTCTGATTATTTATGAAAATCAAATCAGATCATCTTTAGCCCATGCTGGCAAAAATTTATCAAAAGCGTGAATAATGTGCGAGTGAATTTGAGGAAGAGCACGCCAAATTGGACTCAAGGCTATATCTCTTCAATGCGTTGGCGTATTCAGACCAAACTTGGTACATGTCATCACAAGCATGACCTGAGGCAACATGCTGCGTTTCAGCACAGCGCCACCTACTGGTCACGAGATATGAAAAATTTACTTTTTGCTTATAACTTCTGAATGCTTTGTCCAAAATTGCTTCAAAAATTGATATAATATTGGCTATTGTGGGCGTCGGCCATTTTGAATTTCGTCCTAAAATGCGGTATTTTAAGAACGCATTAGCGTATTGTTACGTGTCTCGGTATGTGTTATGAGGATCATGCCCTGAAGGTACTCACAAAGTTTGAGACAGCGGCACCTTGTGCTCAAAGCGTTACAATGGAATTCACAAAAATGCTAATAACGTTTGATTAATCTTGATAGATTCCCTGGGTCATGCCAAGAACAATGATACCAATTATGTATTTGCTTGAACTGGCTTGAACCGTATTTACTTGAACTTGCTTTCCGCCATTTTGATAATTAAACCAAAGTTGGCACAGATCATCTTTAGACCATGCCGGCAAAAAGTTATCAAAGGCTTTTCGATAGACCAAACTGTTCTCGAGTACCGCATCAATGAATTTGTTGGCATGATAATACTCGTAATTTGATAACAGCAGAAAAAGAAATAAGCAAGTTAATCATAATACAGTGATTGCATTTGTGATATTTTTGCCATTTAGACAAAAAAAATGTCTTTGATTACTAATTGTTGCAGTTTTCTGAAGCTCACAGCCAAGCTGGCGTGTCTCATTAGTCCTTTTCGAGATTGGCCCTGATAATTGCTGCTTGCAACCACATTTATCATTGTTAGTCTTTTTTACAGAAACACTGAAAGTTCAATAATGTCTCAAGCTCTCATCACTATCAGCTCATAATTCTCCAAGTTCTCTTTAATGTGACAAATATACCTTCTTCTATAATGGCTGCCCAATTATAGCTGATTACTAAAGTCATAAAAATGCTCGATTGACTGAAGTTATTATACTTTCAAATGCTATCACATATGACTGCATCTTCATAAAAATCTGTGAAAATCATATCTGACTTGAAAAATGCGTTTATCTGCGTGCATCAAAAGTCTGGCTAGTAAACTAAAACATGTGTTATGCCGATTACATTGTGTACAGGGCTGTGCTTTATTATGAAATGGTATAACTCAACACAATTATAGCAAATCTTTGCCAATAAAAACAAAAGGTAATATCAGATGATACACCATGCATTTATGATGTGTTGGAAATTCACTAGTCATGTGACTTGACTACTTTAAGTCTTGTGATTTTTGAAACAAACAAAAAAATCATGACCTTTATACCTCAAAAATGAGGAAACAGAACTTGTCTTTTAATGCTGACATTGCTGATATGCTCTCTTTGTTTCTTTCCTTCTCCTGATGTAGGGCCAGATACATGATACTGTGAGAAGAAACTCACCTCCAGAAACTTGAGAGATCCAGGCGTGTAGCTGGCCTGACCTTCTCCACCAGACCGGCTACCAAGTAGTTGGTCTGGAAGCTTTTACTGGGAAACTCTTGCCTGCACTGAGGGCAGGACACAGGACTCCGGACAGTCTTCCAGTACGACACGATGCATATCCTGCAGAAGTGATGCATGCAGCCCAGCATCACAGGCTCTTTGAAGAGCTCAAAGCAGATGGCACAAGTCAGGTCTTCCCTGAGACTCGTCTTACTCTTGCTGGCCGCCATATGGAGCAGATCTCTTGCTGTTTGTTTCACTTTCACTTCTGGCACCGCTCATGTAATAACAAGAATGAAGAGTGATCACCACTGTGTTAAGATCTGTTTTAAGACTAGTGTGACCAACTAGCATTAACCTAGGGGTAATCAGATGAGACAGTTTGCTAAAGCTGCACAATATAGTAAAACCATTTAAAAATCATAATATAGAACAGTGCTATTGTGAAATCTCAAAGGCTGTGATTCAGTTAAATAAATATATGCTCTGCAGGTTTTCAGGGTGAAGCGCGACACTTTAATTATTCACATGCGTGAGGTTACGTGTTTCTCAGAGTGGCTCCGTTCACAGTAAATGCCTCATGAACTCAGTCTCTGTGCTGTTTGTTTGGGTTTCCAATAATGTGCATTTGTGAACACATATCAAATCTGACGCTTTGTGATTCAAAGTCTCAAACTACATATCTCTGCGGGAGTTTGGGTTTGTTTAAAACGTGTAGCAAAACGTGCACGTCTGATTATTAACGGAAATCATTTATAAACCTACGCCAACACAGGAGAATACATAGATATGTTTCTAAATATGCTATTTAAACAGCATATCGCAATTTCAAAATAAAAAAGTTTAAACCCTCGCTGAAGCATTTCCATCGTAAATAAGCGGCTGAATATTAAAGATTAAGTGGACATTTGAATTAAATGTTGTTTTGTCAGTATTAAAGAAGGATTTGGTCTACTGTAAAGTGTAACACGCAGGCATTTGCTATAATACGTAATGTACACGTTTATATTATGTATTTTGCATTATGCATTTTAAAAGTGTTGTTTAATAAACCATATGATTACTTGCTTTTGAACCAGTTATTGCCTCACTGTTATTATATGTATTTTAAGTCATTTTAGGTCTATTTTATTAGGTCTATAGAACTCAATTAATCATCAAAATAATCGACGATTACTCTAAATAATCGTCAGTGACAGCCCTAGATTAGCTAAAACCTTTCAAAATGCACCTGCATTATTCCACTCGAGTATTTTTGTCATAGTCAATAGTTAAAATATGGTCTCGTCTTGTTCTCGTGAAGCCAATATCGTCTCGTCTCATGAGTGTTTCGCCACACACCTAGTAATCAGTCTTACTTTTCAGTTTCATAGGCCAATCTACGTTTAAATGATTTATAAAATGGTATGACCTTTCCTTTAAAAAAAAATGACTTGAAAGACTAAGCACTTTATGCAACAGGTCACCATTTTCATTTTTACTACTCAGTCAGTACTATATGCCCTGAAAGTGAAAAACTGGTGCCGGTGCCTCTTACAAATTTGTAAAATGGATTGTCAAAATACCAAAAACATTATAAATGATTATCTGCATCAAATACAGTGATGGATTCTAAACTGATAAGCCTATTAATAAAACATTATGATTACATATCACATTCATGGATTTGAAAACATGTGCCATAATCCATGGTTAATGTTTGACGACAGTCGCAGCAAATAATTCATATGTTACCACAGGTTTACTGTAGTAAGGTATTTATGCAGAAACTAATATAAGGTTAATATTGTGAATGTATGCTCAGTTCAAACGCTTCAGAAACTAATACCGATTAACTGCATATTATACGCCTTTCACAACTGCTATACATTTTAATTTAAACGTTAACTGTTCTTTAATGCTTAATATTAGGCTGTAGTATATTATATTAAGCAAATCCTGATATCCTGCTGTTATGCTCGCTCGGTGGGGATGTAAACATTAGCCTGCTGTCAGTTAGCTACACGGCTAAAAACAACTACACTAATTACACGGAAAAAACGATGCGTGTATTAAAAATAGGTGCTGTTATTGAATAAATAAACAGTATAACTTACTCTCTTAGCTTTGGTTTGGTGGTCTTTGAATCCCCAGAGAGACTGGGGAATCTCTGTATTGCAGTCAGTTCAGACTATAGTTCAGTGGTGTGTGTAAAAGTGCTTTCGGTTCACTTTCATTATGACTGACTCAGTGTGTGTGTTCCTGCTAAGCACATGATAGAATAGAAACAGAGAACGAAATTAAAACTTTAAAAAGTGTATATAACATATTGGAAAGTTTTGTGTGTCCATACTGCTGATAAAAAAAACAGGTAAAACCAGCCTAAGATGCTTGACTGGTTTTAAAAGAGTTTTAGGTATTTTTTTTTAGGTTGGTCTTAGCTGGTCAAGATGGGAGACCAGTTAAAATACCAACCAAAACCATATGAATGTTCAGACTGGAAGACCAGATTTAACCAGATAACCAGCACAGGCTGGTTTTAGCGTTTGTTTCAGTTTGTACTAATATTAAGTGAATAGACTTAAGGCAGTATAGTCTAAATTTTATTGTTCAACATCCCTCATGTCTTGAACAGATAGCCAAGTGCTAGCTTTTTTCTATTAACAAAATATCACACACTATAGAATTTAGGTGGACTGAATTCACATGGAGAAGTCACAAGATCTGTATTTCAATAACTAACTTTTGAGTCAAAGGTCCAAGTTTGCCTAAAAGGCTTGTTTTGTTTTTGTTTTTCCAGCAGTTCTTGTTTTTTTGTTTTTAAATTAAAAAAAAAAAGCCCTCAAACTAGAATCATGTTTCTGAATTATCCAAATTGAAATGTTAATATTGTAATATTTTTGTAGCTGTTGGGTAAACAAATGAATAATCACACTGACATAATGAATAAGAATTTAATTGAAAAGTTGAATGTTGTTCTCGGGGCAAGAATATGCTACTCAGTATTTTTTCATAAATGTCAGGTTGGGGTTTTAGAAAGGTCTGTGTCTATTTAGCATGAAAAAATAATACACTATATCTACTCAATAAAACTGTGGATACATTATAAATTCACGGATAAGAATTGGGTTAGAATTAATCAAATTAATTCTTTAAAAGTCAACCATTTAAAAAGAGTAACTGCAAATAGCACACAAGAAAACTAAGTACAGTTTAAACTAAAATATCTGAATAACAGACTGAATATAGTAGAAGATGTTCTATTTTTTTATTGCCAACATTGAAGACACCTGATAATAAAGGGCAGAATCACTGAAGGAAACAAGAACTACAACTGACTTAAGACACAGCCGTAAGTCTAAAGTATACTTCGGCCTTCCATGTGATTTTCATCATCAGGAGGGTTCGCGGGCGTCCTAAGCCTAATTTTTGATACCGCGCGGACACGACGGCATGTGAGAAGAGATGAAATCAACTGAAAGGTCATTAAATCACACTCATTATTAACCAGACTGACTTTATTTCTGTCACTCATCTACAGTTCTTTTGGAGAATTAACAGAGGTTTAGATGTTGATGATTTATTGAAAATGTTTGGTCACCATAATGGTGATCAGTGTTTCCTTCAGATGCACTAAAAGTAGATATGACACATTTAAATTCTGTTCACTTTACTCAAACATATCTAATTTTGTCACAACTTAATTTAATTGTGTCCAATCAACCTAATATATTTAAAACTGAAGTTACCTTAATTAATTTGTGTTAAAACTACATCAATCATTTTTGTTGACTTAAAGGGTAACTAAACCCCTGTTCACAGCCTAAGTCCACCCACTGGCAATATTTGAAAAATGCTGGAAAAGTGGGCGGAGACAGAGGATGAGCCGAGGCGGGGCTGAGTGGGGGGCGTTCACCTGAGACCTGCAGTAATGGATTGATTGACAGCTGTCAGACTCGCAAAGATGGAGAACGACTGGAGTGACACCATTAGTTTTGCAACAGACTTTTCTCCCCAACCTTCACCTGAAGTGGAGGAGGGTGAAGACACAGGGCCAGAGCCTTATCAATTCCAGCCGCTGGCTCAAGAGAGAATGGGGCCAGTGTCCGCCTGTGCCAAGGGCGGGGTAGTGAGCCGTTGGAAGAACCATCATACGTCACGAAGACCTACAACGTCCAATAGGAAAATTCAACAGCAGTAGCCATCGTTCAACCTTAAGAGGGCAGCACTCAGACACTTTACTCCATATATTGTAGAATTAAAGGGGTACTTCAGCGCTGGGAAGATGAATCTGTATTTAAACTGGGGCATTTATGTATTAGAAATGTGAAATTCACATTTTTGAATGCCTTCTAGACTGAGAAAAGACAGAAAATGGGATTTTTGTCATCACGTGGGGAGGTAATTCCCAGAATGGGATTCACATCACATGAGCGGAGGATCGGATTACATCACATGAGCGGAGGTAATCGTGGGATTCACATCACATGAGCGGAGGTAATCGCGGGATTCACATCACATGAGCGGAGTGTCGCGGGATTCACATCACATGAGCTGAGGTAATCGAGATTCACATCACATGAGCGGAGGTAATCGCGGGATTCACATCACATGAGCTGAGGTAATCGAGGATTCACATCACATGAGCGGAGTGTCGTGGGATTCACATCACGTGAGCGGAGGTAATCGTGGGATTCACATGAGCGGAGGTAATCGTGGGATTCACATCACATGAGCGGAGGTAATCGTGGGATTCACATCACATGAGCGGAGTGTCGTGGGATTCACATCACATGAGCGGAGGTAATCGTGGGATTCACATCACATGAGCGGAGGTAATCGCGGGATTCACATCACATGAGCGGAGGTAAGAGCGGGATTCACATCACATGAGCGGAGGTGTCGTGGGATTCACATCACATGAGCTGAGGTAAGCGCGGGATTCACATCACATAAGCGGAGGTAATCGTGGGATTCACATCACATGAGCAGAGGTGTCGCGAATTCACATCACATGAGCGGAGGTAATCGTGGGATTCACATCACATGAGCGGAGGTAATCGCGGGATTCACATCACATGAGCGGAGTGTCGTGGGATTCACATCACATGAGCGGAGGTGTCGTGGGATTCACATCACATGAGCTGAGGTAATCGTGGGATTCACATCACATGAGCAGAGGTAATCGTGGGATTCACATCACATGAGCTGAGGTAATCGTGGGATTCACATCACATGAGCTGAGGTAATCGTGGGATTCACATCACATGAGCGGAGGTAATCGTGGGATTCACATCACATGAGCGGAGGTAATCGTGGGATTCACATCACATGAGCGGAGGTAATCGCGGGATTCACATCACATGAGCGGAGGTAATCGCGGGATTCGCGGCTGCATACATTCACAGCGTGTGATCAGTCTGGAGCGTGTTCAGTTCATGTCTTTGGAAGCTTAACTTTCATAGGAAGTTCATTTGAAGAGTTGAAACACTCCCTTTGCTCTCCACCGCTCCGTTCACATGAATCTCCGAAGCTCCGGGCAGTGCTGTGAGTGTGATGTTGAAAACATGTGGGAATAGCGCCTCCTGCTGGCTGTAGTCTTCAGCCTCTGGACAAACACTCCTCCGATGATGCAGGATTTTTTCCAGAAATAAAATGCATAATTCTCTGGTCTCAGGGTCATATGAGGGGGGAAAGTACGATAATTTGAATATACTCCTGGGTTTCTACTGATACAAAGATTAAGGCTAATCGCTGAAGTAACCCTTTAAAGGTCCCGTTTTTCATGTGTTTTCGAAGCTTTGATTGTGTTTACAGTGTGCAATATAACATGTGTTCATGCTTCAAAAACACAGTATTGACTTATCTGTATAACGCTGTTTTCACTGTCCTAAAACGTGTTGTGATTGGACAGCAGTTTAGCGCACTTTGCCCGGAAAGGTCCGCCTCTTATAATGTTATTGTAGACATGTCTATATTACCGTATCAATTTGAGCCGGAATCAGGGCCGGAGAATATCGGATCGATTACAACCTGCTCAGGAAAGACTTTTGCAGGATGCTGTTTATTTAGTAGTTGTCATACTTTTACGTTTGGCTGTTACAAATTGGGATGAAAATAACAACACTTCCTCTGCAACAAGACCACGCCCCCTTTTTCGCGTATTCTTGTGGGTGGAGCTTAATCAACAAACTGTTCTAGTGATGTCATTAAAGCAGGAAGTGCAGGGATGTAGTCCAAACCGGCCGTTCGCTGTAGGCTTTGAAAGGGAACTTCTGTTCAATAAAATATCTCGCTTGGCATTGAGCTTTGAGCTCTATAATTTTACAGGTATTATTTATGCTCTAACAGCAACATTACACACTAACTAAAGTTTGAAAGATGGGATCACGAAGAACAGGACCTTTAAATCACTTTATACCCAAATGTCAAATCATTTACTCTAAGCAATGACAGGCACTAAAAAAGGTCTTGCAGATCATCAACTAAAAAGAGTTTAGGGTTTAGTTACCCTTTAACTAACTGGGCAGTGGATCAGTAGTTCCCAGCATGCTTTGCAAGGGACTGCATTCGGAGAGTATAGGGATATTAAAGTGTTATTTTGTGTTTTTCTATAAAGATGCTGTTAGGTAATGCTAGTGTTTAGTGTTCAGCTATGTTGGACATTTAGAGGAGTTTCTGTAATGTTTTGAATTATATGGTTAGCATTATGCTAAAGAGTAGCACTCAGTGATAAATGCTAACGTGTTGGACCAACTAAATTACATTTCATTGCATTTGTTTTTTATGAGTTGGGGGTACACATGTTTATTGGATGGAATACCTTCCCTCAGTTAATCTGAGTTTGTCCAATTTATTTTTTCTTTAGTGTAACGTAAAAGGTGTGGCAACCATCTCTCATATATGAATAAGTTGCCTAAAGTTTATATTACTATACATGCAATTAGAAAAGCAAATGTGGTTTTGAAAATAGATAGCTAAATGAACATCCTCCTAGTGATAGTGAAACCTCACGGCTCAGTGTAAGAGCTGTAACACATCTGTTTTCAGCAGTGCCTCAAGCACATGACTCGCCAATATGAAACAAAGACAATATGCAATATAAGAAGTCAGTTTGACAGTTTCTGTTATTCACAGTGTCAGAATGATATTGGTCTTCAGGAGGATGTTATAATTAGGATGGCTGATGGCATGCGTTACTGAAATAGAGCTACGCATGCCATCCCGATTTAACTGTCAAACCATGTTCCTCGATGCACTGACAATCAGAGCTCATTTGATCTGATCACGGTGTTGGAAAGCGTCACATTGCATGCATGCACAGAGCAGATCCTCCCACAGCCTGCCCGCATGCAGACGCACTCATGCACCCAAAGTTCACGCGCTACAGCTCATCTCGCGGGTGCTTTGCTTTGAAAAAGAAGTGCATTTAGTCCCCATGCATTCAGTGCGCTATGCATCGGCGAGGATGAAGCTGATGCTGAAGGTGATCGCGGGAAGCTGAGGGGATGCGCGAAGTTCATCCCGTCTCTCACAGGACTGACATCTCACAAATAAGGTGAGGGGATTGCTCCTATTGTTTAATAATATTCAACACGACGCAGAAATGTGGATTTCAGTTAAATGTGGCATGCACGCGGCAGGTGTCTGTATCAGGATTGTGCATAATTCAGAAGATTGGAAATGTTTCGAAAATAGAATTAATATGGCATGAGATTGCTGCATATTTAGTTTATTCAATATATAAATGAACGTGCATCTAAAGGAATTCATTTCACAGATTTACCCCAATGTGATCGCAATTAAGTCATCAGTATTATAGTTCACATATTGATGTCAGTCTACTGTTACAATCATTTTAGTATTTAATTTAATTTAAATTCAATATTTAATAAAAATTAAATGTTAGTTAAATAGTTTGATGGAGATAATACATCATTGTGTATGTGCTGTATGTCAAAAAAATATATAAATAAAAAAAAATAATTGGGCTGTTAACAACTGTTTTGGCATAATTTGTCAAAATTAATGAATTTTGTCCCAAAGCTTTAATTAAGTTCCTTATGTGTGTGTGTGTGTGTGTGTGTGTGTGTGTGTGTGTGTGTGTGTGTGTGTGTATGAGAGAGAGAGAGTGTCTGTGTGTGTGTGTGTGTGTGTGTGTGTGTGTGTGTGTGTGTGTGTGTGTGTGTGTGTGTGTGTGTGTGTGTGTGTGTGTGTGTGTGAGAGAGAGTGTCTGTGTGTGTGTGTGTGTGTGTGTGTGTGTGTGTGTGTGTATGAGAGAGAGAGAGTGTCTGTGTGTGTATGAGAGAGAGAGAGTGTCTGTGTGTGTGTGTGTGTGTGTGTGTGTGTGTGTGTGTGTGTGTGTGTGTGTGTGTGTGTGTGTGTGTATGAGAGAGAGAGAGTGTGTCTGTGTGTGTGTATGAGAGAGAGTGTCTGTGTGTGTGTGTGTGTGTGTGTGTGTATGAGAGAGAGTGTCTGTGTGTGTGTGTGTATCAGAGAGAGTGTGTGTGTGTGTGTGTGTGTGTGTGTGTGTGTGTGTGTGTGTGTGTGTGTGTGTGTGTGTGTATGAGAGAGAGAGTGTCTGTGTGTGTGTGTGTGTGTGTGTGTGTGTGTGTGTGTGTGTGTATGAGAGAGAGAGTGTCTGTGTGTGTGTGTGTGTGTGTGTGTGTGTATGAGAGAGAGTGTCTGTGTGTGTGTGTGTGTGTGTGAGTGTGTGTGTGTGTGTGTGTGTGTGTGTGTGTGTGTGTGTGTGTGTGTGTGTGTGTGTGTGTGTGTGTGTGTGTGTGTGTGTGTGTGTGTGTGTGTGTGTGTGTGTGTGTGTGTGTGTGTGTGTGTGTGTGTGTGTGTGTGTGTGATGGGTGTGTGTGTGTGTGTGTGTGTGTGTGTGTGTGTGTGTGTGTGTGTGTGGCATGTGTTTGTGAAATATCAGGACTGTGTGTGTGTGTGTGTGTGTGTGTGTGTGTGTGTGTGTGTGTGTGTGTGTGTGTGTGTGTGTGTGTGTGTGTGTGTGTGTGTGTGTGTGTATGTGTGTGTGTGTGTGTGTGTGTGTGTGTGTGTGTGTGTGTGTGTGTGTGTGTGTGTGTGTGTGTGTGTGTGTGTGTGTGTGTGTGTGTGTGTGTGTGTGTGTGTGTGTGTGTGTGTGTGTGTGTGTGTGTGTGTGTGTGTGTGTGTGTGAGTGTGTGTGTGTGTGTGTTTTGTGATGTGGGTTTAAGGCAGGGGGCAGTGTGTGTGTGTGTGTGTGTGTGTGTGTGTGTGTGTGTGTGTGTGTGTGTGTGTGTGTGTGTGTGTGTGTGTGTGTATGTGTGTGTGTGTGTGTGTGTGTGTGTGTGTGTGTGTGTGTGTGTGTGTGTGTGTGTGTGTGATTATTGAATTTCTTTGTATCTCCACTTCAGTAAATTCCTCTTCCTGTCATGTGTGTGTGTGTGTGTGTGTGTGTGTGAGTGTATGCGTGTGGAGGGGATTCCCAAATTCTGCTCAGCCTTGGTTTTCTAATTGATTGTGTGTATCTGTTTTGTGTACCTACAGAGTATATAATACCTATAGTTTACTACTAATACATATTATTAAAATTAGATTAGATAATCTTGTTTACATTACAGTTCCTCCAGTGTTGCTTCTATAGTTATCATATATGATTGCATCAGCTGGACGTGTATCTGGCACACTACAGAGCCGTGCTCATGATGAGTTAGTGTGTGTTAATGGGGCTCCAGGAGCTCCTGATGGGGAGGAGGAGGAGCAGAACATCATCATAATGCCAGTCCGGCTGATTCTCGTGGGACAGCCACGGACACAATCAACACACCCTGTACCAGAGGCTATTCTTAAGTCTTTCCCTTTGGTTTTCCTCTCAGAATGCTTATTGATATTCATTAACGTGGCACTTTGGATGATTTACGATGTCTTAGAAAGAGTCGGTACTACACATGCAGAGAGATTATAAGAATCCAATAGTCTTGATCCATTAGAAACAAGTGATTGGACTCGTAGTTTGAATGAACATTGAAAGGAAAGGTCATGCGTCTTAAGGGATATGACCTTTGATGAATAGTGTCATTCATGCATGTGTCTCTGGAGGACAAACTCAAAGAAATCAGCAGAGTGTGACATGAATAGAAAAGCTAAAGCACGTCCGCCTATAAATTACCAATATCCTTTTGACAAGTCAACATGATATCAAAAGTGACCTCGTTTATTGTCATAATCCACATTCCCAGTGTTAAGGTACACTATATAACTTTTTTTTCAGGAGTCAATGGAGTTTCAGTGGAGTCTGTCAGCATTTGTGGGCGGGGTCTATGATAATAGGGAGGAGTCTGTAAGCAGTCCATCATAAAAGTGCATCTATCCATCATAAAAGTGCATTCATCCATCATAAAAGTGCATCTATCAACAAAAGTGCATCTATCCATCATAAAAGTGCATCTATCCATCATAAAAGTGCATTCATCCATCATAAAAGTGCATCTATCATCATAAAAGTGCATCTATCCATCATAAAAGTGCATCTATCCATCATAAAAGTGCATCACTATCCATCATAAAAGTGAGTCTCTATCCATCATAAAAGTGCGTCCATCCATCATAAAAGTGCATCCATCCATCATAAAGTGCATCTATCCATCATAAAAGTGCATTCATCCATCATAAAAGTGCATCTATCCATCATAAAAGTGCATCTATCATCATAAAAGTGCATCTATCCATCGTAAAAGTGCATCTATCCATCATAAAAGTGCATCTATCCATCATAAAAGTGCATCCATCCATCATAAAAGTGCATCTATCCATCATAAAAGTGCATCTATCCATCATAAAAGTGCATCTATCCATCATAAAAGTGCATCTATCCATCGTAAAAGTGCATCTATCCATCATAAAAGTGCATCTATCCATCATAAAAGTGCATCCATCCATCATAAAAGTGCATCTATCCATCATAAAAGTGCATCCATCCATCATAAAAGTGCATCTATCATCATAAAAGTGCATCTATCCATCATAAAAGTGCATCTATCATCATAAAAGTGCATCTATCCATCATAAAAGTGCATCTATCATCATAAAAGTGCATCAATCCATCATAAAAGTGCATCCATCCATCATAAAAGTGCATCCATCCATCATAAAAGTGCATCTATCATCATAAAAGTGCATCTATCCATCATAAAAGTGCATCTATCATCATAAAAGTGCATCTATCCATCATAAAAGTGCATCTATCATCATAAAAGTGCATCAATCCATCATAAAAGTGCATCCATCCATCATAAAAGTGCATCTATCCATCATAAAAGTGCATCTATCCATCATAAAAGTGCATCTATACATCATAAAAGTGCATCCATCCATCATAAAAGTGCATCTATACATCAAAATTTGGGCTGCCATTATAAAGCTGGGTAGAGCCAGGTCATTTTTTAATATAACTCAGATTATGTTCGTCTGAAAGAAGAAAGTCATATACACCTAGGATGGCTTGGGGGGAGGGGGGGGAGTAAATCATTGGATAGATTTCATTTTGGGGTGAGCTAACCCTTTAAGCCTAGCAGTGAATGTTTCATCAGCAGGAGGATAATCTCTCTCTTTTTTTATGAGACAGAATCATATTCATCCACAGTCACACAGAGCCAAAGCACAGCCAAAGCAATGTTCTTCTGCTAAATGCATGCAGGTTTTTAAAAAAGTTGCAATAGTCAAACAGCAATAGTCAAACAGCTGTTTAAATGATATTTTAGCAGTTGTTTTAGTTCAGGAACGGAACATCCACTTTTCCGATGGACATTTTGGTAATGCATAAGAAAAGTAAGAGGGGAGAAAGTTTAAAGGGTTAAATCCTGTTAGCAAAATGGTTATATTATAAAGCAGGAAAGGACATTAATGTTCATGGCCAGAAACCTGTTGTACACCTTCACAGCTCTATAGCTCAGTAACAAATGGAGGCAATACTTTTTTTTTTTTTATAAGGAACAATAGAAATATACCCATCAGCTAAAAACAGTGTTACAACCTAGTTTCCTTTTTTTTTTAATTCAATGCACCCTGAAAGATGGAGTGTCCTGCACAAACGGTGTCCTCTCTGGTGGAGGGAAGACCACATTAGAGCAGTGTTTTTGTTTTCAGTCTCTAAACGACCTAAGATGTCACGGTCTTTATTGGCAATTTTCCTTTTCCCTTGAGCAAAAAAAGCTGTCCGTACAGTTTGAGTCATATAATCAGCTTAAATGACAATAGAGGCACTTCTAAATGTGCTCATGAGCACAGATCATTCTTGGAAAAAGCTCAGCATTGTCTTGCTTTGAGCTGCCTGTAAATTGGATTTTAATGAAGCTCAATCCATCTCTCATGAGCAGGAAAGGGCCTCGTTAACCTTTTTGTAATTAAATATGGTTGAATATTTTGGTAGCAAAGCCATGATAGCCATCGTTCAATAATAGCTTTAATTAAACATGTAAAAAAATAACAAAGACGGCTGTGTTTGTGTAACCTAAACATATCTCAGTGCCATTCCCTTTTTCATTCTAATGATGCCGTTATCTAACTCTCCGGTATATGCCTTTCGGTATTGTAATGATATATTACGACTTATACTACATATTTCATCAGGTGTGCATGTCTCATCCGGAGCATCGCTCACTTCTACTTCAACTGCGCACAGGAAAAGAGAAGACATCATTCAGATGCCGTCTAAAAGCCTCCATGCTGAGAACGAGATCTCCGATGTTCATTTATAATTGAACATGTGCAATGAAGTGTGAACTCGTATGTTCTTATGTGGCTCAAACAATACTTATTTTCATTTTCTGAATGTCATTACGTTTGCACTAATATCTAATATCGGAAACCATTAGGCAAGTAGAAATAACATGCCTGACGTGTCTTAAAGCCATGAAAGGGAAGTCACGCTGGTCTTTTCTCCTCTATTGTGCCGTATATCTGAGGGAATCTCTTCTCAAACGAGAACAAATGCAGGGCTGGGCTTGATTGTGTCTGATGGGAATTGATTGGATGCTGAGTTAAAAAATGCCTGGTTAAAAACAACCAAGGTTGGGTTGAAAATGGACAAGCCCAGCGGTTGGGTTGTTTTAACCCAGCGATTGGATTGTTTTAACCCAGCGGTTGGGTTGTTTTAACCCAGCGATTGGATTGTTTTAACCCAGCGATTGGATTGTTTTAACCCAGTGATTGGGTTGTTTTAACCCAGCGATTGGATTGTTTTAACCCAGCGATTGGGTTGTTTTAACCCGCGGTTGGGTTGTTTTAACTCAGCGATTGGATTGTTTTAACCCAGAGATTGGCTTGTTTTAACTCAGCGATTGGATTGTTTTAACTCAGCGATTGGATTGTTTTAACCCAGCGATTGGCTTGTTTTAACCCAGCGGTTGGATTGTTTTAACCAGCGATTGGATTGTTTTAGCCCAGCGGTTGGGTTGTTTTAACCCAGCGATTGGATTGTTTTAACCCAGCGATTGGATTGTTTTAGCCCAGCGGTTGGGTTGTTTTAACCCAGCGGTTGGGTTGTTTTAACCCAGCGATTTGATTGTTTTTATCCAGCGATTGGATTGTTTTAGCCCAGCAGTTGGGTTGTTTTTAACCCAGCGGTTGGGTTGTTTTAACCAGCGATTGGATTGTTTTAACCCAGCGATTGGATTGTTTTAACCCAGTGATTGGGTTGTTTTTAGCGATTGGATTGTTTTAACAGCGATTGGGTTGTTTTACCCCGCGGTTGGATTGTTTTAACCCAGCGATTGGATTGTTTTAACCCAGCGATTGGATTGTTTTAGCCCAGCGGTTGGGTTGTTTTAACCCAGCGATTGGATTGTTTTAGCCCAGCGATTGGGTTTTGACCCAGCGATTGGATTGTTTTGACCCAGCGATTGGGTTGTTTTAACCCAGCGATTGGATTGTTTTAACCCAGCGTTGGGGTTGTTTTAACCCAGCGATTGGATTGTTTTAGCCCAGCGATTGGATTGTTTTAACCCAGCGATTGGGTTGTTTTAACCCAGCGATTGGGTTGTTTTAACCCAGCGATTGGATTGTTTTAACCCAGCGATTGGGTTGTTTTAACCCAGCAATTGGGTTGTTTTAAGCAAACATTTAACCCAAATGCTGGGTTAGAACAATCAAATAACTGGTTTAAAACTACGGAGCCCCGCACATGACACGTAGGCTAAACTAGTAGGCTAATTCATGCACACAATTTAACAATTTGAGGGAAGGAGTTAGTAAAACGTGCGCACAATGTACCTTTTTTTCTTGCATGTCATGTGCAATGCTCCGTAAAAATAACCCAATTGCTGTGTTTGTTTATTTTTAACCCAGCATTTTTTAGGGTGTGGTTTGCTATTGGTGGATCTCATGTGAGTGACAGGTTGCCCTGTCCTCGTCATCAGAGAAGAGATGAAGTTATTCTGATTCAGTCGTGTTTAGCGTCACTGTTTAGTTGCATTAGTTCTCATTGATTACTATGGTTTCTGATTATCCTCACCTGTTCCTCATTCTGTTAATCGTCGTCCACTGCGTATTCAAGCCTTCAGTTCTCCTCGGTTCATGATGTTTGATGTCTGTAGTTTTGTATTTGTTCCTGGTGTTCATTAAAAGTCTACGTCCGTTCTGCTTCACACATCTCTCTTGTGGAGCCACCCCATGATGACTTTATGAGGCCTAGAAATCCAATTGGATGTGCTGTTGTTATTGCATACGGTTTTAATACACTGAGGTGCAAATTACTACATTGGAGCAAGGAAATTACTGCTATTTTCACTGGCAAGTTGTTGGATTTTCTTGTGGCATTGTCATTTTAGTACAACTTTAATTCAGAAACTAGAAAGTAAAGTTAATTGGGACAAACCTTGATGTTAGCTTGACAATGCCTTATGAACGCGTTTGAAAGTTTGAAAGTGGAAAGAATGAAAGAAAGAAAAACTCATGAATTACCATGTTCTGTTAGCATGTCTTAACAGGTTGTTAACATTAATTATTATGTTTGGTAGCATTATTTAGCACATTGTTAACATGAACTAACATGATTTAACGTTGCTAGCATGTTTTAGTATTCTGTTAGCATTGAATTAGCATTTGGCTAGCATAATTTAACATTTTGTTAATATTATGTAGCACATTTCTAGCATTTTTAACACCTTTTTAGCATGCTGTTATCGTGATTAGCATGTTTCTAAAATTATTTAACATGTTGTTGAATTAGCATGTTGCTAGCATGTTTTAACAGGTTGATAGCATAAATTAGCATGTTTTAACACATTACTAACAACTTGTTAGCACAAATTTGCACGTTACTAACAAGTTTTATCATATTGTTCACACTTTGATAGCTTGAATTAGCATGTTTTGCTAGCATGATTTAACATATTTTGCTGCCATGTAGTTAAGATTAATTAGCATGTTTGCTAGAATGATTTAGCATGTTGTTATCATTATTTAACACATTTCTAAACATGCTGTTAGCATGATGCTAGCATGAATTTTGTCAAGCCACCATAATTAAAAACATGTTCTTCACAGAAGAGGTGTATCAGGGTGTATCATGTGTCATGTGCATACACACTCACCTAAAGGATTATTAGGAACACCTGTTCAATTTCTCATTAATGCAATTATCTAATCAGCCAATCACATGGCAGTTGCTTCAGTGCATTTAGGGGTGTGGTCCTGGTCAAGACAATCTCCTGAACTCCAAACTGAATGTCAGAATGGGAAAGAAAGGGGATTTAAGACATTTTGAGCGTGGCATGGTTGTTGGTGCCAGACGGGCCGGTCTGAGTATTTCACAATCTGCTCAGTTACTGGGATTTTCACACACAACCATTTCTAGGGTTTACAAAGAATGGTGTGAAAAGGGAAAAACATCCAGTATGCGGCAGTCCTGTGGGAGAAAATGCCTTGTTGATGCTAGAGGTCAAAGGAGAATGGGCCGACTGATTCAAGCTGATAGAAGAGCAACTTTGACTGAAATAACCACTCGTTACAACCGAGGTATGCAGCAAAGCATTTGTGAAGCCACAACACACACAACCTTGAGGCGGATGGGCTACAACAGCAGAAGACCCCACCGGGTACCACTCATCTCCACTACAAATAGGAAAAAGAGGCTACAATTTGCACAAGCTCACCAAAATTGGACAGTTTAAGGAAAAATGTTGCCTGGTCTGATGAGTCTCGATTTCTGTTGAGACATTCAGATGGTAGAGTCAGAATTTGGTGTAAACAGAATGAGAACATGGATCCATCATGCCTTGTTCCCACTGTGCAGGCTGGTGGTGGTGGTGTAATGGTGTGGGGATGTTCCCACTGTGCAGGCTGGTGGTGGTGGTGTAATGGTGTGGGGATGTTTTCACTGTGCAGGCTGGTGGTGGTGGTGTAATGGTGTGGGGATGTTTTCACTGTGCAGGCTGGTGGTGGTGGTGTAATGGTGTGGGGATGTTTTCACTGTGCAGGCTGGTGGTGGTGGTGTAATGGTGTGGGGGATGTTTTCACTGTGCAGGCTGGTGGTGGTGGTGTAATGGTGTGGGGGATGTTTTCTTGGCACACTTTAGGCCCCTTAGTGCCAATTGGGCATGGTTTAAATGCCACGGCCTACCTGAGCATTGTTTCTGACCATGTCCATCCCTTTATGACCACCATGTTCCCATCCTCTGATGGCTACTTCCAGCAGGATAATGCACCATGTCACAAAGCTCCAATCATTTCAAATAGATTTCTTGAACATGACAATGAGTTCACTGAACTAAAATGGCCCCCACAGTCACCAGATCTCAACCCAATAGGGCATCTTTGGGATGTGGTGTAACGGGAGCTTCGTGCCCTGGATGTGCATCCCACAAATCTCCATCAACTGCAAGATGCTGCAACATTTCTATAGAACCTTGTTGAATCAATGCCACGTAGAATTAAGGCAGTTCTGAAGTATTAGTATTAGTATGGTGTTCCTACTAATCCTTTAGGTGAGTGTAATTTTGGAAATGGACCTGAACGTTCTCTCTCTTCTTTTTGACAGGTTCATGTTGCATGTCCTCAAGTCAACATGGGTCGATCAGATCTAGCCAATGCAACGGAGCTCCATGAGACCGTCCTGGGAAACGACAGCATCAACACTCACAAACCAGCATTCGTGGACGACGTCACCAAGCACCTGAGCGTTCAGATCTCGCTCATCTTCGCGTACTCACTCATAATCCTGCTGGGGCTAGTGGGGAACTCTCTGGTCATTTACATGATCTTCCTGTACCGGAACATGCGCACCGTCACCAACTACTTCATCGCCAACCTGGCCTTGGCAGACCTGATGGTGGACACGGTGTGTTTGCCCTTCACGCTGGTTTACACCCTGCTGGACGAGTGGAAGTTCGGAGCTGTGATGTGTCACATGGTGCCCTACAGCCAGGCGCTCAGCGTCCACGTGTCCGTCCTCACGCTAACGGTCATCGCTGTAGAGCGCTACCGGTGTATCGTCTTCCATCTCGGCCAGCGGCTCAATCGCTGCACGAGCTTCATCATCATCGGCCTGACCTGGGCGTTCGGCGCGGTGCTGGCTGGGCCGCTGGCTATCTTTCGGGAGTACCGCTATGAGGAAATCCCTTACATTGACTTGCATATCGCGGTTTGCTCCGAGAAGTGGCCCAACGGCACCACCGTCATCTACAGCCTCTCCATGCTCCTCCTGCAGTATGTGGTCCCCCTGGCCATCATCAGCTACGCTTACGTGTGCATCTGGATCAAGCTGAAGAACCACGTCAGCCCTTGCAGCCGCAGCGACGGCATCGCCCGCCGGAAGAAGACCACCAAGATGCTGGCGCTCGTGGTCGTGGTCTTCGCCGTGTGCTGGCTTCCCTTCCACGTGTTCCAGCTGGCGAGCGATCTCGACCTCATTCTCAAGTTCAAAGAGTACAAACTCATCTACACCTTGTTTCACATTGTGGCCATGTGCTCGACTTTTGTCAATCCGTTGCTCTACGGCTGGATGAACCAGAATTACAGGAACGGCTTCCTTATGTTCTTCCGCTGTGAACACAAACCGGACTCCATCTACCCCGATGGATCCTTCAGAACTCGATCGCTGAGAGGGATGATTGTGAACGGGATCAACGATGGGCAGCCCGCGGCTGCAGTCTGATCTATACGGTAGGGGACGACAGGGATAAAGTCACGTTTGATTTTATTCTCCTGTAGAGGGTGGTCTTTCCTAAACACAGATCCTCAGATCTTTCCTAAACATCTACGGCTCAGTGCATGGCGAAATTTGTCTGCCCTTACAAAAAAAAAATAGCTCATTTTATTAGCATACTTAGGGTTTGAAATTAACACCCGCCATCCTGCGGATAACGCTACCAAATCATAATGGCTTATTATGTTTGCTCTCTTTGCAGGGGACATTTGTGTAAGTCAAAAGGGCTTGAGGATGAAAGAGGAAGGGAGGAGATGTCTGGTTTACAGGACTTTGTTTGAATAAGAAATGAATGCATGAAATTAAAATTTTATAATAAATAAATATACACTATGCACTTTAATGCCATCCCGTTCTTAATCTGTAGGGTTTAATATGGAGTCGCCCACCCTTTGCAGCTCTAACAGCTTCAGCTCTTCTGGGAAGGCTTTCCTCAAGGTTTAGGAGTGTGTTTATGGGAATTCTTCTAGAAGCGCATTTGTGATGTTGGAGAGAAGGCCTGGCTCGCAGTCTCCGCTCTAATTCATCCCAAAGGTGTTCTATCGGGATGAGGTCAGGACTCCAGTTCCTCCACACCAAACTCGCTCATCCGTGTCTTTATGGAGCGGCGCTTTGTGCACTGGAGCGCAGTCATGTTGGGACAGGAAGGGGCCGTCCCCAAACTGATCCCGCAAAGCTGGGAGCATGAAATTGTCCAAAATGTCTTGGGGAAGCATTAAGAGTTCCTTTCACTGGAACTAAGGGTCCAACCCCTGAAAAACAACCCCACCCCATAATCCCCCCTCCACCAAACTTTACACTTGGCAAGTCCCGTTCCCCTGGCAACCACCAAACCCAGACTCGTCCATGGGATTGTCAGACGGAGAAGCGTGATTGGTCACTCAGAGAACACGTCTCACTGCTCTAGAGTCCAGTGGTGGCCCACTTTACCCCACTGCATCCCATGCTTTGCATTGCAGTGGTGATGGAAGCGAGCCATTCTTTCACAAATGTGTGTAGAAGCGTCTGAATGCCTAGTGCTTGATTTATACACATGTGGCCATGAAGGGATTGGAACAATGATTTGGAGGGTGTCCCAATACTTTTGGCAATATAGGTCTTTATAAGCTGTGATGGTTAATCTGGTTTATTTATCTTTTTTTCCCTTTTTTTGGCTAGTAGAAGTTCTGAATGGCTGGTAACATTTAGTAGCCAAATTGGCCGGTGAGTAAAAAAGTTAATTTCAAACCCTGAGTAAAAATTTACATTTGTGGCTCAATCCGAAATCGCATACTTCCCTACTATACATAGTATGTGACAAAAGAAGTATGTCCAAATACACACACTCAAGAGAATATGCAACTTCGGACTGTATTTTTAAGTATACTTTACGTAGTAAGTATACTAATATCAATGTACTTGAAGTATACTTGTAAGTGTACTATTTCAATAGTGCTTGAGACTAAATTCACCCACTTTTTAGTGTATAAACATACTTTTAAGTAACAGTAACTGTAGTAAACTAGCTTTTCATCGTACTGCATCTACACTACAAGTTAACTTATAGGTATACTATTAGTTTACTAGTCAAATACTTGTAGCAAACAGTGTATAAAAGTACACTTTGAAGTAAACTACTAGTAAAACTTGAAGTTCAAATGTTTTTTTTTTGTATATGTGATCCAGCAGCATAAAGCTGATTCTGCGCTGATTTGTTATAGATTTATATAGCATGAGAATCTATAAAATTACTTGTCTTGTTATTGATTTTCAAGTAATTAAATCAACAGTTTTCAATAACTGAAGAATATGTAGATGTGTGGTGTTTGGGGTAAAAAGTGATTGTGACTTGGCTGAATTTTTTGACATGACTTGGTTAGATTCATATGGTCATTTATTAATAATATAATTTATTAAGTTGGGTATCCACCTTTGAAATGGCCATTAAATCATGTTAATCATATTTAAAATATAATATGTATTGTTACAACCACAAAGCCATGTTGTAGTATTCTATAAAAATCTATAAAAAGCTTTTGAGATATTTCCTTTGTAAATAATATTTTTCTGTATTTTTATATTAAATGTATACTGATTAGTGCTGTCAAATCAATGAATCGTGACTAATCACATCTTTTGTTGTTGTTAATAAATGCGTGTGTGTGTGTGTGTATATATATATATATATATATATATATAATACAGTATATACATATACACAGACATATATATATAGTATATACAGTATTTATGCATACTGGTGTGTGTATATATATATATATATATATATATATATATATATATATATATATATATATATATATATATATACATATATATATATATATACACACTGATCAGGCATAACATTATGACCTAATATTGTGTTGCTGACCCGTCGAGGCGTGGACTCCTCTAGACCCCTGAAGGTGTGCTGTGGTATCTGGCACCAAGATGTTAGCAGCAGATCCTTTAAGTCCTGTAAGTTGCAAGGTGGGGCCTTCATGGATCGGATTTGTTTCTTCTGAACACCTCAAGCTCGTTGCTGTGCTCCTCAAACCATTCCTGAAGCATCTGTGCTTTGTGTTAGGAGCATTATCCTGCTGGAAGAGCCACAGCCACCAGGGAATACCGTTTCCATGAAAGGCTGTACATGGTCTCAGCAATGCTTAGGTAGGTGGGACGTGTCAAAGGAACATCCACATGGATGGCAGGACCCAAGGTTTCCCAGCAGAACATTGCCCAAAGCATCACCTCCGCCGGCTCGCCTTCTTCCCATAGTGCATCCTGGGGCCATGTGTTCCCCAGGTAAGCCACGCACACACACCCGGCCATCCACGTGATGTAAAAGAACACGTGATCATCAGACCAGGCCACCTTCTTCCATTGCTCCGTGGTCCAGTTCTGATGCTCACGTGCCACTGTTGGTGCTTTCGGCGGGGTCAGGGGTCAGCATGGGCACCCTGACTGGTCAGCGGCTATGCCGCCCCATACGCAACAAACTGCGATGCTCTGTGTATTCTGAGCCCTTTCTATCAGAACCAGCATTAACTTCTTGAGCAGTTTGAGCTCCAGTAGCTCTGTTTGATCGACCACACGGGCCAGCCTTCGCTCCCCACGTGCATCAATGAGCCTGGGCCGCCCATGACCCTGTGGCCGGGTCACCACTTTACCTTTCATAATGTTATGCCTGATCGTTGTATACACACATTATATAAACAAAAACTTTTATTTTAGATGCAATTGATCAATTTTACAGAACTAATAATGACCAAAAATCTATATTTTATTTATAAAAATACAAACGTTGAAGTGATTGATTTGAAGATATTATGCAGAAGCCTTTTGATTTACGCGGCGATGAACATTGACTCATGAACTCATTCTGTGCAGGTTTAACTCCACCAGCGGTGTTCATTTATCATCACCCAAGCTTGTGCAAAACCCTCACTCATGAAGTCTGGGGGCTTCCACTTCTGGAAACACTTTACAGCCAATCACTCAGGCCGTAAATGTCACGTGACTGATCAGGATCAAGCGCTCCGTTGTGCACGTGATTTGAAATCTGCCAATTCTTAATCGCAGAGAGTCATGTGACTAATCACTGTGGGCCATATGAGATGACATCATCACAACTCTGATTGGCTGATGGCAAGTCCACACTTCTAGAGCCCTTCGGAAGAGAATGCATGTGGATTTACCATTGCTTTGCAGAAACCTTGATCCCATGGTTAAACATATTACACATTGCATTGTGGGACACAGTCTCAACACAATGTGCTTTGTTGTGTAATGCACATTTTGGTTGTTACTTCACATGCATACATGATATACTTTAAAGAAATAGCAAGACTATGAGAAACTAATTAATGTGTTGGTTATTCACTTACGGATCGGTGATAAGTGTGCATGTGTTGTTTTGTGTCAGTTTGCATTGATGCTTAATATGTGAATAAATTGCTTTATACTTCTGACTGTACTAAGCTGTGAAGTGCAAATCTTTAATGTAATCTGTTCTACTGGCATATGTAATATCTATAATGTGGTGGCAGTGAGATGACATTATTTGAAGTATCGGCTGATGATGCACTGGGTGGGAGGAAAATAAAACTATATCTACATCTGCATATTGTTTTCATCTGTTCGGGGCCTTATCAAATCTACCAAATCGACACAAAGCCGTGGCAACACAAGATATTACATAAAAAGATCTGCTTCACAAGCAGCTGAATTATGAAAACAAAACAATAATATGCACAGAGCAGCTGCTGCATTATTCATCTCCGGCACAACTCTGTGTTTTATTGCACATGGGAGAGACACCTCGGAGAATAATGTGCGACACAAACCTCTCAGTAAACATTGCACACAGTTTTTAACATGATTGAGTGGTTATTTTAAAATATGGCAATTTAAGAAAACTATTCGTCAGGAGAGAGAATTGTATTTGTTCTAAAAACAGCAATGAGCAAATACTGTGTGCAGGCAAAACTAATCTCCAGAATGATCTGTTCTTGTTGTTTTTCACCATATCTAAGTAAAACGGCTTGTGTGATTAGAGGTAATGCGGTTTTTTCCTTCAGGTGATCAGGTTCTGCCCTCTGGTGGACACAAGCGGAACCAATCTAACATATACACCGCATATAAATAATCATAAAACAAAGCTATTTATCATCTATCTTTGTAGGTAGTTGACAAATAAGCTCTTTTTATTGTTTGTAAAACACCACTTTTGAAGAAATATACATATTATGTAGTGTTAAAGGCGCAGTGTGTAATTATTCAGATCAGAGGCGTGGCTTGACTCGTGAGTGGGCGGAGCTTTTATTCTGCCGCGAGCGCTTCCGCTTCTTCCGCTCATGTGTGTGTGTGTAACGCAGCGCTGTTTGATCATATCACACACATGTGAGTGTGTTAAAGTGATGTTATAATGCTACTATGAGACACTTGTTCACACTGCAGTGAGCGAGATCATATTAGGCGGTAAAACATGTAAATCAAGAACAGCAGATTTACACAATCAGACTAACTGTGTTGAGCTGGAGAACAATGATGAGTTTCTGTCCATCAATGATCCAAACAGTGTCTCATAAACACAGCAGATATTAAAGCGCCGCTAGTGTTGCCATGGTTACTACACAATAACACTGGTGATGTCACTGATCGTGTCCTGGTTAAAATCACTGATTTCTCTGGATTTAAACATTATTAGAAACATTTGGGATAATGCACACAAGTCAACACAATATATAACACTGATCTAGTGGCTTATGGATATTTTAAAGCCAGACATAATCCTACATATTGTGCTTGAGAAAATATCAACTAACTTGTTAAATTCTTTCACTTTTTAAAAAAAAAAAAAAAAAAATGTGTCCTATGGTATATAGGAGTGTCGCACCAAAGGACAACAGAAATGAACACTTTTATAGTGCTTCCAAAAAGTTCAATATTTTGCCAATTCTGAGGCGAAATCTTCCCATGTGCACATCACAGGCCTCAGTCACATGACCTTGAGGTAATTTTAGATTTAATATCAGGATATGCGTCACACCGGAGGACTTGGTTTCTACGCTTCCTGCGCTTTTAGAAATATTTGGATAAAATAAAGATTGTCATTTGCTAAAATAGACACTTGTAAAAGTATGCCTGAGCTATTTATTAACATGTGTATGCTTTTCTTCTTGACCCATGCTTGAGACGGTCACACCACAGGATAATTCTGAGATTGGGCTCAAAAAAGGTAAAGTATCTAACCATATTTAACCATTCACTGCTTTTTAAATGATGACTATACTAATTAGATTCATTATATCATTCATGTCACGTCAACAACCCACGTATTGTTTAGGTTTCCAATTTTAGCAATTGATTTATCATTTTACTACGCATTAACTCTTCAGCTACACATGATCAGCTAATGTTGCTCAGTTTTAAAGTGTAAAATACTATTCTATTTAAAATTGAATTTTGACAATTTAGCTGAAATACTGACCGATATAACCGATGACAGAATCAGAAACAGATTAATCTGGAGGGTAAATTATTGTATGCGGCTTATGTACAGGCATATGAATATTTACATTTTTAATTGATTTTAATTGAAGTTATACACTCTCAGAAAAAAAGGTACAAAAGCTGTCACTGGGCGTCACTTTTGAGGTATAATATGGACCTTTATGGTACCCCTTTAGGAAAAGGTCCCACCCAGTGACAGCTTTTGTACCTTTTTTTCTGAGAGTGTAGCAACACTGAATGCAAATGAAATAATTTCTCTTATTCTATAACTGTTATAACAGTTTTTACCATTTTATTTGAACCTTTTTAATATATTGTTTATTATATTTTAATGTGTTTTACATGTTTGGATTAAAGTATTGGGCGATTTCAGTCAGGACTACTTTCTGAGAATATATTAAAGCAATGGATCATATTAAACTCTTTTTATTGCATTTATTAGATAACTGATCATTGGTTGGTCTTGGTTTCACACCATCTGAAGACTCCAGGGTAACACTTCTTCCAATGTCTTGTGTTAAGAATAATTTAAATATTGCTTAAACTTTATGACATCTTATAACTTTGACAAAATGAGTGCTAAAATCCGAAAATGACCTAAAAAGACCAGTGCCACCTGTTAGAAATCATATTACTCTGGTTCATATTACAACCAGTGGAATGTGAGAAAAGCATGTTGGTGAATTATGGTGCTTTAAACATAATTAGGTACTTTGGCCACTAGGAATGTGAATGTTTTTAAAGACTTTTTGATATTTTAAATTTTGTTCTGTTCATTTAGCAATTAAGTGCCTTAAAAGTCGTACATTTTTCGATAAAGGAAAAATTCAAAACGTAGTATTTTTCGTTCTAAAATCATCCGATTTCTAAGGAATGAGAGAAAGTGCCGTTTTTTTACATGATTCGAGCGTTTAGAAACCAAATTTATGAGAAAGTTGTTGTCATATTTCATTGGCGATTTCAAATATGAAGTTTAATCGTAAGATTGACGAACAACGTTGGATAATTTGATGTTTCCCCGAGAGGCGTTTCAAAGATGGCCGCCGAGTGAAATGACTTGTCATAAAGAAACTTTAATTGAGATTTAAAGGTCCAAAACCCATTTAATCTTTTTAGCGCATACATCTTCTGTTTTTATACATAAGACGATTCTTCTAGAACGTATGTATTTTGACTATAACCCACGTTAAAATCGTGTAATATTAATAGTATTAGGGTTATGGTGGGCTCCGCGTAACTCAGCTGAGAGGATGGTCTTCCGGAAGTGACGTCACGGCCATGACCTTCCTCTCCTCAGTCACGTACGGTGACAGTCATGTAGAGAGGCGCGATGAATGACTGCGAAATGTAGGAGTAGAGAGATCTGCTTACTCTGTTTACTCTGGTAAGTGCTCGTCCGTGTTCACGTGAGTGGTGTTGTTGTGTCTCGAGCTGGTATAATCGGCTGGTTCATTCAGAAAGAGCGCACACATGCGCTAGCCGCGAGCTAGCCTTCAGGTGGAGGAGTTACCACTAACGTTACACTTCTGAGTAACAGTACTACTACTCCTGATAATATAAAGGGTCTATTAATAGCTCTCATAGCCGTCCATGTGTCCATTAAAGCCTGTGTGTGTGC
>CM040932.1:6545968-6595968 GCA_023029165.1 Gobiocypris rarus | reverse complement strand
CCAGCAGAGCTCCTCGCTGGGCGGAGAGGTTTCTGCCGGCTCACATGGCCCAGAAGGCCTACATCATTGAGGACTCGGTGGTGGACCCTCAGGGCAGGACCATGACCACCCTCACCTGGAACATCAGCCACGCTCGTGTGATGGTGAGCCGCCCCTCTCGACAAACATACCAGAACATACACTTTTATATTCCTTCACATCGGATCACGATTAAACCCCTTCACACCTGGTGTTTAATCATGACCCCCTCCTTCTGAAAACCACACTGTGCTCTGATTGGTCGGCTGGAGTGGTGCGTGATTGGTCAGTTTGGGAAAGGCCCCGCCCCTTACCATAACCGGCAGTTTCAACACACCACTAACTAACTCAACCCCTTTATTCTGCGTATGAATTATTATAATTCCTCAAGATGGAGGCGTTTCAGGAGCTCTGATATAGAGAAGAACGAGTACATGAGTGATTATAGTTTAGGATGAGTCCTGCTTACTGTAATTATGAACTGACACGAGCCACATGAGGTTACCTGTGTGTTTTCTGTGTGCAGAGCGTTGAGGAGCGCTGTGTGTATCGAGTGAACCCTGACAACACCAGCTGGACCCAGATCCAGAGAGAGGCCTGGATTTCCTCCAAGCTCTACGGCCTCTCCAAAGCCATTCAGGTCAGCGTGAAGGAAGGCCATGTGCTGGTGTTTGGGATGCTTGGGAATGGCATTCTGCGGTCTGTATGGATGCAGACGTGCTTCATGTGTGGTGTTTAACAGCTGTTTAGTCTGTTCAGTCGGATCTTCCACAACGCTTGGCAGCAGACGTGTTTTCTAAGTGCTTTATCCCATTTTCAGGAATTCGGTCTTGCCCGGTTTAAGAGCAACGTTACCAAGACCATGAAGGGCTTTGAGCACATCCTGGCCAAGATGCAGGGTAAGATGCCAAGCTGGTTTCATTAGGGATCTGCTCTACTACTTAAGCTGCTTCTTCTGAGTCTAACATTTCTAAACGCTGCTCCTCCTAGACTGTTCAAGCTACATCCACCGAACTCAGACTAGATCTTCAGACTGTTCTGACTCCAGTTGCTTCATCTTTTCAGTCTGATCTGACTTACGGTTTTCCTAAAAATGCTGATCAAAACTCAGAAAAATCCCATAGACTTACATTGACAGAGTGTTCAAATAAGCCAAGACTGTTCAAACTGAGAGTTGGAGAGGCTCAGTAAACTCTATTAGCTGTCATTCTTTCCATCCATTCATCGCACCGCAAACCACAGAGAGCATCCTAGCAACCACCCCTAATACCCTAGCAACTAGGGTATTAGGGGTGCCTAATGTGATAGCTCGTTGATGTGTGTTTGAGAAGCACCAACTTCGATCCACCGAAGTGGAGCAAAGAATCATTTAAACTCGACTGTACCGAAACCAAATGCACTGCATTATTAAATCAGCCTTCTCGTTAGAAAAAGCGTAACAGTTTTAATTTCATTCCGTTTTTCTGTTTGTATTCCCCAGTAAACAACCACCCCTAATACCCTAGCAACTACCCATAATACCCTAACAATGGCCTAGCAACCACCTAAATACCCTAGCAACTGCATAGCAACCACCCATAGTACCTAAGTAACCGCATAGTAACCACCCAAAAAAAACCTTAGCAACGACTGAGAATACTGTAGCAACGTCTTAGCATCCATCCTTAGTACCCTAGCAACACCCTAGTTACCACATAGTAACACCCTAGCAACCACTCAAGAGTATTGTAGCAACCATATAGTAACACCCTAGCAACCAGCCCGAGAAGCCTAGCAACACCCTAACAACCATTCAGAATACCCTCGAAAACGTATAGAAACACCCTAGCAACCAACCAGAGTACCCTGGTAACCACGTAGCAAGACGTTAGCAACCACTCTGAGTACACTAGCAACTGCATAGCAACACCCTATCAACCACCCTGAGTGCCCTAACAACCAGATAGCAACACTCTAGCAACCACTGAGTACCCTAGCAAAAGCTTTGCAACACCCTAGCAACCACCCAGAGTACAATAGCAACTGCATAGCAACACTCTAGCAACCACCCTGAGTGCCCTAACAACCAGATAGCAACACTCTAGCAACCACTGAGTACCCTAGCAAAAGCTTTGCAACACCCTAGCAACCACCCAGAGTACAATAGCAACTGCATAGCAACACCCTAGCAACCACCCTGAGTACCCTAACAACCAGATAGGCAACACTCTAGCAACCACTGAGTACCCTAGCAAAAGCTTTGCAACACCCTAGCAACCACCCAGAGTACAATAGCAACTGCATAGCAACACTCTAGCAACCACTGAGTACCCTAGCAAAAGCTTTGCAACACCCTAGCAACCACCCAGAGTACAATAGCAACTGCATAGCAACCACCCTGAGTACCCTAGCAACCTGCCCGAGTACCATAGCAACACCCTAGCAACTGCCTAGCAACTACCCCAGTACCATTGCAACCGCATAGCGACACCCTAGCAACCACCCCGAATACATAGCAACCACAAAGCAACACTCTAACAAAACAAACGCACAGCAAACACCCTAGCAACCACCCAGAGTACAATAGCAACCACATAGCAACACCCTAGCAACCTCCTGAGTACCCAAACAACCACGTAGCAAAACCTTAGCAACCACACTGAGTACCCTAACAACCAGATAGCAAAACCCTAGCAACCACTGAGTACCCTAGCAACTGCATAGCAACCACCCTAAGTACCATAGCAAGCTGCCCGAGTACCATAGCAACACCCTAGCAACTGCATAGCAACTACCCCAGTACCATTGCAACCGCATAGCGACACCCTAGCAACCACCCCGAATACAATAGCAACCACATAGCAACACCCTAGCAACCTCCTGAGTACCTAAACAACCACGTAGCAAAACCTTAGCAACCACACTGAGTACCCTAACAACCAGATAGCAAAACCCTAGCAACCACTGAGTACCCTAGCAACTGCATAGCAACCACCCTAAGTACCATAGCAAGCTGCCCGAGTACCATAGCAACACCCTAGCAACTGCATAGCAACTACCCCAGTACCATTGCAACCGCATAGCGACACCCTAGCAACCACCCCGAATACAATAGCAACCACATAGCAACACCCTAGCAACCTCCTGAGTACCTAAACAACCACGTAGCAAAACCGTAGCAACCACATTGAGTACCCTAACAACCAGATAGCAAACCCTAGCAACCACTGAGTACCCTAGCAACTGCATAGCAACCACCCTAAGTACCATAGCAAGCTGCCCGAGTACCATAGCAACACCCTAGCAACTGCATAGCGACACCCTAGCAACCACCCCGAATACATAGCAACCACAAAGCAACACTCTAACAAAACAAACACACAGCAAACACCCTAGCAACCACCCAGAGTACAATAGCGACCACATAGCAACACCCTAGCAACCTCCTGAGTACCCTAACAACCAGATAGCAAAACCCTAGCAACCACTGAGTACCCTAGCAACTGCATAGCAACCACCCTAAGTACCATAGCAAGCTGCCCGAGTACCATAGCAACACCCTAGCAACTGCATAGCAACTACCCCAGTACCATTGCAACCGCATAGCGACACCCTAGCAACCACCCAGAATACATAGCAAACACAAAGCAACACTCTAACAAAAAAAAAACGCATAGCAAACACCCTAGCAACCACCCTGAGTGCCTAGCAACCGCATGGCGACCACCCAGTACTCTAGCAACCACCCTGAGCACTCAAAACTACTAAACTAAAACTATTTCAAACTGTCTGGCTAGGCTTTTTCAAGCCAACTTGAAACACCCTAGCAACCAACCAGAGTACCCTGGTAACCACGTAGCAAGACCTTAGCAACCACTCTGAGTACACTAGCAACTGCATAGCAACACCCTATCAACCACCCTGAGTGCCTAACAACCAGATAGCAACACTCTAGCAACCACTGAGTACCCTAGCAAAAGCTTTGCAACACCCTAGCAACCACCCAGAGTACAATAGCAACTGCATAGCAACACTCTAGCAACCACTGAGTACCCTAGCAAAAGCTTTGCAACACCCTAGCAACCACCCAGAGTACAATAGCAACTGCATAGCAACACCCTAGCAACCACCCTGAGTACCCTAGCAACCTGCCCGAGTACCATAGCAACACCCTAGCAACTGCCTAGCAACTACCCCAGTACCATTGCAACCGCATAGCGACACCCTAGCAACCACCCCGAATACATAGCAACCACAAAGCAACACTCTAACAAAACAAACGCACAGCAAACACCCTAGCAATCACCCAGAGTACAATAGCAACCACATAGCAACACCCTAGCAACCTCCTGAGTACCCAAACAACCACGTAGCAAAACCTTAGCAACCACACTGAGTACCCTAACAACCAGATAGCAAAACCCTAGCAACCACTGAGTACCCTAGCAACTGCATAGCAACCACCCTAAGTACCATAGCAAGCTGCCCGATTACCATAGCAACTGGATAGCAACTACCCCAGTACCATTGCAACCGCATAGCGACACCCTAGCAACCACCCAGAATACATAGCAAACACAAAGCAACACTCTAACAAAAAAAACGCATAGCAAATACCCTAGCAACCACCCTGAGTACCCTAGCAACCGCATAGCGACCACCCCGAGTACTCTAGCAACCACCCTGAGCACTCAAAACTACTAAACTAAAACTATTTCAAACTGTCTGGCTAGGCTTTTTCAAGCCAACTTGAGGTTTGTGTGTAGAGTTAGAGTAGTTGTAAAGCTGGCTCTCGTCCCGTGCAGGTGAAACTCCCACACGGACGCTGGCAGAGACCGCCACGGTGAAGGCTCGCGAAACTGCGCTCGCTGCTAAAGTCAAGGCCAAGGACCTGGCCTCTCAAGCGCAGAAGAAGCAGTATGTGTGAGGAGCACACACACATCTCTTCCACTGGAGTTCTCCTCCTGCGACATCAAGACTGAATTATCATGAGATGTGTGCCTTTGTTGTGATTGCTAAATGAATTCCTCTGATTCTGTCCCTGTGTTCCCATCACTGATGCTCACACGCGCTCTCGCTGAGCTCTGTAATCTGCCTTGTTCAGCGGCGGGATTTGCTGCTTCAAATTGAAGTCGTGTGTGCATTGACGGTCCACGGTTCCAGCGGTCAGCGCTCGAGCTCTGCATACACGCCAATCACCCTTTACATGTTCATTACTGTGAAAATAAGTGTGGAAGATGCCGAGTGTTTGAAACAAGACGTGCGTTTCATGAAAAGGTGCGATAGCTTAAATAATGTTTTATAGCTCTTAACAACAGTTATCACCAATAAATATTTTCTATCTACCTGACATGTTGTTCTCTGAAGTTTCTGTATGTGTGTGTGTGTGTGTGTGTGTGTGTGTGTGAACGGGATTTTAACTTAAGCTTTTTAACTTAAGCGTCCTTTCACCCGATCAATTTTAATTTGTCATGACAAAGGAAATACTTTTTGACTATTTTATGAGTACTGTGAGTTTTGGGATGATTTCAGGTGGATCGTCATCTCAATCCACCAATCTTGTCACGTGCTGTTTTTCATCTACTATATAGTAGGGATGTACGTATTTCTTACGCAGCCTCCAGACTGAACTACGCATGCGCGTGACGTCTGCGTCCACAAATTCGCGGTTTTGTTAAACATAGAGATGACAACGGTATCGTTTATAAAAACTTGCACTTTGAACATGATATCAAAACCATCATCATTTTAATTACATGAAACTAACCCTAAACAAAGAAGGTAACTTACGTCTCCATTAGCATATATTGCTATTATAGCTATTGTTATTTTCCCCTGTAGCACTTTGAGATTCTTCGGAATGAAAAGTGCGTTAAATAAAATCTATTAGTATTATATCCGTACTAAATAGTGTTTGAAAATATAATTAGTACGTTCCAAATCTTAGTATGTCGACTCGAGAGTATTCCAAAGATACCGGATGGTCTACTAGGTTTAGGGGCAGGGTGTGTGTGTGTGTGTGTGTGTGTGTGTGTGATGAGAACTACAAACACGGATGAAATGTGTTAAAAAACTACAAACATGACGGTTGTGAGTCCGACGGTTAAGCAGAGAGGGGTTTGAGTGAGTATCTAACGTGACGAAAATATATTTATTTAATATTATACACATTATATTTAATCTGCAGCCGCATTGTGAACTTTTTTTTAATGATACGCCATTAAAATGCATCATTATATTACAATTGAGAAAACATCTCATGACTGGCAGATCTACTATTTCTCTCCGATACGGTAGGACATTAAATTAAATTGAATGTGGAGGATTTTAACTGTGACGGGATGATTGACAGGGCAGTTTAACTTTAAACTGTGACGGGGATGCACGTAAAAGAGCGGTCCGTCTAACGTACTCTGTGTGTGTGTGTGTGTGTGTGTGTGTGTGTGTGTGTGTCATCAATCCGGAAGTCGGCCATATTGGCGATACTAAACGTAAACAATGCCACTGAACCGAACGGAACGCGCACATTTTTGCTGATTATATCTGCTGAAAATGGTCAATTATTGACTTGTTTTAGGCTGTACTAATCGGTCATACCGGGAAAACATTTGGAGTTTTATAGATTGCCAAAAATAATAACAAATCAAGAAGAGGAGTGCAAAAACTGTCTTGAGGAAAGGCGGCGTTTGTGGTTGGCCAAACTGAACCAGGATTTCAAGGGCAAGAATCTTGACAATATTCGCGTTTGTTACATTAATGAGACCAAGGCTTAATGTTTCTACAACCTTCCTGTTCAATGTGTCAATAGCAAGAGCTTCCAGGGTATTCACTGATGTTATTTCATTGTAAATAGCATACTTGTGTAGCAACAAACAGAATACCACTGTCATTAGAACAACTTGGCAGTGACAGCAACTTATTAAAAGAGCAATAGAACAGCTGGGTATGGTATGCCACAACTTTTTACTTTATTGTATGATGTACAAATTATGTGAAAATGTACTCTACTAAATAAAACTGTACAACAACAAAAAAAAGCGTGAATTGTTATATTAACACATTACATTTTCAAAAGGAAATAAAAAAATATATATTAAAATAAAACTTTCAGCCTAATTGAAAAAAAAGTGCCTGAAGTGCTTAAGGGAAAAAAAATACACTTAAGCTGTACATCAGAGATGTAAATAATAACGTGAAGCTGCAGAACGGTACACTGCATAAAACAATTGCACAAAGTTACAAAAAACTTTTACTTTAAAAAAACCTTTAACATTTGAGGTCTTCAGCTGTGTATGGGCTTGGCGAAAAAAATAAGTAGTTTACTATGTCCGGATAAGAAATCGAAGGGAGAATTGTCGGGTTGTCAGTCCATGACAAAAGAGCTAGCTCATACGGATCTTTACCGCCTATTAACTTAAGTTTCTTAAAATATCGCGCTCTTTCCTTCTTACTGGGTCATTCTCTATATGATTTCACAGCTTCCACGCGTTTTTCTGTGGTTTAGACATAAATTAGTAGAAATTAGTCTTCAGTGGTATATTAACCGTGCAATACGCGCTGTTGTTTACATCCTAGTACCTCCAATATGGCCGCTCATCCGGGTAACTCACCAAGCCGTGACGTAGGTGCAAATTCTCTATAGTAAGCAAGAGTTCATACTTTTAGGACGTAGTATAATAGGACAGCATATCACTCATGATTTAGAAGGTGGAATGTCCCGCTTTCTAAAGGAAAAGAGCCAATCGCTGATCGTTAAAAAGTCATTACGTCACTGCAGCTGCCGTTAGAAGCTCCGGTTCCCATAGAAACATGAGACTCGCGCTTAGACATGAAAAATAAGCTTTTTTAACGCCATTTGAGAATAAGAAACAACATTTATGTGACAGTTCATGTAGCTGATTTAAAATGTTATTTAATTGTGAGTTTGGCAAGCAGTCTTTGATTCAAATATGGCCACTGCGCGAACAAGGACTTGCCTAAACCAAACCCTAATCTGATCATTTGGTCAATTAATATTACTCTGCACTTAGATGTATAATTACATTGTAACTAGGACACCTTAAAATACAGTGTAACCATAATTTATAATAAAACCATGCTTCGTTTTCGATTGCTTATAGTAAAACTGTAGTAACCATATTTTTCGGCTAATTGTTTACCATTTATATAACCACAGTTTTACCACAAATGCCATGTAGTAGCAAAGCCATGGTTTTATTTGTAGTAAGACTTCATGGTGACTTTAAACTGCATTATTTGACCATAAACAACCACTCAAATGAACCCAAAACAAAACTCCGCGACAAGTTCGATTAAATACTTAAAATATTTATTTGTACAAAATGCTTATGTCGGTAAAAAAGAATAAAATGCTACATATGAGTACAAGGAGAGACATAAATACAAAGGTGTTCCTGGTCCAATGACATACGAAGAGTTCATAAGGCTTTTGGTGTTCAGAACTGTATATACAATGCACATTCTGGTGTGTACATTAACACACATACTGTACAAACATCTAAAAACAGAGGCATGTTCATAATCGTTTGCATAAATGACTGATAGGAGCGTATACTGAACAGTTCACGAATACAGCCCATGTCAACACTACCAACAGTTGCGGTTTCGAGGTCTGTTCTAACACATCTGAGGGGGAAACATCTACAAATCAAATCAAAATGATAAAGATTAAAATAAAAACAAACACTGTTTTCTGTTTCTTCAGGGCTCAATGTGATAGCTCGTTGATGTGTGTTTGAGAAGCACCAACGATCCACGAAGTGAAGCAAAGAATCATTTAAACTCGACTAAACCAAATGCACTGCATTATTAAATCAGCCTTCTCGTTAGAAAAAGCGTAACAGTTTGATAAAAATGCATTGGCATAATCATTAGCAAACCTGAAAGGAACAACACGCACCTAAAGGTGACATCGCAAGTGCTCATGCGTATGCTTTGTGCAACGTATCAAAATTAAATAAGCCGGGTATTAAAACATGTAAGTGCAAGCTGATGTGTACTGCAGGCGGACCCTAAAGTTGAGCTGGACAGAAGACAACGAGCGTGATCGTAACTATACTGTGGGAGTAAAGCATCCCCAGACTCATAGCATACTAGAGCACCATTAGTGTAGAGATGCACTACACACAATCAATTCCAGTCACGCTTCCACGTTTGCGGTCTCAGAAACGTAAGGCTGCTCCGTGGCGTGCGGTCATAGCCAGGTGTGGTCAGACGTGGAGTAGCTGTGGTCCACGCCGGCGTGAGATGAGCCCAGAGCGTCCGACTCCAGAGTCCACACCATGCTCTCCACATCAATCTCAACGTCCTCTGCAAAGACATCACAGTTAGCACTCGCACACACACATGAACTCGTCCGGTCTTTCACTCGCTCCGTCAGCACGCTCGACTAGAGGAATCAGACAAGGGTGCTGACCGTAAATCTCAGCTCAACTTTAGGCTCTACAAAACCCCTTTCCCACCGAGGCAGTGCTGGTTCGGACCCAGAGCCTGGTTTCAAATCGGTTCGGACTTTCCACACCCAAAGCACCAGCGCCAAACCAGGAAAAGTGCTTCCTAAGTAGGGTTGGGTACCGAAACCCGGTTCCAATATGGTACCGGTACCTTAAGTTCAAACGTGCTATGAAACTCAAATAGTGAAATAATATTCCTTTCTTGATCTGGGCGTGTGCACGTGTGTGTGTGTGTGTGTGTGTGTGTGTGTGTGTGTGTGTGTGTGTGTGGACTGGTAATCCCTACGGTATGGGGACAAAATGTCCCCACAAAGATGGCAATATCCAAAATCCTTGTCCTTGTGGGGACATTTTTTGGTCCCCATGAGGAAAACATCTTATAAATCACACTAAGGGATGTTTTTTGAAAAAGTAAAAATGCAGCACCTGTGATGGGTAGTGTGTGTGTTGCGATGTACTTTATCTGAATTAAACACAAACTCATCTCTCGCGTTTGCGAGGTGATGTTGTCAACCCGTTTGGGTTATTTAAAACGTGTAATTTCACCAAAGAAGATTTGTTTTAAAGCAATACTTCAGTGTAGCTAATGTGTGACGGTAGCATCGCGCTTACACTGAGGATTTGAGTTTATGACGATCGGGAGCTGATGGATGGTTTGTTTTTAACAGCGGATTCGGTGAAGTTATCCGCACATCTCTAGTATGACCATCTGTACTCTTGTTCTTATTTCAAGTTTCCTTCCTGTCCAATATGTTTTGCTTCTTACAAAAGCCTCACAGCCTTCAGAAGACAGTAAAGGCTTGTCATGCCTGAACTGAAGCTGAAACTTTAAAGTTAAGCTTTAAACATACATGCAATGTTTAGGCATTATTGCTATTTATATTAATATTATTTTGGTTTATTGGTTGTAGGTTTAGTTTTAGACTGAACTTTTTAAACTAATTTGAAATAGATTTTTATAATGTGGCAATTGAATGCATTAAAATGGGTTATTTTCACAGTTATTATGTATGCAATTTCAGCAATACAACTATTTTTCTAAAAAGAAAACAAATTAGATGTTAATTTTAAGATACCTGTCTTATTTTCTCTTATATATTTAGTATTGCTCTTTAATAAAGAAAAGTAATTATTATCCGATTACTCGATTAATCGATGGAATAATCGGTAGAATACTCGATTACTAAAAGAATCGATAGCCACAGCCCTACTTTAATTTAACTCAATGTGAAGCAGATTTGTTACATGGCAGTATTAAAGCTTCTTAACGGACAAGATCAAGTGATCTGCATCAAGCCATCCCATAATATCCATCATCACTCAAATCAAAGCACGGCTCAGAATAACTTAAAAAGTAATCATTCCTTCACAAATAAATCTCTCAATCAAGTGACCGTGTCTATTGTATTACGCGCACCTTTTACACAACATTATATTCAAATAAACGTATTATTTTTATTTAAGATTATTGTTGCCCGTGGTTCAGTAAAGACTGGCTGGGACAGATTTTAAAGGGCACCTGTTATATACAAAACTCACTTTTATAAGGTGTTTGAACATAAATGTGTGTTGGCAGTGTGTGTACACAACCACCCTATAATGGTACAAATCCACACACTCTTTTGTTTTTAATCCCCATAAATTAGGGCTGCCCCCAAATAGTCGACTAAACGTTAGTCGAAATGAAGAGGGCTTGGTCGAATACATTTTCATTAGGTGGTTAGTCGCAAAAAAAATCACGTGAAAATCAGTGTATGACATCAAAGCAACGAGAGATCGAGACCTCGTGCCTCGCGGTATACCAAAGCGCACTTGTGGGAGAAAGATGTACTGTGCAGATAAAACAAAGGTTAATTCGGGACCATTGGCATGGTGGCAAAAAAATGAACATCGATATCCAAAGCTCGCTAAAGCAGCTAAACGCCTCCACCGTATCCCTTCCACATCCACTCCATCAGAGCGCATCTTTTCAAAGGTCGAGAAGCTCCCTTCTTCCCAACAATCTGGACAAGATGGTGTTCCTCTCACATAATAGGAAAAAAAAATCGAATTAAAAGCTTATAGGTAAGAATGCTTAATTTCCTTTTTGTAGTGTTTCTGTTTGCTATCTGTTAGGCTATATAAAAAACGGGTATTTTTATAACGGGTAGGCTATACAAATAAACAAATACATATTTTTATTTATTCGTTTTTATAAAATGCAGTTGTTTTTTATTCTATAAGAAAAATTAGTCTGATGTTTGCAATTTGTTGTTTCAGGCCGAGACTCATCCGTCGTCTTAATGGCAGTTTGCGGCTTTGCTCTGATATTTTTTATTTGTATTAGTGTTCTTTAAATTATTTGTTCCACATTTTGTCTTAAATATAGTTGTTCTAAACAATTTAATAAAATACTTAGGCTGTTGATTTGTTTGCCGCCTTTTTTTCATTCTAAGTTTTGGCGTTGTGCGATGTGCATTTATTAAATAGTTCGTTTTTGTTAATTTTCCTTTTGAACAATATAAAATTATATTAATTTTCCACTGTATTTTTATACCAAACAGCGTTTTTGCTAAAGTACTTGTTTTGTACTAGGCCTAAGTTTCTAAAAACTTCTTTTAGTTTATTTTAAAGAACGAATTTTAGTTTATTTTATTTAAAAAAAAATATTTTGACTGTTACAGTTTGTATTTTTGATAATGCGTCTGATTGCTGTTTTTATGTTATAATTAGCCTATAACGTTCTGGCCACTGATTTGTGTGTCCATAAGCGATGTATACTTTAAACACTTTACTATTCTGTTTTAAGCGCTTCATTTTCATTTTGAACGCTAATATCATGCTTTAGCATTTTCTGTCATATGGAAGTGTTAAACTTCAACCTGGACTATACCTTTCCTTGTATATACGCAAGTTTTTATATTAATATCATAAATTAATGATTAATCGACTAATCGCTAAAATGCAGGAGCGCTAGTCGACTAGAAATATCGTTAGTCGGGGGCAGCCATACCATAAATCATTTTCAAAATGCTTTATTAAATGATCTGAAGCTTCACAGCACACTCTGGGGACACCTGAGACTTATTACATCTTGTGAAAAGGGGCCCTTTAAATATCATCTCAATATGCAACCTAATCCTGTTTACATGAAATCAGCTGCTCCCGAGCAGGTTTAAGCTTCCGGACCTGTTGCTATGACAACAAGTCCGGGATGAGCGTCGCAGAACCAAACGATCAGAGGCCTGTTGCACAAAGCTAGCTGAACAAACTCTGAGTTTCACAGTAGGTTTAGAGTTGATAAAGCCAACCTGGTTTAGATCAAGTTCAACGGTTTCTCAAAGCTTGGGATAAACTTCCTCTGTCAGCTCAGGTTTAATCCAGCGTTTGTGATTAACTCTGAAGCGCGTGCAGCTGAAAGTGTGACGCGTGTGGAAAACAGCCAATCACAGAGTCCGTTTGATTCACTTCTTCTCTGAAGATTGAGAGATCGTTCTGAAAATTATCGTGAAATTAAATGCGTTTAAAGCAGGAATAAACACTGCTGCCTAATAATTATAGGTTCACAAAGAGCTCAAATAAATACACTTTTAAAAGAATTATGAATGCATGTTTTATATTTATATTTGGGTACTTGTCAATTAATATAATTAATTATATGAATATATATTCATTAAAATAATTATAATTCATATAATATAATAAATATTTAGCACGAAAGGATGAGCAATTGTGTCTCTAACGTTTTTTTCACTATAAACTACAACTTTGGAATGAGAGATACAGGGGGTGTGGCTTTAGTGCCTCTTTACTTGCTGTTGATTTGTCCAGTTTTGATTTGCGATCTCAAACCCAGAATAAAAGCTGCTCCAGAGCAGGGGCCTGTACCATGATGGTAGATTAACAAACTCAGGGTTATAGGATTAGTTTTGAGTTGACAAAACCAAACCAATCAGTTCAGGCTTTGTTGGTCCCATGATGCTGATCATCAGCTCTCTCTGTCGACTCAGGCTTTGATCCTGAGTTTGTGGAGCGCGTGCACGTGAAAGTGTGACATCAGCAGTGAGCAGCCAATCACAGGCCTTTCAACACACATGTGACATCAGCAGTGAGCAGCCAATCACAGGCCTTTCAACACACATGTGACATCAGCAGTGAGCAGCCAATCACAGGGCTTTCAACACACATGTGACATCAGCAGTGAGCAGCCAATCACAGGCCTTTCAACGCACATGTGACATCAGCAGTGAGCAGCCAATCACAGGCCTTTCAACGCACATGTGACATCAGCAGTGAGCAGCCAATCACAGGCCTTTCAACGCACATGTGACATCAGCAGTGAGCAGCCAATCACAGGCCTTTCAACACACATGTGACTCATTTCTCACTAACGTGATTCAAAACTCTTCTGCTGAAGATAAAGACACTGAAGTGTAAATAAAGAGTTTAAAAGCATTTACAAAGAAGAAAATACTTTTCCATGTAAGAGGATAAATAAAGACAATATTTGTGAAAGTATCTTTTTTTCTCTTGTGCTCACCAAGTCTGCATTTATGCATATATATTTATAATTTTAATATTGTGAAATATTATTAAAATGTAAAATAACTGATTTCTATTTGAACATATTTTACTATGTAATTTATAATTGTACAATTATTATATTAAGTAATCATCATTAGACTATATATATATATTATCATGTAGTGACCTTTAATTTGGAGCAGGAGAACCAGGGGGAGTGGCTTTATTACATCAGAGATGAGCTCACAGCTGATTGGTTCAAATTCAGTTTGTGATCTCTTATCCCGAACATAACCTGCTCCGGAGCGTAAGTTACTATGGAGATGAACACGGCTAAAAGCCAAACCACTTTGATGGTACTTAAAACCCAGGATTGGTACAAACTAAGCTTAAACATATCTGGCTAGCCAGCTAAACCGGCTTCATGGTACAGGCTCTGGTTAGCTGTGTAGTGTAAGATACCATGGTGATCAACACCGCTAGCAACCAATCCACCTTCTTGAGCCCGAAAAACCAGAGTTTACTCAAACTAATCTTGAACTTACCTGGGTAGCAACTGAAACCAGCTTTGTGCAACAGGCCAAATCATCAACAATCAAATCAAAATCACTCGATTTTGTATTTTTCCCCAAACATGTATTCCGTGTCTAAATGACCCGAGGGATGTATTTTATGTGCTTTTGAATAGGCTTGATGCGTGTCACGCTCTTAGCGACACCAAATGATTATTTGAGCCTCACAGAAAGACTCCTGGAGAACAGGCAGACCTCACCTCTCTCCGAGTCGGATCTCTCCGAGGACACGGCTGAGCCGAGGCTGTCGTTACGCATGCGCTCCGATCCGCCCTGCAGTTTCTCCAGCCGGCGTGCAGCTCCTCTGCTCCCAGCGCAGACGACCCTTCAGCAGCTCCGCACGCTCGTCCTGCTCCTGCAGCTTCTGCACACACACACACACACACACGGGTCAGATGATGTCTCACACACACACACACCAGGGTCAGATGATGTCACACACACACACACACGGGTCAGATGATGTCTCACACACACACACACCAGGGTCAGATGTCACACACACACACACCAGGGTCAGATGATGTCACACACACACACCAGGGTCAGATGATGTCACACACACACACACACACACGGGTCAGATGATGTCACACACACACACACACACGGGTCAGATGATGTCACACACACACACACACACGGGTCAGATGATGTCACACACACACACAGGTCAGATGATGTCACACACACACACACACACAGGTCAGATGATGTCACACACACACACACACATACGGGTCAGATGATGTCACACACACACACACACACACACAGGGTCAGATGATGTCACACACACACACACACCAGGGTCAGATGATGTCACACACACACACACGGGTCAGATGATGTCACACACACACACACACGGGTCAGATGATGTCACACACACACACACACGTGTCAGATGATGTCACACACACACACACACACGGGTCAGATGATGTCACACACACACACACACACACGGGTCAGATGATGTCACACACACACACACACACACACACACACACACACGGGTCAGATGATGTCACACACACACACACACACGGGTCAGATGATGTCTCACACACACACACACACACACACACACACACACACACGGGTCAGATGATGTCACACACACACACACACACACAGGTCAGATGATGTCACACACACACACACGGGTCAGATGATGTCACACACACACACACACACACACACACACGGGTCAGATGATGTCACACACACACACACACGGGTCAGATGATGTCACACACACACACACACACGGGTCAGATGATGTCACACACACACACACACACGGGTCAGATGATGTCACACACACACACACACGAGTCAGATGATGTCACGCATCACAGCGCTCAGGTCAGAATACACGATCTGATGCTTGTTATAACCACACTATTACATCAATATATTGTTTGATATCAGAAGATGAAACTGTACATTAATTAAATAAAACAGCATTGAGCACAAGTTCAAGCAGTGGCTGTTTGCTAAAAAAATAGTAGCGTTGTCAAAAATGCTGATATTTTGATCACGCATTACAAGTAACTTGAGTTACTTTTTCGCGTAACTAGTAAAGTAATGCATTACTTTTAAAATTTACAATAAAAAATATCTGAGTTTTCCCATTTATTGGGACTGACAGCTCTTACACACAATGACTGCAGGTGTGTGTGTGTGTGTGTGGACTGGTAATCCCTACGGTATGGGGACAAAATGTCCCCACAAAGATGGCAATATCCAAAATCCTTGTCCTTGTGGGGACATTTTTTGGTCCCCATGAGGAAAACATCTTATAAATCACACTAAGTGATGTTTTTTGAAAATGTAAAAATGCAGCATGTCTCCTGTGATGGGTAGTGTGTGTGTGTGTGTGTGTGTGTGTGTGTGTGTGTGTGTGTGAGTGATGGGTAGTGTGTGTGTGTGTGTGTGTGTGTGTGTATGTGTGTGAGTGTGTGTGTGAGTGTGTGTGTGAGTGTGAGTGTGAGTGTGTGTGTGTGTGTGTGTGTGTGTGTGTGTGTGTGTGTGAACATGAGGGTTATTGTAGTTTTAGAATAAATGTGAGTATTTACTAATCTCACCTGCATAAGAAAGATTCAGTTCCTCAGTCAAATGCAATATCAGAATACCCTCCAATGATTAAATATCTTTAATAAAACAAATATTTTATGTATTTAATCTCACTTTATTGACCAATGTCTCGCTGCTGACCTTTGATGATCCAGGTAAGCGGTTTTCTCTTGTTCTTCCATTATGCAGCTGAAAGGTTTGAGCGGCTCCTCTAGAGTCTGCATTTCCTTCAGCCGGAGGCTTATTATTTACATTTTAATGTGAAAGGGCCTTTACATCCGAACAAAAAATGAGCTCTTTTGTTATAAAAGCGAAACAAGCCCAGCCCAGCGACCCGTTCTTCATACGTGGCTAACTCCGTCAGCTGGATTTGGCCTGATCGTTTGGTTCTCCGACACTCATCCCGGACTTGTTGTCATAGCAACAGGTCCGTAAACTCAAACCTGCTCGGGAGCTTATCTCATGGAAACGGGATTAGATCGGATCTTTAGGTGAAGCTTAAAATCTGTCCCAACTGTATCACAAGAGTTCATTACTGTACCAGACGGGCATTTTAAATCATAATCATAATAATAATAAAAATGCATACTCTGAGCCGTGCATTAGTCTGAGTGATGATGGATATTATGGGATGGCTGGATGCAGAGAACTTGATCTTGACCCTTAAGAAACTTTAATTAATGCCATCATGTAACAAATCTGCTTCAAATTGAGTTTTTAATTCAAACAGAATTAAATAAAAGTTCTGCAGTACCGACACACACCCGCCTCCCTCCTGCGCTCCGGTGAAATGTCATTGCATTGCTCCTAATTTAATCATTCCTGCAGGTTTTGCACAAAAAGGCTATTTAAATATGAATTTGCATGTTCTGTGTGTCTCTGTGAATGAATGGATTCGTTTACCACACACACACACACACACACACACACACACACACACACACACACACACACACACACACACACACACACACACTGAAGCACGCAAACCTATATTTTTTTGTGCATAATTCATACAATTAAAGGATCAATTAATGTTTTATGCCTTTATTTGATTGCAAGACAAAAAATGTCTTGTTTTTTTCAAATTGTCTAATTCAATTAATCAGACCTGCTTTTTGACTATTAAACTGTAATTAAACCATTAAAACAGAACACACAGCAGAGGTGGAAAGAGTAACAAAATATTCTACTCAAGTAAAACTACTGTTACTTCAATGACATTTTACTTAAGTACAAGTAAAATTACTGGTCTAAAAATTTACTCAAGTAAAAGTAAAAAGTAGCTCATTTAAAATGTACTCAGAGTAAAAGTTACTTAGTTACTTTTTAACAGTAAGTGCGGGACTCTCCCCTGTAGGGCTGTGATAGAATCTCAGAAAACATCACGGTATTAAACAATTATTTAATAAATAAACTGTACCTATTATTAAATTATGGTTAGTTAAAATGATGTTAAATGAATGAAGATGATTGGTCTTTTTTTGGGTTGAACAAATGCTTTATCATAACAAACTTAAAACCATTTGTTTGTTTTGTTTATTACAAATTCAATAAAACATGTCTAATAAACTAAATTCAATAAATGATTATGAATTCGATTAACAACTCAATTTTATCATTAATTCATTAAAATGTTTAAGAATAATAGAGTCCTGTATGTAGACGGAGCAGCTCATTCACAGATCATATATTCATATAGCAATGTTTTGAGCTTTAATATTTACAGACCATGTCGCGATTTGATTTATTCTTTCGAGTTATTCGTTCATCCATCAGTTTGTGTATATGACGTGAATCCTACGTTATAATGTAAAGGTAATGTTCATGACTGGATAGCGGGATTCCCTCTGCGTCACAGAAATCATTCGGCCTTAAGTTATAAACACACCTTTATCTGCACAGAGGGATGTGTGTCCCAACATGTGCTATGTGTTTCTTCATTTGCATCCACATTTTGTGCACATTTGATATCCTCCAAGACAACAGCACGTTATATTTTTCAATATCTAAAGTATTTCCATCCTGTCCAGGGGCTCCCGATGGCGTTTAGCTTTCAGCTGGGTCTGAAGTCTGTGTTGTTCGTCTCCATCTGATATTTGCGCGCTTGTTCTCTTCCGCGTCCCGCGCCTCTATTCAATATAGTCGTTTCCGGATCGCGTTTTTTTCCTCCCCTTTGCATTAATGATTTATTTTTACTCAGTAACGGATGTGGTTTAAAATGTAGCGAAGTACAATACTTCAATCAAAATGTACTTCAGTAAAAGTAAAATTACAGCGTTTTAAAACTACTTAAAAAAGTAGAAGTACACAGAAAAACTACTCAATTACAGTAACGCGAGTAAATGTAATCCGTTACTTTCCACCTCTGAAACACAGAATTTGCTAAAAAATAAAATAAAACGGATTTTGAGTGGAGAATTTTTTCTTCCCTAAACATGTATTTTTTTGTTAGAATTTTAATAAATTGTATAAGTTTCATGATTTCAATTGATTAGATATGCTTTACCATTGCTGAAATTTAATTTAACCATTAAAATTGAGAAAAATAAACAATTTGAATAGAAAAAAAAACATGAATTTGGGAAAAAATAAAAGGGCTTTCATAGGCTTTACTCTTTAGCCCAATAAACACCGAAACCTTCCTTCAAACTGCAGCGTAAAACTAATTCATAGTTTATGTTTACTCATTCATTCATGCTCTTTTTTTTTGTGGGGCATATTATTGCATGCTATGTTTTTATTACCGTGATATGAAGATGAAAAACAGAAGTAAAGCACTAGATAATCATAGTTTCTCTGGCATGCATGCGATCAGTATGGGCTGAGTCAGTTTGTTGGCGAGCCGGCTCACCTTGATGTGCAGCTGTGCTTGTCTGAGCAGGTTAAGGGTCGTGTTCCTCGACGAATCAGAGGACAGAGGAACCTGCTGCTTCAGCTGATCCAGGCAGTGTCTCAGCTGAGCTCTCCTACACACACACACACACACACACACACACACACACATCAGCGTTTGCACACTCCAGAGACTGGGAGCGTCGCATTGGTGGAGGGGGAAATGAGAATCAAATGTAGTAGTTACCTGTGTTTCTCCAGCTCATTGTGAACAGACCTGAAACACAAACACACAGCTTTAATTTGCCATAATGGTTCTTCATATTAAAGCCATTTATTTTCATATGATCTGTGTGGATACTTTGTAGACTATTGACCTTAGATAACCTCAAAAATGAACCTTTGGAACAACGTGAGGGTGAATAAATCATTACAGAAGGTGCGTCCCAGATTCACTACTCTGCTGTTTTGTAGAGGAAATAGTGCGCTGACTTAGATAGTTAAATATCCGAATGCGCTGAAAAATGAATGAACCTCATATACTAGACTAAGAGCCCTGCCCAGTGTATAGGGTCACTCAGCGTCCACTCAACCACTGCTAAATGATGATTAAAAAAACATTCTGTAGAAAGACAAACATAAACAGTGATGAGAGCCAGAATATGAGATGTCTCAGGTGTGTATTGATGTGTAATCTCTGTTCTGTAGAGGAGGGTCAGAATGACGATTCTCACCTGAGATCTGGAGCCGAATCACAGCGGGGTAAACATGACTTTAGAAAGATGGCAGACTCATTATTTTACTCTCACACAGAGATTGGCAGATCTATTAGTGAAATCTGTTGACTTTATCAATCTGTGTCTCATTATACGCCAACGGTGAGCGCTCAAACATGGGGGAGAAGCACTTCTGGTGTGTGTTTGCCTCATGTTTGAGTGTCTGTAACTCCAGAAGTATTAAAGATATCTTAACATCCTTTCAGATTCTGCTTCTTAACTAACTTTTCTTCAGGTGTTTTCATTTTAAAGGCCCTCGATGGTTCAATCCCAGAGATATGGGGATCTCAATGCGGCTCCATGAGTAAAATTGTACACATTTTCAGTGCCCCAAAACAAAATGTGGGTCACTTTGCACACAGCTGATACTTTTTATATTTAAAGAGGGGCATCTAAAGAACAAATAATGTTAAAACTAGAAATCTCACTCAACTCATTTGCATAGAATATACCCGCCATAAATGACCTTTTTCCGAAGTTTGCGTGCTTCTAACTCTAAAAGTATTAAAGATATCTTAATATCCTTCCAGATTCTCATTCTAAACAAACTTTTCTTTTGTAATCTTAATTTTCAAGGCCCTCAATGGTTCCCTCCCAGAGATATGGGGATCTCAAAGCGGCTCCATGTTCAATTTAACACATTTTCAGTGGACGGAAAAACCAAATGTGGCTCATTTGCATACAGCTGCTATGTATTGCATTTAAAGAGGAATATCTGAAGAACAAATAATACCGAAACTAGAAATACTCAGTGACTATACATCCATTGCATTTCATATTTTGGCTTTCACCAGTATATATGTGTGTGTGTGTGTGTGTGTGTGTGTGTGTGTGTGTGTGTGTGCACCTTACACTGACCTGCTGTTCCCAGTGAATGGCTCTTTGATTTCTGCTTTTTCCTCTTATCTGAAAACCCTTTACTGTAGAATGGAAGCACTGAGGCATAACCGTGCTCGGCCTCTGAAAATTCATAATACACAATAAGAGTGAACAATAGCACACACTACTTCCTTTTGTGCAATATCCTTTAATACAAAAAGTACAACAAAAAAGACATTTACAAACGCACATCGCACATCCACCTGATTATAAATCTAAACACGCCGTCTAATAGTCAGATTATTATGATATATGTCAGCATCATCATCGCATCAGCTGTGAGAGAGCGCGTTCTGATTTTGGCGCCATTGACACATTTTTTGAAATCATCGCGTTCCATTCTGTGCGTCTTTTCCGTTATAAGTCGTTACACTGTAACTGCTTTAGAATAACGGGCAGCGCTGCTACATTTTCAAATCTGTGACGATTTCGCGCCTTTGTGTACAATACAGAACTGGAATGTAGGTCACAGCGACCAACACAATAATAGCAACAATAAACGCTGCTTCTGCCGCTCCACGCACACAGAATAACCCTCGGCAACTGGGAACACACTCCCAGCACACACATGCAAACATAACGAGTGCACATATTAGTGAATGTGTACAAAAACACACAAACACAGCAGACTGTCCGAAGCGGCTTCGGTTTCAGTGCAAACGCTGTGAGAAGGAAGCAGCGCGCCGGATACCTCTCTCCCTCCGCTCCAGATACTCGGCTGCCTGCAGGAGCACTTGGATGTTGCACGTATTCACCTCCATTTCTGACAAACAGTGTTGTTTTGAACGCGCCAAGAGCGACACGGATCTGTGGAGGTGCAGAGGAGCGTTCGGCTGATCCAGCGCGCACGCGTCATACGCGTCAGACGCGTCACGCCCTCTTGCACCGCTCCCTCGCCTGACACAACAACACCTCGCGTTTCGCCACAGTTTGCGCGTAACTATTGATGGCCGCTTCAAATAAAGCCGAGGACAGCTTACACTAGAGAGAAATGGCGAATAAAACTTCTCCAGAACTCATGAAGTGAATTCAAACTATTGAAAACGGACCGATCACGGGGGGAAAATGCGGACTTTTATTTTGACACTGTGTATTTTGATGCTCACAAAAATAGACATAAAATCGTATATAACTGCAAACTATTTTTTTTATACAATTATATATACGATTTAATTAACTAAAATATTAATTAAATATTAATATTATATATTAATATTCTGACAAATTCATTAACATATTTAAAATGATACAGAGCGATGTAAACAGATCTAATCATCATGTGCACTTGAGCTTAGAATAAAGTGATTGACGTCTTGAGGGCTTTTATTTTGTACTTACTTAAATAAGACTTTTACTTGAATTAAACAAAAAATCAGCTACATAAAAAATATTATATTAATTTATTAACGTGCATGCAATTACAGAAAAACTTGTTTTCGCACCGGAATTGTGAGTAACGTCAAAATACGGACTTTTATTTTGACACAGTGTGTTTTGATACTCAGAAAAATAAGCATAAAATCGTATATAACCGCAAACATATTTTTAAACATTTATATTTACAATTCAATAATAGGAATGAAATGGAATTAAAATGTTTTTTTCTGTTAAAATACAAATTCATAAACTAAATAATAAATGTGCAAAATATAATATTAATTTATTAACTCATGCAACAGTTTACAGAAAGCCTACATGCCATTTTCATAACTCGTTTTTGCACTGGAATTGCGAGTGTAACGTCAAAATACGGACTTTTATTTTGACACAGTGTTTCAAAGCTCAAGAAGCTCACAAAATAATCATAAAATCGTATATAACAGCAAACATATTTTTAAACAATTATAGTTCCAATTAATTTAATTTAATTAAATGGAATTTAAATAAATTATGCTGTTAAAATACAAATTCATTAACATATTTAAAATTATACAAAATAAACCGAGCGATGTAAACAGATCTAATCATCGTGTGCACTTGAGCTTAGAATAAAGTGATTGAAGTCTTGAGGGCTTTTATTTTGTTATACTATTTATTGACACTCAAGAACATACTTAAAGGTGCAGTGTGTAATATTTATGAGGATCTATTGACAGAAATGCGCTATAACACACATAGCTATGTTTTCAGTGGTGTATAAAGACCGTTATGTGTTTATTACCTTACAATGAGCCGGTTTTATCTACACACACCGCGGGTCTCCTTCACAGTGAAGCCGCCATTTTGTGCCGCCATGTTCCTACGGTAGCCCTAAAGGAACAAACTTCTCTGTATAGCGCTAGCGACTCTCTGCTGTCTCAGATGATCACATCTTTGTCCTGTGTTGGCCACCGTAGCTTCTCCATGTGCTCTGAAAGGGAGGGGTGAGCAGGTGTAATTCACAACCTCACCACTAGATGCCGCTAGAGCTTACACACTGCACCTTTAAATAAGACTTTCATGGTCTAAATTTACAGAAGACCTAAATGCCATTTTAATAACTCATTTTCGCACCCGAAGTGTGAGTGAGACGTCAAAATGCGGACTTTTATTTTGACATTGCGTGTTTCGAAGCTCAAGAACTTTACAAAAAATAGGCATAAAATCGTATATAACCGCAAACATATATTTACAAGTGTATTAACTTAAAAAAATAGAATATTGACATAATGACATATTTAAAATTATAGAAAATAAATCATCATGTGCACTTGAGCTTAGAATAAAGGTGCAAAAAGTGATGAATACAAACTAATGACAAGTGAAAAAGGCCCTGAAATTTGTTGACCCGTCCTTATTATTACTTTTCTTCAAATACATGTAATTCAACATTATTATGTTTTATTAAATAACACCAGAGGAGGACAAAGTACTCAACTCTATTACTTGAGTAAAAGTAAAAGTACTCCTGGTCAAATATTACTCCGTTACAAGTAAAAGTCCTAAAAATAGATTTTTACTTGAGTAAAAGTCCAGAAGTATTTGTTTTTAAAAGTACTTAAGTATCAAAAGTACATTTTATTTTTTCATGTCAATGCATTATTTTATTATTGTTGAATACATGCTAATGGTGGTTTTAACCAGTCAGTGATGCTAACTCTGACATGCTAGCTTACGACTATCTTAAACTCATTTCAATACTTTTATAAAAGTAACAAAGCTCTTTATAAAGCTACTGTCACTTTAAGGCCGAATGCACGGATCCAATACACTGATACACATCCCATATTCTCCCAACTGTTTACTCGTCTCTTTTTCCCAGACATTTAATTTTTTTAACATATTATGAGACATGCATCAAGTGTATGCCAACTAAACTAATCTTTAATATTTTCAGAAACCTGAAACACACTTTCTAAGTATGACCATGTGTGCACACACTGTGCCGAGGAACCGTCTTCTTCCATTTTACTATAAACCGATCAGTGTTTAAAAACTGTTGAGAAACTTCACATGACCCTACAAGAGTGATTACTGATAGGCTGTCAAAAAACTTTAACGTAAATAAACTTTTAAAGAAGAAAACAATCATCCACTGATTTTCAAAGCTGCTACAGAAACAACTTTCAACTTTGAGAAATGTAGTGGAGTAAAATATTTGTCTTTCAAATGTACTGAAGTTAAAGTAAAAGTTTCCCAAAAAAATAATACTCCAGTAAAGTACAGATACTCAAAAAGTGTACTTAAGTACAGCACTCAAGTAAATTTACTTAGTTACTGCCCACCTCTGAATAACACGTACTTTGCTTAAAAAAACGTTTAAAAAAAGGACTTTTAATTTGTTTCACTTTATTATTAATACTCTAGAACATACATAAACAAGACTTTTATTACATATCTTTTATGAACTCAATAAAAAAAATAGGCAAAATAAAAAAATATAATATTAATTTATTTACAGAAGGCCTACACGCACTGGTTTTTGCGCCGGAAGTGTGCGTGTGACGTCAGTTTGTTTTGCGCATCAGCTGACCATCAGACAGCACTGCTCTCGCGCACAGAATCGGTATCTTTCTCCGGAATCTCGAGGAAAATATCGGTCCGGTGTCGTGGTGTGTGTAGTGAGACATGTCGGGACGGTAAGTGTGTGCGAATGAAGACGGCGGTTGGTCCAGTCGGTCGCACGCAGCTCTGAGGCGCGAGACCCCGGCCTGCGGTTTGTTTTGACGCTCGCCTCCACATAATAATTACATAACGCGATGGAAACCATTCGCTCCGGGAGTAACGTTAGTGTGTCGGACGGTTTATAAAGCTTCATAATACAGAACTGCCAGCGTAAACTCAAGAGAAGATGTGGTGGAAACTGTTCTTTTTTGCTGCTGTATTTCTTCATGTTGTTCATCCTGGCTCGGTTCTTCGAAGCCGTCGTCTGGTACGAGACGGGGATTTTCGCCACCCAGCTGGTGGATCCGGTCACGCTGAGCTTCAAGAAGCTGAAGACCATCCTGGAGTGCCGTGGACTGGGATACTCGGGCCTGGCGGAGAAGCGGGATGTGAGGGAGCTGGTGGAGAACTCTGGTAACGGTCCGCTGTCCGCCATTCTCTCCGGTGTTCGGGTTAATGTGATGATAACCCCGCAGTGTTTGCTGTTGCAGGCGAGCTGATGCAGGGCGAGCTGTACTCCGCGCTCAAGAACGAGGAGCAGCAGACCGGGTCCGACTCCAGCACCTCCTTCAGTGGAGAAATGCACTTCTATGAGCTCGTGGAAGACACTAAAGATGGTATCTGGTTAGTTCAGGTCGGTATCTAAACCTGAGACACTTCCCTTTACAGGGATAGCTCAACCACAAATCTGTCATTCAATGTTGGGGAAAGTTACTTTATTTTCACTATTACCGCTTTCGCTAATGAATACAAGCAGTTAAGATACATCAACTTTATTTCAACTGCTCCAAGAAAGTACACTTCCTGAATGTAGCAAACATCAAACACAACTTCAGGTTGAACACACAGACGACAGGAGCATTTACAACTAATAAACACTAGTGAATAGGCTACTTAAGTTACAATAACACCTACACGCTCGCACACACACAGGTGCACTCTCGCAAGAACACACACTCGCTCGCTCGCGAGCACACAGACACGCACTCATTTGCACGCACACTCATACTCTATTGCGAGCACTCACAAATACACTCGTTTTCGAGCGCTCACACACACGCTTGCATGCACACATAGACACACTTGCGCTCACAAACACATGCTTGCACACGCTCGCCAGCACACTAGCTCATACGCATGCGAATGGTTGCACACACACACTCACAAGCTGTACATTTTAAAATAGTGACTGAATTTTTGTGTTTGCCTCCCATTGCCTTTTTATGTTTTAGCGAGACGCGCGTTTGTTAGAACCGATAGGGGTGGAAAGAGTACAGAATCCCCTGATCAAAACACAAGAGAAGAAGAAGCATAAACAAGCGATAGAAGCATTGCTGATGCAAATCAGGGCTCGACAATAAGGAGTGCCCGATGGCCCGGGGCCAGTGTGAAAGACACCCCCAGTGCTGCAACTTCACTGAAAGCGCGCGTTCTAATGGATTTTCCCTCATGACAGTGTGTTAGTGTTAGTGTGTGATCGGTATGAATTTCGCACGGGATTGCACGTAATTCTACTAATCCCCACAGATTTCGCGCTCACATCTGAAAGCGTGCACACACACTCTGAAATACAAATGCAAACATTTGCTTCTTTTTCCAGCATATTATTGGTCAAATACACCAAAAATGTCTCCGTGAGTGCACATCTTGAAGAGTGTTAACGTAAACAGTTCAGGAAGAATGAGTAACACAGGAACAGTGTTTAGGATCCATGCGTGCGCTAGGTCATTTTTATACAGTCTCTGGTTAGGTCTTAAAGGGACAGCAGTTATTTGTGGGACGTGCTCGCGCTGCTGGACTTTGATCTGAAGAGAGCGCACAACACACGCCTTTCACTGAGACAGCATGCGATCGCGATTCAGTTCACCGATTATTGGGTTTGAATGATCAAATAAATGCACGACGAGTCCTGATGAGTATTCAGGTAAACACAGTCGGGTATGTCTTTACGGATAAACGCGAATACAGACTTGAGGAGGAAATCGGAGGTGTTCCAATTAATTTGGTCCGTGCAGCTCTTAAAGGGCCGGACCCCTAATGTTCTGTGTGATTAATGTTTATCAAACAACAAAATACCAATAGAAAATCACCACATGATCGACTGAATCACTTTAATATATTAGGAATCTGTGTACAATTAATTTATAGAGTGAAGACGAAGCTGTTGTTTTGATTATTTAATCTTGATTGCTACTGTTAAATAGACTGTAGCTGAAAAATAAACCACTGTTTGTCATATTGTTTGTAATTTGCACTTTTGCTTATTTAAAAAAAAAAAAAGAAGATACAATTAAAAATAAATATCTTTATTGTAATTATAATTAAATACTTATATTATGAAATAAGATGTTGGTCAACCCAACCTGTTGAGAATAGTGAAAGGTTAGTGAATGTCAACATGACTGATAATGTGATGTTTGTAAGCATCTCTGTAACAATGTAATTATTATTGCAATAAGACGAGGGAACGGTCAAAGAGCAGGGAAGGAACATGCTGGCCAAGGGAGGTTTTTTCTTACATATATAAAACAATGAATAGTAAGTTCTGGCATATTATTCAGTTACTGTTTGTTTGTTTTTGCCGTGGTATTGATTCAGTATCGTATCGAGATATTTTAGTCTGGTATCGTATCAGTCATAATTTTTGTATTGTGACAACACTAGTTTAGACCTACATGAAAATAACTATTTTCTCATTTGTATGTTTGTTCTGTTTGGAGTTGGAGTCAACCCTTAAGGTTTCTTGGATCAAAAACAACAATAACTAGGCCTATTTTATTTGATTTATTACTTTTTGTGGTGGGGCCAGTGACAATTTTGGCAGGGCAAGTAAAAATTTGAATCCTTAGCGTTGAGCCCCCTGCAAATGTCAAATAATAAATCATATAAATCAAATAAAGCATATAAATCATAATGGCCTAAGTTACTGAATAAAATGTTGACTGAGGACGCTTTTCACAGAGCACTTACACAGTGTCGGCTTTTTTAAAACACTTTCAAACGCTCCTGTGTGCCGAATCAGATCATCAAAGGTCAGCAGCAAAGAGTAGTATTTAATGCCTAATATTGGGTGTAAATGAGTAAATGCTCACATTTAGTGTAGAACCACAATACCCATCATGCTCTCAGACACCGCTTCTGAGTGTTTCTTCTCTCACACTTCTTCAGAACAGACTTCCTGCTCATGCAGTTTCTTCCACACAACAGTAGGTTTATAGTAAGGATGTACAGAAACTGAAAGCACAGCCTACTAATTTCACTGAAATAACGTCTCTATCTCTCATATTCAAACCCATAAGATTCAGAATCAGTTTCTGCCGCAGAATGAGCCGTTCATCCAAAATAGGCATAAATGCTACTTTTGGAGACGTGTTTTTGTTTATATAAATTATAAAACTCAATGCATATTGTGTGTGTATATTTAAAAGATGATTTTCCGATTTCTAGGTAATAGCCCGAAACCGCTGTTGAGCACTGCCAACTGGGGCAAAATGGTGCAGAAAGTCTCCCAGTTTGGCATTCGAACAGGCACTTTCAACTGCTCAAGTGACTCACGGTAAGACATCTTTAGCCGTATCCGGCTCACAACTGAAAGACGGCTTTTTTTTTCACATTCCTGTAAACTGATCAACCGAGTATGGCATGTGTGTGTATATAACTCAAGCTCAAAAATGCACTTTTAAGCAGTTTTAACCAAAAGCATATCTTTAAATACACTCACCTAAAGGATTATTAGAACACCTGTTCAATTTCTCATTAATGCAGTTATCTAATCAACCAATCACATGGCAGTTGCTTCAATGCATTTAGGGGTGTGGTCCTCGTCAAGACAATCTCCTGGGCACTCATTTATCAACGGTGCGTACGCACTGATCTGTGCGTAGTGAGTGCGTAAAAGAACAGTTTCACGCAAAGTGTGGGATTTACCAACTTGTACTTATATGTAGAAATGTGTGTGTGTAAATATAAGCGCACCTCTGAGCATGCTCACGCAGAGAATCTAGTGCTAAAATAGAGATACTACACATAAAACACATTTAAGAGTTATACAGAAGGCATTACGCAATCTAAATATGTCCTGCATTTCCTTTCATTATAAAACACTCAATTTATATATATTTAGTCATTTTAAACACGAAGCGTAATTTGTGTCAAATCCTATAAAAGACAGCTGTGACAAATGTTGGATGCAATTATTTCCTTGGACCCAACCAACAGTTCCCTTACCGAAATCCTCAACAAGCCAAAATAAAATTGTGCTATCATGCTATCGCCAGATTCCCAAACATAATTGGAGCCGTAGACTGCACCCACATCGCCATAAAAGCACCATCAACCAACACATTTAATGATGTAAGTAGAAAAGGGTTTCATTCTGTTAACGTGAAAATCCTTTGTGATGCAAATTTGTTGTTGTTAAACGTCATTGCACGACTCATTCTGTGTTTGTGAAGTTTCTCTTTTTTGCCATATTTGTGGTGAGGAATAAACACGATCAGGTGATATTTAAAGGGAAGTGTTGTCACCATATATGGTTCATTGGGCGTTTCGAATGCTAATGACCGGGAATGGGAACGAGCATGCTACTTATGCACATGTGGGATTTATCAACAATGATTGCTCGCTCATGTGCGTAAGAACTGTGTGTGCACGTTTAATAAATACAGATTTTCTTGTAATTAGACATATTCTAAATTTCAGTGGTAGGAGGAAATCTAGAACCTTTTCTACGCACTGTTGATAAATAAGGGCCCTGAACTCCAAACTGAATGCCAGAATGGAAAAGAAAGGGGATTTAAGACATTTTGAGCGTGGCATGGTTGTTGGTGCCAGACGGGCCGGTCTGAGTATTTCACAATCTGCTCAGTTACTGGGATTTTCACACAACCATTTCTAGGGTTTACAAAGAATGGTGTGAAAAGGGAAACACATCCAGTATGCGGCAGTCCTGTGGGAGAAAATGCCTTGTTGATGCTAGAGGTCAGAGGAGAATGGGCCGACTGATTCAAGCTGATAGAAGAGCAACTTTGACTGAAATAACCACTCGTTACAACCGAGGTATGCAGCAAAGCATTTGTGAAGCCACAACACACACAACCTTGAGGCGGATGGGCTACAACAGCAGAAGACCCACGGGTACCACTCATCTCCACTACAAATAGGAAAAAGAAGCTACAATTTGCACGAGCTCACCAAAATTGGACAGTTGAAGACTGAAAAAATGTTGCCTGGTCTGATGAGTCTGGATTTCTGTTGAGACATTCAGATGGTAGAGTCAGAATTTTTTGTCGTAAACAGAATGAGAACATGGATCCATCATGCCTTGTTACCACTGTGCAGGCTGGTGGTGGTGGTGTAATGGTGTGGGGATGTTTTCACTGTGCAGGCTGGTGGTGGTGGTGTAATGGTGTGGGGATGTTTTCACTGTGCAGGCTGGTGGTGGTGGTGTAATGGTGTGGGGGATGTTTTCACTGTGCAGGCTGGTGGTAGTGGTGTAATGGTGTGGGGGATGTTTTCACTGTGCAGGCTGGTGGTGGTGGTGTAATGGTGTGGGGGTGTTTTCACTGTGCAGGCTGGTGGTGGTGGTGTAATGGTGTGGGGATGTTTTCACTGTGCAGGCTGGTGGTGGTGGTGTAATGGTGTGGGGATGTTTTCACTGTGCAGGCTGGTGGTGGTGGTGTAATGGTGTGGGGGATGTTTTCACTGTGCAGGCTGGTGGAGGTGGTGTAATGGTGTGGGGGATGTTTTCTTGGCACACTTTAGGCCCCTCAGTGCCAATTGGGCATGGTTTAAATGCCACGGCCTACCTGAGCATTGTTTCTGACCATGTCCATCCCTTTATGACCACATGTGCCCATCCTCTGATGGCTACTTCCAGCAGGATAATGCACCATGTCACAAAGCTCCAATCATTTCAAATTGGTTTCTTGAACATGACAATGAGTTCACTGAACTAAAATGGCCCCCACAGTCGCCAGATCTCAACCCAATAGAGCATCTTTGGGATGTGGTGGAACAGGAGCTTGTGCCCTGGATGTGCATCCCACAAATCTCCATCAACTGCAAGATGCTATCCTATCAATATGGGCCAACATTTCTAAAGAATGCAAGGCAGTTCTGAAGGCGAAAGGGTCAAACACAGTATTAGTATGTGCTCCTAATATTCCTTTAGGCGGAGTGTATGTCACGGCACGTTAATAAAAGCTACTTAAATGTCCTAATTGAACTAAGGCTTGGGCCTAATCCCAGTTCTATTTCATACCCCTACCTGTTCCCCTTGCCCCTTGAAACAGAGTGGAATGGCATGGGGTGAAAATATTCCCCTCAGAAAAGTTAAAACACATTACTCACTCCTAGCGTAGTTTTGGGCTGAATTTGGACTGCGGTTGTTTTCAATTAAAAAAATATGAGCCGTCGAGTTTCCTAAGACGATACAGAATGATACAGAAGACTGGTGGAGGCGCTTTCCCATTGGGCAAACTGTTCATTCTTTGAGATGTAATATAAACGAGTCAGGTGTTGCCCTGGTTATGCGATGATACACGTGATGTAAATAGCGCCTGCGTTATGAAGGATGGCCCGATTTATATTTTTAACTGTTATTAGTTTGTGTTCACATCACTCAAACAACTTGTTTAGCAACAAGTGATCGATTCTGAATGGCAACACTACACGCATTCGAGCACCGCGGTAGTCAGTATATGCCGGGGAAATATTCATACCCCTTTGTTCGAAGTGTGGTCCTGAAAAATCTCCGTTTGAAGGGCTATCTTCCCCTTACCCCTACTACTCCAGCCAAAAGAGAAACCCTTACCCCTTCACGTGAACGGTGCAAAGCGGAAGGGTAGGGGAAAGTAAAGGGCTAAGGGGTAGAATTGGGATTGGGCTATATCTAAGCCCTGTCTGTGGAACCAGGCCGAAATGCCTGGGCACTGAAAACTTTATTTTCTGCATAATCATTAAACTGATAATAATGATTATTGTGCTCGAAATTATAATCGCAACAGGGCTCGACATTAACGCTTGTCCAGGACAAGTTGATTTTTAAGTGAAAGAGAAGTTTACTCTCCCCGACCGGACAAGTATACGGATTAAAACATCAATAACAAAAAATAACTAGGGAATCACCGAAACGTGAGAATGATTCTGCGTTCATTTAGTGTAAGTGGCGATCACAACTGGATAATAAAAAGGGTCATTGCCCGAAATTTTGACAAAGTATTCATCAGCGAAATTAACACTGTACCCATCTCAGGGCATATTTTTACATAAGCCACACAAGAAATATGTGAAATTTTATCGATATATATATATATATAATTGTAATGTTTTTTTTTTGTGCTTCAGGTACTGCCATAAGCGTGGCTGGATGAAGTCCACACTCATCATGTCCGTCCCGCAGACCTACGCCTCCAAAGGGAAGGTCATGCTGAAGGAGTACAACGCGGCAGGCGCGCCGAAACCGAGCACATCTTCAAATGGATGACCGCGCACGTGGCCTCTCGCATCAAGACCATCCGCTTCTCCGAGCAGCTAATGGACGACTGGTACCAGATGGAGAAGCAGCCGGTTAAGATGTTCCTGTTCGCCAGACTCCTCCAGCCCCCGGCGTTCTTCTCCGCGCTCAGCATCAAGTTCACCGGACGCATCGAGTTCATCTTCGTCGACGTGCGCGACTGGGACAACACCAGCTGTCTGGAGGAGATCGGGGTGCGGCAGACGCCCTCGTACATCCTCAAAACCCCGGAAGGCATCTACCGATACGGCAACAGCACCGGAGAGTTCGCTTCCTTGCACGCCATGGATGCGTTCCTCCGCTCCGTGCAGCCGGAGGTCAACGACTTGTTCATTTTGAGCTTAGTCATGGTCAATCTAATGGCTTGGATGGACCTTTTCATCACGCAGGGAGCCACCATAAAGCGCTTCGTTGTTTTGATTAGCACGCTAGGCACTTATAACTCCTTGCTTATCATCTCCTGGCTGCCCATCCTTGGTTTTCTGCAGCTCCCATACTTGGATAGCTTTTACGAGTACAGCCTGAAGCTGTTACGCTACGCAGACACCACTACCATCGCCTCGTGGGTGCGGGCCGACTGGACCTTCTACTCTTCCCACCCGGCACTCTTCCTCAGCACGTACCTCGCCCACGGCCTGCTCATCGACTACTTCGAGAAGAAAAGAAGATGCAGCAACGAGGACCAAAACGCCAACAACCTGGAGTGGCTGACAAGCCTCTGGGATTGGTACACTAGCTACCTGGTGCATCCCATTGCCTCGTTCCAGAACTTCGAGTCGGACTGGGATGATGATCCCAACTTCCTTTTGGAAAGGTTGGCGTTCCCAGATCTCTGGCTTCACCCGCTTGTTCCAACAGACTACATCAAGAACCTGCCCACCTGGAAGTTCAGACTGGCCGGCGAGTGGAGCGAGTGGAGCGGGAGCTTCGGCACACACCCATGACTGACCCGATCGGCGACTCCGCAGGGGAGCAGGAAGCGCATCGCACTCGCTCCGAAGACTCGGAGGAGGACACGGATTGGTCTCAGTGGCCTTGTGGGATGCTCCACTGCACCGAGTGTGTCGTGTGTCTGGAGAACTTTGAAAAGGATTGCCTCGTCATGGGTCTACCATGTGGCCATGTTTTCCACCAGCAGTGCATTGTGGTCTGGCTAGCTGGTGGGCGGCACTGTTGCCCCGTGTGCCGGTGGCCGTCGTACAAGAAAAGACCCGCAAGACCCCGCCCGACGGAACCGCTGGACCCCGAATAGCCCTCGCCTGACCCGTTTACGTCTCGCTTCCTGCACTTATTTAAAAAGAAAAACAAACGACTTGATGTGTTCGTCTTTAGTCTTTAGATTCATAACATTGGCTCCTGGGGTTTTTGTTGGTGGTTTTAACTTGCACAGTGTTTAATTAAAACGCATACTTCCCAATATTTTTTTTAAAAGGGAAAAAACTTGATTTGGGTCAAATGTGTGGGAGCTTGTTTCCGCCACAGAATAAACCCTTTTAAAAGGTAGTTGCAACTTTTTATCTCACAATTCTGACTTTTTTCTCAGAATTGCGTGAAATAAACTAAATTGCTAGTTATAAAGTCCAATTCTGAGGGGGAAAATACTGACTTTAAGTTTATATCCCGCGATTTTGAGGAAAAAACGTCATAATTACGAGTTTCACACATTTGTTTATCACTCGCAATTTTGAGGGGAAAAAGTCAGATTTATGAGTTTATTTCTCACATTTGTCACTTTATAACTCGCAATTTTGCTTATAACTCGCAATTTTGAGGAAAAAAAGTCAGATTTATGAGTTTATTTCACACATTTGAGACTTTATAACTCGCAATTTAGTTTATACCTCGCAATTTTGAGAAAAAAGTAATAATTACGAGTTTATTTCTCACATTTGTGACTTTATAACTCGCAATTTAGTTTATAACTCGCAATTTTGAGGAAAAAAGTCATAATTACGAGTTTATTTCTCACATTTGTGACTTTATAACTCGCAATTTTGTTTATAACTCGCAATTTTGAGGGAAAAAGTCATAATTACGAGTTTATTTCTCACATTTGTGACTTTATAACTCATAATTTAGTTTATAACTCGCAATTTTGAGGGAAAAGTCATAATTACGAGTTTATTTCACACATTTGTGACTATAACTGCAATTTAGTTTATAACTTCGCAATTTTGAGGAAAAAGTCATAATTACGAGTTTATTTCTCACATTTGTGACTTTATAACTCAATTTTGAGGGAAAAAGGTCAGAATTATGAGTTTATTTTACAAATTTGTGACTTTATAACTCGCAATTTTGTTTATAATTCGCAATTTTGAGGAAAGTCATAATTACGAGATTTTCACATATTTGTGACTTTATAACTCGCAATTTAGTTTATATCTCGCAATTTTGAGGAAAAAAGTCATAATTACGAGTTTATTTCTCACATTTGTGACTTTATAACTCGTAATTTTGCTTATAACTCGCAATTTTGAGGGAAAAAAGTCAGAATTATGAGTTTATTTCACACATTTGTGACTTTATAACTCGCAATTTTGTTTATAATTCGCAATTTTGAGGAAAGTCATAATTACGAGATTTTCACATATTTGTGACTTTATAACTCAATTTAGTTTATAACTTAATTTTGAGGAAAAAGTCATAATTACGAGTTTATTTCACACATTTGTGACTTTATAACTCGCAATTTTGTTTATAACTCGCAATTTTGAGGAAAGTCATAATTACGAGATTTTCACATATTTGTGACTTTATAACTCGCAATTTTGTTTATAACGTTCAATTTTGAGGGAAAAAAGTCAGAATTATGAGTTTATTTCACAAATTTGTGACTTTATAACTCGCAATTTTGTTTATAATTCGCAATTTTGAGGAAAGTCATAATTACGAGATTTTCACATATTTGTGACTTTATAACTCGCAATTTAGTTTATAACTCGCAATTTTGAGGAAAAAAGTCATAATTACGAGTTTATTTCTCACATTTGTGACTTTATAACTCGCAATTTTGCTTATAACTCGCAATTTTGAGGAAAGTCATAATTACGAGATTTTCACATATTTGTGACTTTATAACTCGCAATTTTGTTTATAATTCGCAATTTTGAGGAAAAAGTCATAATTACGAGATTTTCACACATTTGTGACTTTATAACTCGCAATTTTGTTTATAATGTTCAATTTTGAGGGAAAAAAGTCAGAATTATGAGTTTATTTCACAAATTTGTGACTTTATAACTCGCAATTTTGTTTATAATTCGCAATTTTGAGGAAAGTCATAATTACGAGATTTTCACACATTTGTGACTTTATAACTCGCAATTTTGTTTATAATGTTCAATTTTGAGGGAAAAAAGTCAGAATTATGAGTTTTTCACAAATTTGTGACTTTATAACTCGCAATTTTGTTTATAATTCGCAATTTTGAGGAAAAAGTCAGAATTACGAGATTTTCACACATTTGTGACTTTATAACTCGCAATTTTGTTTCTAATGTTCAATTTTGAGGAAAGTCATAATTACGAGATTTTCACATATTTGTGACTTTATAACTCATATATTTGTTTATAACTTTCAATTTTGAGGAAAAATTCATAATTACGAGTTTATTCCTCACATTTGTGACTTTATAACTCGCAATTTTGAAGGAAAAAAGTCAGCATTATGAGTTTATGCCGCTGCCCTTTTGTATTTTTTCTTCTGTGGTGGAAACCAGCTTCCACACAAATGCCTTGTACTTAGATTAAAAAAAACAAACCGAGTTCTAGATTTTAAAAGCTAAATAAAAAGCAAATGATAAAAGATTGAATGGTAAAGTTTGTGTTGTAGCACTCCTCATCAATCCCAGTGAGCGGAGAGGAGGAATCCCAGTGTCCCTGAGAATCTGTGTTCAGTGTGTCTCTGAATGTGAGCAGCCTGTCTTTGGGGAGACGCCAGTCTTCATATAAAGGATCAACTCTCTGGGCATGTGCGTATGATATTATTATTTTTGAAGAGAAGTGATAGCATAACTTGAATAAGACTGAAAATGGCTTCGGCATTGACGTGCAATCCTCATGGCTCCATCTGCAGTTTAAGTTATTGTCTTGTTGGAGCATGTTTGTTTTTATTATTTCTGAACAGCAGTTTGCCATTAACACTAATGCAGACGTTCCCCCTTTGACTCGAGTCTAAAGTGGTTTGGGAACTTATACCTGTAATGACGTTCAATTCAATAAAGTCCTGTTTTCTCACCGGTGTGACAGTGGATCTGCTCAGTTGTGTCCAGTCACGAGTGTTTCAGTGCCTGAATGATCTATATGGGATGTATATTCAACTATAATATAGCAAATATGAGTTATCATCACACATTAATTACTGCAGCAAATATAGTCTTACATACAGGAAACTTCCTCACAATAATTCACCATGAAAATACAACATTTACAGTTATTAATGATGTTTGTTATGGTTTATTGAGATCATATTTTTTATATTACAGTACTTATGAGACTACAATTTAGAGAAATGTGCTTTAAAACAACCCCACTATGTAAATAAATAAATAAATATGGTAACGCTTATGTTTTACAGTGTCCTTGTTACACATTACATGTACTTACCATAATCCTATAGTAAGAACAAGTAGTTAAATAATAATACTTGGATATAACTATGTAAATATATAAATACACTGTAACAATGACCCCTTAAGATAAAGTGTAACCATAAATATAAACATTTTCCATGTCTATATGCAAAAATTATTTTTTTTTTCTTAGGGTAAAAAGCGATCTCAAGTGAGATTTGCCTAAATTCCACCACTTTAATTTAGAATAATATTGAAAAAAAATTGAATAAAATGACAGGTATTTTGGTAACGCACTTTACAGTGTTACTGTAGTAATTATTATAATTTTCATATTAATATTTTTCATATTACAAAACAAATGAGACCAGCATTTTGCATTGTGGCCATGAGAATTTAAGGAAATGTGCTTAATTGTGCTAAAAACAAGCACAATGTAAATAAATAAATTAAAAAAAAAAATTTAAATCATGTCTATGCAAAATATATATTTTTCTCAGGGTAAAAAGCGAGATTTGTCAAAATTCCACCACTCCAATAAAAAATAACACTGGAAATTTAAATAAAATACTTTAAGTAGCGCTATTTTACCGTGTGCGTTACACGTTACATGTAGTTACCATAGTAATAGCTCTAAATTACACTCAACTAACCCTCAACCGGACCCTATAGTAGTAAGTACGTAGTTAATTAATATTACTCAGTACTCAAATGTATAATTACACCGTATCGCGGACAATAAAGTGTTACCTCAGCGGTGGCTCGCAACGGAAGCTGCTTGCTTTCTATATTATATGCGCATAATCGTGTATTTAGCCAATGGAAGAATGAGTTTAATTGGATAAGAGCGAATGAACTCGTTTTGAATATCGGAATATTTATTTTCTATGAACTCATGACGTGCGCTGACGTTGGGCGTGCCTAATGCGCATGCGCTGCTCTGTCACTACGCGCACCCGTGCTGGAGCTAATCTACAGTGTGTGTCTGCTGGGGCGAAGTTGCTGTCGAGGTTGATCACATCTATAATGTTTTGCTGAAACCGGTCGCATATTTCTGATCTTCAGTCCGGCACTCAGAATCATGCTGCGCGTGTGTTGGAAAGGGGCGCGTGCAGCGGCGCGGGTGAGTTTGTTATCCGGCGCGAGCGGTCATTCAGTGACCCACAGTGAGGCCCGACGTCTCTCATGCGCTAAATTATCTATGATGGTAACCCCTTGGGTATTTATCTACTTAACCGGCGAATATAATAAACTAAAATTCTTCATGAGTGGCTCATTTCACTAGTTGAGAGGTTAGTTATTTGCCGTTTAGGTGGCGCACCGGTATAGAACGCCGTTGTACGTCAACGACGTAACGTGAGGTCGAAAGAGGCGTTTACAATATGATAGGCAGATCCGTCGAACCAATGAAATCTCAGAATTCAGTGAGTGACGCCTCCCTCCACCAATAGAAAACCTAGCATGTACACTGCGTACATATGGGCGGGCTTTGTATGATTCATATTTTCTGTCACCAAGCTAGCACAACAGCTGAAAATCTTCAGTTTTACATGTATTTACCTTTATTTACACTCAACTGTATTTCACTGTCGTCGTGTTCACTTAGACCATCATAGTTATAATCTGTGTACAATCCTTGAACTGTTTGCTGGTTTTTGTCCAATAGAAGGACGTGACCTTGTCCGTGAAAAGTTCAGAAAGTTTCCCTCACAAACGCAGTCGTCATGTTCACGATGACGCGTTTATGTAAATGAGACTGATGAATAATCGATGCTATGGAGAGCAGCTGCTTTAATAAATAAACTCTAAACCGCCGTACTGTAGACATTGAAGAAATGGAAACTAGTGTTTAGTGTCAGTTTCATTCATTGATTGTTGTTGAATGCGTTTTACTGAATGTCTGATACACACACAATGATGATTTATTGTTGTTAGTGTCCATCTACCTTTAAAATTCACAAACATGCTTTAACTGAACAGCATTTAAATCTGAAACGAGTGGCTGTTTTTGTTTTAATTGTTGTGAAACGGTGGTTGTGCTCTGTGTAAAGGGAGCTATTGCTTCTATATTGAATACTGTAGTTTATGATGTGATGTAGTGCATGTGAGATGATGTGTTTGTTTGTTTGTTTCTCTGCAGTGTGGTAAAGTGTCGGGCCATCCGTTTCAGCACTGCCGCAGATACACCACACCTGGAGGCGCCGGGTACGACACCAAACCTTAAACACACAAGCTTCATATTGCTGACTGGTTTATTTTAAAATGCTGTGTTTTAACACATAGTGTATTAGACATCTTTGAAATGTATGTTAGGTTTTGTTCACACTTGGCATGTTTGATTAAAACGAACGCTGGTGCGATTACTCTGTTAGTGTACTTCATTTCAATAAGTGACAAACAAGCTTCCAGACAAACCCTAGTGCGAGCAAACGAGCTTCCAGACAAACCCCAGTGCGAGCAAACAAGCTTCCAGACAAACCCCAGTGCGAGCAAACGAGCTTCCAGACAAACCCCAGTGCGAGCAAACAAGCTTCCAGACAAACCCCAGTGCGAGCAAACAAGCTTCCAGACAAACCCCAGTGCGAGCAAACAAGATTCCAGACAAACCCCAGTGCGAGCAAACAAGATTCCAGACAAACCCCAGTGCGAGCAAACAAGCTTCCAGACGAACCCTAGTGCGAGCAAACTAGCTTCCAGACGAACCCCAGTGCGAGCAAACAAGCTTCCAGACGAACCCCAGTGCGAGCAAACAAGCTTCCAGACGAACCCTAGTGCGAGCAAACTAGCTTCCAGACGAACCCCAGTGCGAGCAAACAAGATTCCAGACGAACCCCAGTGCGAGCAAACAAGCTTCCAGACGAACCCTAGTGCGGGCAAACTAGCTTCCAGGCAGACCCCATGCGAGCAAACAAGCTTCCAGATGAACCCTAGTGCGAGCAAACAAGATTCCAGGCGAACCTAGTGCGAGCAAACAAGCTTCCAGGCGAACCCCGTGCGAGCAAACAAGATTCCAGGCAGAACCCTAGTGCGAGCAAACTAGCTTCCAGGACGAACCCATGCGAGCAAACAAGATTGCAGGCAGAACCCCAGTGCGAGCAAACAAGATTCCAGGCGAACCTAGTGCGAGCAAACTAGCTTCCAGACGAACCTAGTGCGAGCAAACAAAATTCCAGGACGAACCCTAGTGCGAGCAAACTAGCTTCCAGGCGAACCATGCGAGCAAACAAGATTGCAGGCCAGACCTAGTGCGAGCAAACAAGATTCCAGGCGAACCCTAGTGCGAGCAAACTAGCTTCCAGGCAGAACCTAGTGCGAGCAAACTGGCTTCCAGGCGAACCCTAGTGCGAGCAAACTGGCTTCCAGGCGAACCCTAGTGCGAGCAAACTGGCTTCCAGGCGAACCCTAGTGCGAGCAAACTAGCTTCCAGGCGAACCCTAGTGCGAGCAAACTAGCTTCCAGACGAACCCTAGTGCGAGCAAACTAGCTTCCAGACGAACCCTAGTGCGAGCAAACTAGCTTCCAGACGAACCCTAGTGCGAGCAAACTAGCTTCCAGGCGAACCTAGTGCGAGCAAACTAGCTTCCAGGCGAACCTAGTGCGAGCAAACTGGCTTCCAGGCGAACCTAGTGCGAGCAAACAAGCTTCCAGACGAACCCTTGTGCGAGCAAACAAGCTTCCAGACGAACCCTAGTGCGAGCAAACAAGCTTCCAGACGAACCCTAGTGTGAGCAAACAAGATTCCAGACGAATCCTGGTGCGAGTAAAAAAGCTTCCAGACGAACCCCAGTGCGAGCAAACAAGATTCCAGACAAATCCTGGTGCGAGTAAAAAAGCTTCCAGACGAACCCCAGTGCGGGCAAACTAGCTTCCAGACAAACCCCAGTGCGAGCAAATTAGCTTCCAGACGAACCCCAGTGCGAGCAAACTAGCTTCCAGACGAACCCTAGTGCGAGCAAACTAGCTTCCAGGCGAACCTAGTGCGAGCAAACTAGCTTCCAGGCGAACCTAGTGCGAGCAAACTAGCTTCCAGGCGAACCTAGTGCGAGCAAACTAGCTTCCAGGCGAACCCTAGTGCGAGCAAACTGGCTTCCAGGCGAACCCTAGTGCGAGCAAACTGGCTTCCAGGCGAACCCTAGTGCGAGCAAACTGGCTTCCAGGACGAACCCTAGTGCGAGCAAACTAGCTTCCAGACGAACCCTAGTGCGAGCAAACTAGCTTCCAGACGAACCCTAGTGCGAGCAAACTAGCTTCCAGACGAACCCTAGTGCGAGCAAACTGGCTTCCAGGCAGACCCTAGTGCGAGCAAACTGGCTTCCAGGCGAACCTAGTGCGAGCAAACTAGCTTCCAGGCGAACCTAGTGCGAGCAAACAAGATTCCAGGACGAATCTTGGTGCGAGTAAAAAGCTTCCAGGCGAACCCCAGTGCGGGCAAACAAGATTCCAGGACGAGTCCTGGTGCGAGTAAAAAATCTTCCAAACGAAACAAAATAAAATAGGAACTCAACACAATCTTTAGGTTTGGTGTTAAATGACAGTGTGAACGCTAAAGAGAATCAGGACTAAATGTATAATGTTCTGCTTTGGCTGATCTATACGTGTGAACTATGCATCTAAAGTCAGGCTTTCTGTACCACAGATCTTCTGCTGGGAAAATAGTGGCCGCTAGTCTCCTGACGGTCGGTGGCGGTGTTGGAGAGTCGATCCTTTATGCCAAGTGGGACCCCAAGTTCCGTGCAAGCGTAGAAGAGCGTTCCCTACTCTGATCAGGTGTTCGAGATGGCGCTCGGGCCGCCCCTCCTCCCCCCTTCCCTCTACAGAAGAAACCGGTAAGAGCTGCTATCACTTAGCCTGTGTTCAGTTCTCAGACCACAGTCTTTGATGACTCTGATGGATGTAGGCCATCAGTGATGAACAAATACTTTGAGATTTCTCTTTTAATAGGAAAGATCGAACCCCTGCAAATCTCCTCAGTATCAGAAGCATCGAAGGAGTCCAAGCAGCCCAAAGCCAAAGCCAAGAAGTCTGACCCTGCACCTGTGGAAGCTCCAGCTGCGATCGAGGAGGCACCGGCACAGACGCTCCAGGGTGAGCCAGACTCACACCTCACACACACACTCTCAGATGTGGCCTATCAGTGAAGAGCCAGACTCACACACACACACTCTCAGATGTGGCCTATCAGTGAAGAGCCAGACTCACCTCACACACTCTCAGATGTGGCCTATCAGTGAAGAGCCAGACTCACACCTCACACACACACTCTCAGATGTGGCCTATCAGTGAAGAGCCAGACTCACACCTCACACACACTCTCAGATGTGGCCTATCAGTGAAGAGCCAGACTCACACCTCACACACACTCTCAGATGTGGCCTATCAGTGAAGAGCCAGACTCACACCTCACACACACACTCAGATGTGGCCTATCAGTGAAGAGCCAGACTCACACCTCACACACACTCTCAGATGTGGCCTATCAGTGAAGAGCCAGACTCACACCTCACACACACACTCTCAGATGTGGCCTATCAGTGAAGAGCCAGACTCACACCTCACACACACACTCTCAGATGTGGCCTATCAGTGAAGAGCCAGACTCACACCTCACACACACTCTCAGATGTGGCCTATCAGTGAAGAGCCAGACTCACACCTCACACACACTCTCAGATGTGGCCTATCAGTGAAGAGCCAGACTCACACCTCACACACTCTCAGATGTGGCCTATCAGTGAAGAGCCAGACTCACACACACTCTCAGATGTGGCCTATCAGTGAAGAGCCAGACTCACACCTCACACACACTCTCAGATGTGGCCTATCAGTGAAGAGCCAGACTCACACCTCACACACACTCTCAGATGTGGCCTATCAGTGAAGAGCCAGACTCACACCTCACACACACTCTCAGATGTGGCCTATCAGTGAAGAGGTCCAGACTCACACCTCACACACACTCTCAGATGTGGCCTATCAGTGAAGAGGATTTTCTTGATAATTAGCCGATATTTTGCTGAGTGTGTTTGTGTTGGCAGGGTTAGCACTGCCGTGGTCAGCTGACTCCTAAAGTTATTGATATTCTTCATATTCTGTGGTGGTCAGTTCACAGCACTGACACTGATTTTAACCTTTATAAAGCCATTTTTAAACCTCATTAGATGTTTGAATCATCATTTGTGCCATTTAATCAGTATATTAGATTCATTCAAACAGCTGATTCATTCAAGAACGAAACATTTGACTCTCTTAATGAGTGAGTCATTGAATCATTCACTCAAACGATTCATTCGACGGCTGATTCATTCAGGAACAAAGCATTTGACTCTTAATGAGTGAGTCATTGAATGATTAATTCAACCAATTAATTCAAATGGCTGATCCATTCATGAACAAAGCATTTGACTCTCTTAAGGAGTGAGTCGTTGAATCATTAATTCAACCGATTCATTCAAACAACTGCTTCATTCAAACGGCTGATTCATTCAGGAATAAAGCATTTGACTCTTTTAATGAGTGAGTCATTGAACCATTCATTTAACGATTCATACAAACGGCTGATCCATTCATGAACAAAGCATTTGACTCTCTTAAGGAGTGAGTCATTGAATCATTAATTCAACCAATTCATACAAACGGCTGATTCATTCAGGAATAAAGCATTTGACTCTCTTAATGAGTGAGTCATTGAGATTCAACCGATTCATACAAACGGCTGATTCATTCAGGAACAAAGCATTTGAATCTCTTAATGAGTGAGTCATTGAATCATTTGACTCTTAATTAGTGAGTCATTGAATCATTCTCTGAACTGATTCGTTTATTCAGTGATGAAACACCCGTCCTGTCTTTGATTGGAGTGATTTTAATTGGTGAAAGAGAGCAAAAACAGGCAATATTGTGTCTAAAATGTAATTTAATATTAACAAAATAAATATTCACGGATCTGTATATAGTAGATGAGGTTATTCTTTATCACAGAGCAGTTTAATTAGGGATTATCACTTTTCCAAGAACACTGTTGATCTTAACCGTATCGGGATGCCATTATAGTTAGGAATTAGGACTACTACTACTCAATTCACATACTGTTTTTCACCTACTATAGGAAATATTGGGAAGCAAGGTGGGTGGTTTGAGTGCACACACACACACACACACACACACACACACAGGCTGAAAGGATCTGCTGCCACGTCTGTGATCTCTGTCTCATGGAGTCCTACTGTTGTTGCAGAAGCCTCAGCAGAGGCAGCTCACATTATTTCGGCTATCAGCGATGTGCCCTCTGTGCCGCGCCGGTATGCAGTGGCGAAAGCCCAGCGGGCCACACGACGGCAGGTCAGCACCGGATCATTCACACGTCTTCTGCTTCTAACCACTGATCCTGCTTGCCTGCATGGGATCAGTTGTTGGGCAGACGGTGTCCGTGTCTCTCCGCATGTTCTCTGTTCAACGGCACACCTTCCCTTTCCCTCCATCCTCACGGTTTCATCTTGCTAACGTTGTCTTGTGCTCATTGTTTTTCGTCAGTTCTTTACTAACACAGTGTGTTGACTAGTGTGCCTTCCCAATAACTAACAAGTGTGTGTGCTCTTTTAATGCTCTGTGCCATATATGCTAGTTTGATGATAACTGATCATCTGGAACTAAACATACATCAGGTTATGAATCAGAGGTGTGAGTGAGTCAGTGAGTGAGTCGGTGGGTGAGTGAGTCAGTCAGTGAGTCGTTGAGTCGTTGAGTCGTTGAGTCGTTGAGTCGTTGAGTCGGTGAGTCAGTGAGTCAGTCAGTCAGTCAGTCAGTCAGTGAGTGAGTCAGTGAGTGAGTCAGTGAGTGAGTCAGTGAGTGAGTCAGTGAGTGAGTCAGTGAGTGAGTCAGTGAGTGAGTCAGTGAGTGAGTCAGTGAGTGAGTCAGTGAGTGAGTCAGTCAGTGAGTCAGTCAGTCAGTGAGTCAGTCGGTGAGTGAGTCAGCCAGTCAGTCAGTGAGTCAGTCAGTGAGTGGTCAGTGTCGGTGAGTCAGTCAGTCAGTGAGTCAGTCAGTGAATCAGTGAGTCAGTCGGTGAGTCAGTCAGTCAGTGAATCATCGGTGAGTCAGTCGGCTAGTCAGTCAGTCGGTGAGTGAGTGGGTCAGTCAGTCGGTGAATCAGTGGTCAGTCGGTGAGTCAGTCAGTCGGTGAATCGGTGAGTCAGTCGGTGAGTCAGTCAGTCAGTGAATCGGTGAGTCAGTCGGTCGGTGGTGTCAGTCGAGTCAGTCAGTCGGTGAGTGAATCGGTGAGTCAGTCGGTCAGTCGGTGAGTCAGTCAGTGAGTCAGTCAGTCGGTGAGTCGGTCAGTCAGTGAGTCAGTCAGTCAGTCAGTGGTGTCAGTGAGTGAGTCAGTCAGTCGGTCAGTCAGTGAGTGATCGGTCAGGTGATGAGTCGGTCAGTGGTGAGTCGGTGAGTGGTGAGTCGGTCAGTCGGTCGGTCAGTGAGTCAGTCAGTCGGTGAGTCAGTCGTCGGTCAGTCGGTGAGTGAGTCAGTCGGTCAGTGAGTCGGAGTGAGTCGGTCAGTGAGTCAGTCAGTCGATGAGTCGGATCAGTCAGTCAGTGAGTGAGTCAGTCGATCAGTGAGTCAGTCAGTCAGTGAGTCAGTCAGTCAGTGAGTCAGTCAGTGAGTCAGTCAGTGTGTGTGTGTGTATGTGTGTGTGTGCATGCAGCCAGTGAAGACGGCGCCCTAGAAACATTTTCATTCATTATTTCACAGCTTGAGCAAAATATGAATGTATTTCTCTTGTGGCTGTAATGACTGTGTGTTTGTGTGTAGCTGAAGAGTGTAAGGAGTGCACTCCTCATGAGCCGGCGCTGACGGAGAGGCCCGCGGAGGAAGTGACCGCTCGACTGGCGCAGCAGGATAAAGCGGAGCAGGACGCGCTGACCGGTGAGTCTGACGCACACATCAGCCAGTCTGGAGTTGAGATTTTTGCATGTTTTTGAAAGCAGTTTCTTGTGCGTCTGTAAGCTCTGACTGCTGGACTGGATGACACTCTGGGCAGCTCCGCTAAGATCACCCTGCAGGCCATCGGAGCCCAGGAGGCTGCACTGACCGCCATCACTGCACACACAGACAAGCTCAGAGAAGCCATGGACTCACAGGTACACACACAATCTGACCAATCACAGCAGACTGGGCCATCTGACCAATCACAGCAGAGCAATATGCATCAGACGCTGACCTCGAGTGTGTGTGACGTCTGAGGCTGAGACTGCTGGTCATAACACGCTCCTGTGTGTGTGTGTGTGTGTGTTCAGACTCCTCCAGATGAGAAGTCGGCTCAGTGGAAAGCTCTGAACGAGGCTCTGAGCGAGAGGACCAGAGCGGTGGACGAGGCTGGAGACGCCCTGCTCAAAGCCAAGTGAGGCCTGCTTCATCACACACAGATGCACCCAATATATCACAACATAGTCATGTTTATACACTGTCATAACACACAGAGGAGCGCCTAATCGTGTGTGTTTGTTTCCTGAACATTCAGAGGACAGCTGGAAAGGCTTCGTGAAGTGATCAACAGCGCAAAACAAGCCAAGATTGACGCGGCGAGACCCCAGATCCTGGCCGCGGAGGAGAACCTGCACAGCATGATCGTGGATCTGGACAAAGTAGTGACCAGGGTAAGCATCTTAATCTGACTCCATTAATGTGCTTTAGAGAAACACAGCTCGAATGTGGAGTGTGTAGCTCACAGCTGTGTGTCCCGTGTGGAGTGTGTAGCTCACAGCTGTGTGTCCCGTGTGGAGTGTGTAGCTCACAGCTGTGTGTCCCATGTGGAGTGTGTAGCTCACAGCTGTGTGTCCCATGTGGAGTGTGTAGCTCACAGCTGTGTGTCCCGTGTGGAGTGTGTAGCTCACAGCTGTGTGTCCCGTGTGGAGTGTGTAGCTCACAGCTGTGTGTCCCGTGTGGAGTGTGTAGCTCACAGCTGTGTCCCGTGTGGAGTGTGTAGCTCACAGCTGTGTGTCCCATGTGGAGTGTGTAGCTCACAGCTGTGTGTCCCGTGTGGAGTGTGAAGCTCACAGCTGTGTGTCCCGTGTGGAGTGTGTAGCTCACAGCTGTGTGTGTGTAGCTCACAGCTGTGTGTCCCATGTGGAGTGTGTAGCTCACAGCTGTGTGTCCCGTGTGGAGTGTGTAGCTCACAGCTGTGTCCCGTGTGGAGTGTGTAGCTCACAGCTGTGTGTCTTGTGCAGGTGCACAGCTGTGTGTCCCGTGTGGAGTGTGTAGCTCACAGCTGTCGTGTCCCAGTACAGTGAGCTGTGTGAATGAAGCCAAAGTTCAGTTCCCAGTGGAGCTCGTGTAGCATCACACCTGAAATCCAGGCCAACTGGAAGGGACTCTGTAAGAACACTCACAGCTGTGTGTCCCGTGTGGAGTGTGTAGCTCACAGCTGTGTGTCCTCACTCACTCACACTGTGTGTCCCATCACTCACTCACCACTGTGTGTCCCTCACTGTGTAGCTCACACTGTGTGTCCCACTGTGTAGCTCACAGCTGTGTGTCCCACTCCCACTCACTCACTCACTCCACACTCACTGTGTCCCGTGTCACTCACTCAGCTGTGTCCCTGTGTAGCTCACACTGTGTCCCACTCACTCACACTCCCACTCACACTCGTGTCACTCCATGTGGAGTGTGTAGCTCACAGCTGTGTGTCCCATGTGGACTGTACTCACAGCTGTGTGTCACTCACACACACTCCCACACTCACAGCTGTGTGTCACACACTCACAGCTGTGTGTCCACGTGTGGACACTCACAGCTCACTCACACTGTGTAGCTCACAGCTGTGTCACTCACACTCACACTGTGTGTCCACTGTGTGGCTCACAGCTGTGTGTCCACACACTCACTCCCAGCTCACACTGTGTGTCCCATGTGGAGTGTGTACTCACACTGTGTCCCACACTCACTCGTGTCCCGTGGACACTCACACTCCACTCACTCACTCACAGCTCACTCCCATGTGGAGTGTGTAGCTCACACACTCCCACTCTGTAGCTCACTCCTCACACTCACACTGTGTGTCCCATGTGGAGTGTGTAGCTCACTGTGTGTCCACGTGTGGACTCACAGCTGTGTGTCTTGTGCAGGTGCAGACGCAGTCCGACTCTCACTCACTCCAGTACAGTGAGCTGGTGAATGAAGCCAAAGCTCACTCCAGCAGGAGCTCACAACATCACACCTGAAATCCAGGCCAACTGGAAGGACTCTCACACTCACTCACTCACTCACTCACTCACCACTCACTCACTCACTCACTCACTCACTCACTCACTCACTCACTCACTCACTCACTCACTCACTCACTCACTCACTCACTCACTCACTCACTCACTCCACTCACCACTCACTCACTCACCACTCACTCCTCCACTCACTCACACACTCACTCACTCACTCTCACTCCTCACTCGCTCACTCCTCCACACTCACGCACTCACTCACACGCTCACACACTCTCACTCGCACACTCACACACTCACTCACTCACTCACCACTGCTCACACACTTACACACTCCTCACACACTCACACACTCACACACTCACTCACTCACTCACTCACTCACTCACTCACTCACTCACTCACTCACTCACTCCACTCACTCGCTCACTCACTCACTCACTCACTCACTCCTCACACACTCCTCACACACTCACTCCACACACACACTCACTCGCTCACACACTCACTCACTCACTCACTCACTTGCTCACACTCACACACTCCTCACACACTCACACTCACTCACTCGCTCGCCACTCACTCACACTCACTCACCTCACTCTCTCGCTCGCTCACTCACTCCTCACTCCACTCACACACTCCACCTCACTCACTCACTCACTCACACTCCTCACACTCACTCACTCCTCACACACACACACACTCACTCACTCACTCACTCACTCCACTCACACACACACACTCACTCACTCACTCACTCACACACACACACTCACTCACTCACTCACACACTCACTCACACTCTCGCTCCTCACTCACTCACCTCACTCACTCTCACACTCACTCACACACTCACTCTCTCACTCACTCACACACTCACTCACTCACTCACTCACTCACACACACACTCACTCACTCACTCACTCACTCACTCACTCACTCACTCACTCACTCACTCACACACACACTCACTCACTCACACTCACACTCGCCGCCCTCGCTCACTCACTCACACACCTCACTCACACACTCACTCACACACTCACTCCTCACACTCACACTCGCTCGCTCACTCACTCACTCACACACTCACTCGCTCACTCGCTCACACACTCTCACTCGCTCACTCACTCACTCACTCACTCACTCACTCACCACTCACACACTCACACTCCACCACTCACTCACTCACACACTCGCTCACTCGCTCACTCCACTCACACTCACTCACTCTCACACAGACTCACTCCACTCACTCACTCACTCACTCACTCCTCACTCACACACTCACACACTCACCACACTCACTCACTCGCTCACACACTCACTCACACTCTCACACACTCACACTCACTCACTCACTCACTCACTCACTCACTCACCACCACCACTCACACACTCACTCACTCACACTCTCACTCACTCACACACTCCTCACACACTCACTCACTCCTCACACACACACTCACACACTCACTCACTCACTCCTCACACTCGCCTC
>CM040932.1:6498468-6540968 GCA_023029165.1 Gobiocypris rarus | reverse complement strand
GAGACCAGTAGTGAAGTAGACCAAGAGTCAGGAGTGCAATTAATTAAAGAAAAATTTACTGAAGAGTAGTTTGCAGTTTCATCAGCAGAAGCCAGCTTTAAATCTCACGAGGAGTTTGTAGGCCGCGCTCCTTCTCTACCGGTCTCGTCGTACCGTACATACAATTGTCCCAACAGTTATACTGTTTTCAAGGTCTAGCCACGTCATTATTGCAAGGTGTATGATTCTGATTGACTCAGAGAAAATGCACACATGGTAAATGTCCACACATGGTCAGTTAATCAGATGCACGTGTCCATACACGTGTTTAGTAACCTTCCAGATCTGGAGCAGGCACCAGCTTTTCCAGAAAAACAAGTCCTCCCCATTATCTCCGGGTGCTCATTGTCCACCTCCAATACTGATCTGTAACACAGAATATTGCGCACATACACAGATACACTGATTAAGCTCCGATCCAAAATGTTCCCAAACATACTGATAGCATGTGCTTTCTCTCAGTGAGAGGTACAGACAATATTCATCTGGATTCTTTAGTGTTTCAGTAAAAGGAAATATAAAATGAATAAAATATAATAACAATGAAAGACAAATCCATATTTAATCTCTGGAAGCCGTGCTAAGTGAGCAAACACTGTTACTGCACTCCCAGCATGTTAGGGGCTGTGTTACACACATGTAGGTATCACGTGTTTAGTGACACTTCATAGGCCACACGTCACTCAAAGACCAAACACACACTTTAGACAACATAAAAGAAGAACAAACTATTAATGGTTCTATCATTAGAAATGGGAGGATAAATATTAATTAAGGTGAATTTAATTAGGCTATTTACAGGTATATTGAAGCGGCAGTGAATTCCAGAATTAATCTTTCAGATCGATGTGAAACGCTTAGTTTTCAGCCGTATCGCCCAGCCCTAATATCCAGCACGTATAGAGATGATCTATCTAAATGATGTGTGTGTGTGTAGGTCCTGAGCAGTAAGATGATGGAGCAGGAAACTCATTACCGCAGACTGACTCAGGAACAGCTGGACACCTTCACTCTGGACATGAACGCAGCGTACGCCCGTCTCAAGGGCATCGAGGAGGCCATCGACAGTAAGCGAAACACATTCGGCTGAGGCTTATCTTCTGTTTGACCTTCGATTGATGTTCTCACTTCTGTCTCCAAGGTCACGTGACCGCTGAGGAAGAGGCCCGTAAGGCTCACCAGCTGTGGCTCTCTGTAGAAGCTCTGAGCTACACGCTGAAGTCAGCCGGTGGTGATTCCCCACCGAGCCTCTAGAGGGCGCCGTGCGCGGGATCCGAGAGAGCTGCGCGGAGAACGAGTTCGCCCAGGCGCTGGCCACCGCCATTCCCGAGGAGTCTCTGAGCCGAGGGATCTACAGCGAAGCCTCCCTCCGCGCGCGCTTCTACGACATCCGCAGGCTCGCGCGGCGCGTCGCACTCATCGACGAGACCCGCAACAGCCTTTACCAGTACTTCCTGTCCTACCTACAGTCCGTCCTTTTGTTCGAGCGGGAGCAAGAAGCGCCACCTGCTAAACTAGCAGCCGAAGATCTCGACACGTTCAAGCTGCTGGCCTACGCTACGTACAGCATCGAGCGGCGATCTGGAACTAGCCGCTAAGTTCATCAACCAGCTCCGCGGCGAGTCGCAGCGCGTGGCGCAGGACTGGCTCAAAGAAGCCCGGCTCACTTTAGAAACCAAGCAGGTGATTAGCCTGCTCTCGGCGTATGCTAACGCCGTAGGGTTGGGCACCACGCAGGTCCCTTAGCCACACCCACTCAGTGGAGATTATGTAAATTACGAGGAGTGTCATTGGCCCGCTGTTAACAGAACCTTCCGCTCAGCTCATTAATTTATAAATAGTTTGCGTGCTAGCCAAAAATTTGTGTTCTCACAGGAAAGCTCCGCCCTTAAAGCAATTCTTACGTGGCCTCCCATCCAGAACAGCCCGGAGTGTGCGGGTTTTGTAATGGCGCTCCTCGGTATATATGCCACACATCTCACGGTTTCAGATCAGACGTGCGTTCGGCGGGTCGGAGCCACCGATGGGAACCTGGTCACGGTGCACACATGTAACGCTTCAGTTTCAAAGTTATATCCACTGGTTGTTTATTAACCCAGACTGTTGAGAATAATCACTCAGTATTGGAGATCAATAAATCATGGTTGTTGACGAGAACGCCATCTCAGTTCTTTGCGTGTCTGAGTTTAGTTGGGGTCCATTTTGTATTCAAGCCAGATTCATAACCGTTTGAGCGGCACATTTTACCGCAGATTGTGTGAATGAGGCTGTTGACAATCACTGAATGCATAACTGTCCCACTTCTGTATTGCCTTTTCCCATTATGTACAGGTTGGTCTGTATATATTTGAACATTTTAGCTGTTAATATGAGCTTGAAGTGCACATTCTCAGTTTAATATTGAGGGTATTGACTTCCAAATTGGAGGAAGGGTTTAGGAATCACAGCTCTTTCATATGGAGACCCCCCTTTTACAAGGGACCGAAGGTAATTGGACAATTGACTCGGAAGCGGTATCATTCTCCAGGTAAGCAGGTAAAAGGTCTGGCCTATGCATTTGGAAGCTGTTGCAGTGAACCCACATCCAAACTAATCCATTGGAGAGATTGCAGGAACATTAGCAGTGGCCAAATCAACAGTTTGGCACATATTGAGACTACAAGGGTGCACTGGTGAGCTCAGCAACAAATAAAAGGCCTGGACATCCATGGAAGACAACAATGGAGGATCCTTTCCAATGGTGAAAAGCGCTTCACAACACCCAGCCAAGTGAAGAACATCCCAGAGGTCTGCGGTCCAGAGAAGATGCAGAGGGCTCACCACAGGATGGTGTGTGTGTGTGTGTGTGTGTGTGTCAAGATCAACATGTGCCAGGAATGATGGGAAGAGCATGGAGAAGGCTTGGAACAGCTCCTGATCTGTAAGACGGGGTGATGGCACTGGTGTTTATTGATCATGTGATATACTGTTTTGTTTAGGTGACGCTTTACAATACAGTCAGACAATGACCCAAAAAATCCCAGGGTTTTCTAAAGGAAAAGAAGTGGAATATTCTGCAATGGCCGGTCGATTTTCTGATCTCAACACTAAAGGCAGAAAGACCCACGAACAAACCGTGGGCTCCAGAAACACACTGGATTCTCCACAATATATTACAAAGGCACATTTTATTTATGATTATATCAATTTGTCCAATTGCATTTGAATAGGGGGACTGTGTATAAAAACAGTAGCAATTCCTAAATGTTTCAAAAATATTTTCGTTCAGCCGCTTGAATTAAAGCTGAATGTCTTCATGTTTTAATGCTATTCTCGTGTCATACACTCTAAAAAATGCGGGGTTGTTTTAACCCAATGTTGGCTCAAATATGGACTAACCCAGCAGTTGGGTTTTTTAACCCTGTGGTTGGGTTTAATGTTTGCTTAAGACAAGCCAACTGCTGGGGTTAGTCCATATTTGAGCCAACACTGGGTTGTTTTTTACCAAGCATTTTTTAGAGTGTACAGAGCCCACATTATGAGAATAGTGGCAGTGTCCAAATATACAGCACGAACCGCACATGAATGAAACCACTTTAAAGGGCACCTATTATGCCCCTTTTTACAAGATGTAATATAAGTCTCATGTGTCCCCAGAGTGTGCTGTGAAGTTTCAGATCACAATTCCTAACAGATCATTTAATAAACCATTTTGAAAATGGCAATTTTGGGGTTGAAGAAAAATGAGCTGTTCTGTGCCTAGTTCTGTGCTAGTATGTCAGTGTCCATCAACACGTGTGGGCGGGGCCTCTGCAGTGTGACATCACAGCTTGTTCTGAGACACTGCTTATGATTTATGGCGTGTGGATTTTTACCATTATAGGGTGGTTGTGTACACACACTGCCAACACACATTTATGTTCAAATAAAAGTGAATTTTGCATAATAGGTGCCCTTTAAAGGGCGGGGCATAAAGTTTCAATGACCAACAGTCAACATCTGTTTGAAGCATCCGGTATATGGACCTAACTGTATTTAATCATCTTAGGATAGGATCGAAAGCTTAAACACTCGATTGGACAATCAGTTCTTTAAACCTCTTAGCAGGCTCCTCCCCTTAGTGGGCGGAGTCATCTGTCATATTACACAAATTACTGCAGTAAATTATTGTCAAATCTTTTTCTAATCTTGGTTAGGCACTGCGAGGACATTCGGCTGTCCTGTCTCAGGCGTCTTACGTTACGTCTCTTGTGTCCGAAGCTACTGGAACTATCACTACTAGACTAATGCTCTTATTACCCGTTCCATCACAACCATTATGCATTAATAAAATAGCAGGACTGCAACAAATTTCAGTTAAGTCTATTATATATGAACTTTCATAATTGCATTTCTGTTTGATCAGAACCATTGAAGATTAGAGCATGAATCCAGTGAGGAAGAGATGAAGATTTTTTTATTGAGTTGATTTTTTATCTGAATGTAGAGTTACAAGACATTTCCACAGATGTTCAGCTGCCGAGATCCATCCACACCGCAGAGTCAGTCGCTGTTAAAGGTCTGAATCTCCAGATCGGACAAGATGCTCCTGCAAGAGGACCAGATTACAATTAGTTTCTTCAACCAAAATTCAAACTAAACATCCTCACAGATGCCACGCACTTGTGCTGCTCTGAGAGCTCGAACTCCTGCCGGAGCGTCTGGATGAGTTTGGGTGTGTCGGGCAGACAGAAGCCAGCGGAGATCTGCACCAGCTCCACGGCCTGATCCACATCACCGCTGTCCTTCACACACGCCAGGAACTGGCTCAACAGCTCCACACTGACAAACACAGCACAGGTTAGTCTGAACATTCATACATTTCATACACACCGATCAGGCATAACATTATGACCGGTGAATAGCACTGATGATCTCTTCCTCACGGCTCCTGTTAGTGGGTGGGATATATTAGGTAGCAAGTGAACATTTTGTCCTCAGAGTTGATGTGTTAGAAGCAGGAAAAATGGGCAAGTGTAAGGATTTGAGCGAGTTTGACAAGGGCCAGATTGTGATGGCTAGACGACTGGGTCAGAGCATCTCCAAAACTGCAGCTCTTGTGGGGTGTTCCCGGTCTGCAGTGGTCAGGATCTATCAAAAGTGCTCCAAGGAAGGAACAGTGGAGAACCGGCCACAGGGTCATGGGCGGCCCAGGCTCATTGATGCACGTGTGGAGCGAAGGCTGGCCCGTGTGGTCCGATCAAACAGACGAGCTACTGGAGCTCAAACTGCTCAAGAAGTTAATGCTGGTTCTGATAGAAAGGGCTCAGAATACACAGGGCATCGCAGTTTGTTGCGTATGGGGCGGCATAGCCGCTGACCAGTCAGGGTGCCCATGCTGACCCCTGACCCGCCCGACACCAACAGTGGCATGTGAGCATCAGAACTGGACCACGGGCAATGGAAGAAGGTGGCCTGGTCTGATGATCACGTGTTCTTTTACTTCACGTGGATGGCCGGGTGTGTGTGCGTGTGTGGCTTACCTGGGGAACACATGGCCCCAGGATCCACTATGGGAAGAAGCGAGCCGGCGGAGGTGATGCTTTGGGCAATGTTCTGCTGGGAAACCTTGGGTCCTCCATCCATGTGGATGTTCCTTTGACACGTCCACCTACCTAAGCATTGCTGAGACCATGTACAGCCTTTCATGGAAATATTCCCTGGTGGCTGTGGCTCTTCCGCAGGATAATGCTCCTGACACAAAGCACAAATGCTTCAGGAATGGTTTGAGGAGCACAGCAACGAGTTTGAGGTGTTGACTTGGCCTCCAAATTCCCCAGATCTCAATCCAATCGAGCATCTGTGGGATGAGCTGAACAAACAAGTCCGATCCATAGAGGCTCCACCTCGCAACTTACAGGACTTAAAGGATCTGCTGCTTACATCTTGGACCAGATACCACAGCACACCTTTAGGGGTCTAGAGGAGTCCATCAGAGACGGGTCAGCAACACTATCATTCCTAATATTATGTAAAACCTGATCAGTGTATAATGCATGGGGTAAAAATTGTTATGTTAATTTCTACAGTCAATATACATATTTCTAATGAAGCAAAATCACAAATGACTGAAAAAGACTGAACAAGTGTGATCTTACCTGGGAACTCTATTGTGTGTTTTGAAGAGTTTCAGTGTGTCCCTGAATGAAGAGAAGTGAAATGAGTGGTTTATAACTTTGATCACATGACAGATTCCCGTTAGAGAGGTTACCAGGCGTCCGGTCTCCTCCGAGCCGCGAGCAGAATGGAGATGAGGTCGCTGAGAGAACCGGCCGTCCAGCTCAACAGAACCTTGCCACGGTCACCTGTGTTATACATTCTCTTAATATCCAGCGCACAGTCAGCGAATGATTCCTGCACCTGTCCAGAAACACACACGCGCAGTTACTACAGACCGACACGGAGTCCACACGGAACCATTCAAACATTTCTCAATGCAGGAATTGGCTTTATAACCCCACAGACAAAGCATATAATTTACAGTTAATAGAAATCACAGGCAGTGATGGGGTCATACCTCCTGAGCATGCTTCTCTCGGGCCATGAGCGCCAGCAGCTCCTCCACCAGCTTCTGCCTGTTGGCATGACCCAGCGTTTTGATATCTGTGGAGCAAGACATTAGTGCTGAGAAATCACTAGATTGAATTACGTATCACTTTTGACCAATAGGTGGCGCTGTGAACACATTGATGTTGAACGGTCAGAGTAATGTGAAGATGACACACACAAAGTTTGGTTCCAAAGCGCTTCACACACTAGACCTTTAGTTTACATGATAAAAGTTAAGCTATACCTCTAGTTTTAATCATTTAAAGGCCGTCGAACCTCGGGTCACATCTCCTGGCAATGATGTGTTTTCTTCAGTGTGTTCTGTTTATCTTTATCGCAGGGCTGAATGTCATATGGTGAGTGTGAAACACACTACACCTCACTTACATGGAGAAATGTGTTATTTGGTGTGCTAACTCAGTGTATTTCGTGAAAGAGTCGTTTTGGCATGACATTTGGTGATGCATTGATCAATAATGCTTTTGTCTATGGACACGAAATCCACGTTGAAGATTATCGGACTCCATTTTAAAAATCAAAATGGCAGATAGGAAGTTCGGCCGACTATGGCAAGACTGGTTCCTATGTTCTTGGGATGACCCAAGGAATCGATCAAGACTAGTTTCATTACAATAGGCGATCATAATCAAAAGCTATTTAGTTGAATTTCACTATTTTAAACTTTTTGAGAGCCTTAAGGGCATGCAGCCATTCACACATACCAAGTTTACGTCAATGAGTTCATAAAATATAGCATTTTACACAAAAAATTCTAAATGGCTGATATGGAAAAAATCGTAAGACTCGGCCAAACCCTTCAGAAGGTATAAGCAAAAGATTCTCATATCTCCTGACCACTAGGTGGCGCAGCGTTGAAACTCTGCAAGTATCCTCAGATCATGGTTGTCACAACACACACCAAGTTTGGTCTGAATACGGTTAAGTGTTTTGGAGATATAGCCTCACGCATATTTTGGCGTGCTCTTCGTAGAATTCGTTATTTCGAGAGCGGTTTGACTAATCAACTTCAAGTCGGTCTGCAGATGATCTGGTTTGATTTTCATGCAAATCGGAGAAATGGTTGAGGAGAAAGTTGTCAGAAAGACAAAAATATGACGGAAAATTATGTCAGTGTGCAATTGAATCGCCATGAGTGGACAGGTGGTGGCGCTAGAGGATTGAGTTAGAGACTCCAGGGTGGTGCGGCTGATGTTCAGATTGTTCTCTATCGGTGTGCCAAATTTCATAACTTTGTATCGTACGGTTCATTGGGCTACCACAGAACTACACACCCTCAGTGCGTGGCCCCTAATGATAAACCAGCTCACCTTTCCATATTTGCGGGAGGAGGTCTAGTCTGCCGTCGGTGTCAAGCGCTCGGAGGAGATCCGTCATGACGTTAGAGCTGGGGTAGTACACCTGAAACCAGATCACATCAGATCAACACACCGTCCCGTTCACACACAGCAGCAGCAGCGCGTGATGTGTGTGACTCACTGAGGGGATCAGATCTCTGTACCACTTCAGCACCACATCGATGTGCTCCATCAGACAGAGCAGACTGAAGAACCGCGCGCTGAAACACACACACATTGAGGCTAACACACATATAGCCTTTAAAAGCTCTTGAATACCGAGTTTGCGGATTGTCCTCACTAGTAGATGTTCTGTCTTGAATCGTTCCCCAGAAGCCTCCAGTTCTCCGCGCCTCCCAGCAGCTCATGGAGCTTGTAGGCCTGCTCGAGGTCCTTGGTGTCGAGGCACTGCGGAGAGACACACACATCACACTCGTGCTCGCTCACCATAAAGCAGAGTCACGTCTGAGTGCACTTACGATTCTCATCGCGGTGATGAAGAACTGAGCTGGAAAACAGGACACAGGTGGGATTAGTGCTGTCTGCAGGTGTGTGTGTGCACGCTCAGGTCGCTCCTGATACACACTCGAGGCTTTGACCACTTCAGAGCACACGCATAATCACATCTTCTCATAATATCCACTGCGATGGCCCAGTCTGCTGTGATTGGACTACTCTGCTCTGATTGGTCAGATGGCCCAGTCTGTTGTGATTGGACTACTCTGCTCTGATTGGTCAGATGGTCCAGTCTGTTGTGATTGGACTACTCTGCTCTGATTGGTCAGATGGCCCAGTCTGTTGTGATTGGTCTACTCTGCTCTGATTGGTCAGATGGCCCAGTCTGTTGTGATTGGTCTACTCTGCTCTGATTGGTCAGGTCCAGTCTGCTGTGATTGGACTACTCTGCTCTGATTGGTCAGATGGCCCAGTCTGTTGTGATTGGTCTACTCTGCTCTGATTGGTCAGATGGTCCAGTCTGCTGTGATTGGTCTACTCTGCTCTGATTGGTCAGATGGCCCAGTCTGTGTGATTGGTCTACTCTGCTCTGATTGGTCAGATGGCCCAGTCTGTTGTGATTGGTCTACTCTGCTCTGATTGGTCAGATGGCCCAGTCTGTTGTGATTGGTCTACTCTGCTCTGATTGGTCAGATGGCCCAGTCTGTTGTGATTGGTCTACTCTGCTCTGATTGGTCAGATGGCTAGTCTGTTGTGATTGGTCTCTGCTCTGATTGGTCAGATGGCTCAGTCTGTTGTGATTCGTCTACTCTGCTCTGATTGGTCAGATGGTCCAGTCTGTTGGGATTGGTCTACTCTGATTGGTCAGATGGCCCAGTCTGTTGTGATTGGTCTACTCTGCTCTGATTGGTCAGATGGCTAGTCTGTTGTGATTGGTCTACTCTGCTCTGATTGGTCAGATGGTCTAGTCTGTTGTGATTGGTCTACTCTGCTGTGATTGGTCAGATGGTCCAGTCTGTTGTGATTGGTCTACTCTGCTCTGATTGGTCAGATGGCCCGGTCTGTTGTGATTGGTCTACTCTGCTCTGATTGGTCAGATGGTCCAGTCTGTTGGGATTGGTCTACTCTGCTCTGATTGGTCAGATGGCCCAGTCTGTTGTGATTGGTCTACTCTGCTCTGATTGGTCAGATGGCCCAGTCTGTTGTGATTGGTCTACTCTGCTCTGATTGGTCAGATGGTCCAGTCTGTTGTGATTGGTCTACTCTGCTCTGATTGGTCAGATGGCCCAGTCTGTTGTGATTGGTCTACTCTGCTCTGATTGGTCAGATGGCCCAGTCTGTTGTGATTGGTCTACTCTGCTCTGATTGGTCAGATGGTCCAGTCTGTTGTGATTGGTCTACTCTGCTCTGATTGGTCAGATGGTCCAGTCTGTTGTGATTGATCTACTCTGCTCTGATTGGTCAGATGCTCAGTCTGTTGTGATTGGTCTACTCTGCTCTGATTGGTCAGATGGTCCAGTCTGTTGTGATTGGTCTACTCTGCTCTGATTGGTCAGATGGTCCAGTCTGTTGTGATTGTCTACTCTGCTCTGATTGGTCAGATGGTCCAGTCTGTTGTGATTAGTCTACTCTGCTCTGATTGGTCAGATGGCTCAGTCTGTTGTGATTGGTCTACTCTGCTCTGATTGGGTCAGATGGTCAGTCTGTTGTGATTGGTCTACTCTGCTCTGATTGGTCAGATGGTCCAGTCTGTTGTGATTGGTCTACTCTGCTCTGATTGGTCAGATGGGTCCTGTCTGTTGTGATTGGTCTACGTCTACTCTGCTCTGATTGGTCAGATGGCCCAGTCTGTTGTGATTGGTCTACTCTGCTCTGATTGGTCAGATGGCCCAGTCTGTTGTGATTGGTCTACTCTGCTCTGATTGGTCAGATGGTCCAGTCTGTTGTGATTGGTCTACTCTGCTCTGATTGGTCAGATGGTCCAGTCTGTTGTGATTGGTCTACTCTGCTCTGATTGGTCAGATGGCTCAGTCTGCTGTGATTGGTCTACTCTGCTCTGATTGGTCAGATGACCCAGTCTGTTGTGATTGGTCTACTCTGCTCTGATTGGTCAGATGGTCCAGTCTGCTGTGATTGAAAGTGGTCAAGCACCTGTGTGTGTGTGTGTGTATTAGACCCTATTAATCAAACGGCATAGTAATAATGATTAGATACCATCATCAGGGTCCTGAGGAGTAAAGCTCTTTCCTGACACCTCGTACATCACTTCCTGTAGAATGTCTTTTTGGCCCTGAACTGGGGCACCTGCAGAAACAAAGCATGATGGGAAACACGTGATCATGTGTGTCCGTGTGCATGTTTTAACTTTGGAGAACTGTTATTTTAAGACATCAATGACCTGTTTTATAGAATATGCTGAGCACGTGATTGTAAGAGGCCAGACTGGGTTCTGAAAGCAGAAGAAAAAGAATCGATTACACACTAAAATAAATCAGAATACGGCACTTCCTGTAGGAGCGTCACGGGACGGACCGATGGAGAGAGCCTTCATCTCGCTGATCACAGGAAAGGCCAGAGATTTGCCCAAAGCACCACAGCGTCTCAGAGCCTTCAGCACAGCGTTGAACGTCAGGAGGTTGGGCTTGACCTTCTGCTCCGCCATCTGCTTCAACAGATCCTACACACACACACACACACACACACACAGGCTGAAGTACAAGACACTGGAGAGCGCACAGCTCACGTACCGCTATCAGCTCCCACTTCTCGTTGTATTTCTCCTGCACTTCCGGGGCGGCGGTGATCAGAGCGTTGAAGATGTGCACGTCAGCTACAGCGACACAAATGCAATCTTTAAAAAACTAATCCGAGTCACTGAACGGGGTCTGAAGCGTAACACTCACCGGTCAGCCGGTTGTTCAGCAGGTCAGTGTAGGTGCTGAACGCTTCGGAGTAAGCGCCGTGCTGTCAAATCAAGCACACACACACACACACACACACACACATGGTCAGTGTTCACCCGTCACACTAGCGCAGAGATGCACGAGCTCCCGCACAAGTTACCTTCACCATGCCTCGGATCAGAGCGCTGTATGAACGTGTGTTCGGCTCCGACAGCAGTGCAAAGATGCGCTCCGCATTATTCTTCTCTCTGTGGGGAAACACACCTCTAATGACAGGACTCTGCATTGCTAGACACTACTGCTCAAAACTGTTCAAATCCTTCCCTCACGGGTCAAAATGACTCAAAGCCCTAAAAGTACAAAAAAGTTTTTTTTGGGGTTCACAGTTGAAAATCTGGAATCTGAGGGTGCAAAAAAATCTAAATATTGAGAAAATCTCCTTTAAAGTTTTGCAAATGAAGTCCTTAGCCATGCATATTACTACTAATAATACATTTATAATATATTCACAGTAGGACATTTACTAAATATCTTCATGGAACATGATCATAATATCCTAATGATTTTTGGCATAAAAGAAAAATGGATCATTTTGACCCATACAATGTCTTGTTGCTATTGGCACAGATATACCCGTGAGGCCTTGGGACTGGAGAAGTGCTCCAGGGTCACTAAAGGATTATGACATTTATTATATATATATATATATATACACCTGTTAAATTTCTCAATAATGCAATTATCTAATCAACCAATCACATGGCAGTTCCTTCAGTGCATTTAGGGGTGTGGTCCTGGTCAAGACAATCTCCTGAACTCCAAACTGAATGTCAGAATGGGAAAGAAAGGGGATTTAAGCAGTTTTGAGCGTGGCATGGTTGTTGGTGCCAGACGGGCTGGTCTGAGTATTTCACAATCTGCTCAGTTACTGGGATTTTCACACACAACCATTTCTAGGGTTTACAAAGAATGGTGTGAAAAGGGAACACATCCAGTATCGGCAGTCCTGTGGGAGAAAATGCCTTGTTGATGCTAGAGGTCAGAGGAGAATGGGCCGACTGATTCAAGCTGATAGAAGAGCAACTTTGACTGAAATAACCACTCATTACAACCGAGGTATGCAGCAAAGCATTTGTGAAGCCACAACACACACAACCTTGAGGCGGATGGGCTACAACAGCAGAAGACCCCACGGGTACCACTCATCTCCACTACAAATAGGAAAAAGAGGCTACAATTTGCACGATCACCAAAATTGGACAGTTTAAGACTGGAAAAATGTTGCCTGGTCTGATGAGTCTGGATTTCTGTTGAGACATTCAGATGGTAGAGTCAGAATTTGGTGTAAACAGAATGAGAACATGGATCCATCATGCCTTGTTCCCACTGTGCAGGCTGGTGGTGGTGGTGTAATGGTGTGGGGATGTTTTCACTGTGCAGGCTGGTGGTGGTGGTGTAATGGTGTGGGGGATGTTTTCACTGTGCAGGCTGGTGGTGGTGGTGGTGGTGTAATGGTGTGGGGGATGTTTTCACTGTGCAGGCTGGTGGTGGTGGTGTAATGGTGTGGGGATGTTTTCACTGTGCAGGCTGGTGGTGGTGGTGTAATGGTGTGGGGATGTTTTCACTGTGCAGGCTGGTGGAGGTGGTGTAATGGTGTGGGGATGTTTTCACTGTGCAGGCTGGTGGTGGTGGTGTAATGGTGTGGGGATGTTTTCACTGTGCAGGCTGGTGGAGGTGGTGTAATGGTGTGGGGATGTTTCACTGTGCAGGCTGGTGGAGGTGGTGTAATGGTGTGGGGATGTTTTCACTGTGCAGGCTGGTGGTGGTGGTGTAATGGTGTGGGGATGTTTTCACTGTGCAGGCTGGTGGAGGTGGTGTAATGGTGTGGGGATGTTTTCTTGGCACACTTTAGGCTTAGTGCCAGTTGGGCATGGTTTAAATGCCACGGCCTACCTGAGCATTGTTTCTGACCATGTCCATCCCTTTATGACCACTATGTTCCCATCCTCTGATGGCTACTTCCAGCAGGATAATGCACCATCTCACAAAGCTCCAATCATTTCAGATTGGTTTCTTGAACATGACAATGAGTTCACTGAACTAAAATGGCCCCACAGTCACCGGATCTCAACCCAATAGAGCATCTTTGGGATGTGGTGGAGCAGGAGCTTTGTGCCCTGGATGTGCATCCCACAAATCTCCATCAACTGCAAGATGCTATCCTATCAATATGGGCCAACATTTCTAAAGAATGCTTTCAGCTCCTTGTTGAATCAATGCCATGTAGAATTAAGGCAGTTCTGAAGGCGAAAGGGTCAAACACAGCATTAGTGTGTGCTCCTTATAATCCTTTAGGGAGTGTATTTATATATATATATATTTTTTTGGTGAAATCTAGTAATCTAAAGGTAAATAAAATAATTGTATATAACATAAGATGATATTTCATGAGTTTTGCCTTTAGATGGCCTTCGAGCTGTATATGGAGCAGATAAGCTGTAAAATAAATCAATGTAATTTTTTTTTGCGTATTCATGGTTCAAGTATGACAAAGCCCTAAGGTGTTGGACCAGTGCAATGAACACTACGTTTCATTTCAAAATGACCCGAGGGAAGAGGGTTGCATTTGTTTTTGAGAAAAATTAATATTAATAAGTATTTTTATTCCTTTTTTTACTCATTACTCCAGTCCAGATCCTTTTAGAAATCATTTTAATATGCTAATTGCTCATGTATATGCTCATTTATTAATAACAGCTCTTATGATTAATGCTGCTTTACTTTTTTTAGGATACTTTAAACAATAGCAAGTTCAAAAGAACAGCATTCATTTAAAAATAGAATCTTCTGTAACTTTATAATTGTGTAAACTGATCAATGTAACGCGTCCTGACTGGATGTGATTTACCCAAACCTGTCAGTCTCCTGTTAGTTTATTTTGACTGTTTTCAACACTGATAATAATCATAAATATTTCTTGAGAATGATTAGTGAAGGATCATGTGACACTGAAGATTGGAGTAAAGATGATAAATATCTTTCACTGCTTAGCTGGAGTTATGATCAGAAATCCTCACTCACTTCCAGCTGGCCTTCAGGAAGTCCGAGGCTTTTGGTCCTCTTCCTTTTTTAGTCTGCGGTTCATCCTGGACGTCCTCCTGGGGTTTCCCATGGGTCAGAGGTGGAGAAAACACACCACTATCAGTCTCAGGAGGCTTATAAATGCAACAGTCATATTTACTATTGATGCATTATCCAAACAGACTCTAAAGCTGACATTATGTTAGAGGCCATATCTTGTGTTCTGACTCTACTAGAGCAGGTTTTTCCTTCCTGAATGTTGATTATTCCTCATATTCTCCATTGTTGCGGCTCCTCTCTTCCCAATCTGTCAGTAATGCTCTGTTTAGTTCCTGTCTCTATGAAGCCCCGCCTTCTGAAAGGCAGACTGTGCTCTGATTGGTCGACTGGAGGGGTGTGTTGTGATTGGTCAGTTTGGGAAATGCCCCGCCCCTTACCATAACCGCCAGTTTCAACACACCACTAACTAACTCAAGCAAGCCCCGCCCCCTTTATTCTGCGCATTAATTATAATAATGAGAAATATTGTGAGGTGTTGGTCACAATGGCCCTACCGTCTCTTCACTCCTCTGTTCCGGATCATTCTCTTGTGCCGGATCACGGTCTCCATAGAAACAAATCAGATCTAGCAGCTCATTGGTCACATCCAAAGACACTGATGTACCTGCACAGATTACATTCATCAGTCACACACACACACACACACACACACTCTCACTCGCTCGCTCACGCACTCAGTCACTCACCCACTCACTCAGTCACGCACTCAGTCACTCACCCACTCACTCAGTCACGCACTCAGTCACTCACCCACTCACTCACTCACTCACTCACTCACTCTCACTCACACACTGACTCACTGACTCACTCACTCACTCACTGACTCACTCACTCACTCACTCACTGACTCACTGACTCACTCACTCACTCACTGACTCACTCACTCACTCACTGACTCACTGACTCACTCACTGACTCACTGACTCACTGACTCACTGACTCACTCACTGACTCACTGACTCACTCACTGACTCACTCACTCACTGACTCACTCACTGACTCACTCACTCACTCACTGACTCACTCACTCACTCACTCACTGACTCACTCACTCACTGACTCACTCACTCACCACTCACTCACTCACTCACTCACTCACTCCTCACTGACTCACTCACTCACTCACCTCACTCACCCACCCCACCCACTCACCCACCCACCCACTCACCCACTCACTCACTCACACACCCACACACCACACACTCCACACTCACCTCACCCACCCACTCACTCACTCACTCACTCACTCACCCTCCCACCCACTCACTCCTCACTCACTCCACCCACCCTCCTCACCCACTCACTCACCACCCACTCACCCACTCACTCACCCACTCACTCACCACCCACTCACACACCCACTCACCCACTCACTCACCCACCCACTCACTCACCCACTCACTCACTCACCCACTCACTCCTCACTCCTCACTCACTCCTCACTCACACTCACTCACCTCCTCACACACACTCACCACCCACTCCTCACTCACTCACTCACCTCACTCACCCACTCACTCACCCACCTCCTCACTCCACACCCACTCCTCACTCACCACCCCTCACTCACCCACTCCTCACTCACTCCTCACTCACCCACTCCTCACCCACTCACTCACCTCACTCACCCACTCACTCCTCACCCACTCACCCACCCACTCACCTCACCCACTCCTCACCTCACTCACCCTCACTCACTCACCCACTCACTCCTCACCTCCTCACCCACTCACTCACACCCACTCACTCCTCCACTCACACTCACTCACTCACTCCTCACCCACCACTCACCCACCCACTCACCCACTCACTCACCCACTCACTCACTCCTCACCACTCACTCACCCACCCACTCACCCACCCACTCCACCCACTCACCCACCACTCACCACCCACTCACCCACCCACTCACTCACTCCCACTCACTCACCCACTCACTCACACACCCACTCACCCACTCACTCACCCACCCACTCACCCACCTCACTCACCTCACACACTCACTCCTCACTCACTCCTCACTCACCCACTCACCCACTCACACACCCCACTCACTCACTCACTCACCCTCACTCCACCTCACACACTCACTCCTCCTCACCCACTCACTCACCCACTCACTCACTCACTCACCCACTCACTCACCCACTCACTCACCCACCCACTCACCCACTCACTCACCCACCCACTCCTCACCCACTCACTCCTCACCCACTCACACACTCACTCACTCACTCACCCACTCACACACCCACTCACTCACTCACCCACTCACTCACTCACACACTCACCCACCCACTCACTCACCCACTCACTCACTCACCCACTCACTCGTGCACTCACACACACACTCACTCACCACCACCACCACTCACACACTCCACCACTCACTCACACACCTCTCACTCACACACTCTCACTCACCCACCCACTCCACTCACACACCCACTCACACACACACACACTCTGCCTGGTCTCTCTCACACACACACACACACACACACACACACACACACACACACACACACACACACACACACACACACACACACACACACACACACACACACACACACACACACACACACACACACACACACACTCTGCCTGGTCTCTCACACACACTCTGCCTGGTCTCTCTCTCACACACACACACACACACACACACACACTCACACACTCTCACACACACACAGCCTGGTCTCTCTCTCACCGGCCTGCAGCAGCTGGTCGTACAGATCCACAGCCGCTCTGACCTTCCTCAGCTGAATCCTCTCTGCGAGCGCAGCTTCGGACGCCTCCTCTATCTGAGCCTCCAGCGTCTCCGGCATCAAACACTTCCAACACAAGACAACACATACGTCACAAGCCCTCCCGGGACAAGCAAACCCTGGGACAAGAGCGCTGGACACTCACGGGAATATGAGGATGTGCGTAGTCTTTCTGGAAGTAATTCGGGTATTTACTGATGAAGTATTTGGCAGCGTTCCTGCCCGACTCCTGGGACAGGGAAAATAATTTCTGTGTGGGAGGAATGGATCGGTCAGTGTGTGTTTTCACGATTGTGCACTTCTTTACTCTCGCAGCGTATACTCACAAAGTCTAATGATGTCTTTGGAGTGAGAAATGGATCATCCTGGAATCTGTAATCGGATGCTGTAGGATCCTAGAGCACACACACACACACGTTACTTACATGATATTACATGACAATGTGTTTTTAACACGGATGTTAGAGTCGTCTGATTTACATACCTTGTTCACGGTGGACGCCAGTGCCTGTAAGACAGCCTCTTTACTCCTGATAATAATAACAACAACAACTTTATTTAAAGGTGCAGTGTGTAAGTGTTAGCGGCATCTAGTGGTGAGGTTGTGAATTGCACCCGCCCACCGCTCACCCCTCCCTTTCAGAGCACATAGAGAAGCTACGGTGGCTGACACAGGACAAATATGTGATCGTCTGAGACAGCAGAGAGTAGCTTGCACTCTGTAGAGAAGTTTGTCCCTTTAGGGCTACCGTAGAAACATGGCGGCTTCACTGTACCCGCGGTGTGTGTAGAGACGGCTCATTCTAAGGTAATAAACACATAACGGTCTTTATACATGTATAAATGTATTATATTGCATTTATGTGAGTAGATCCTCATAAATTATACACTGCACCTTTAATATAGCACCATAAAAGAGCTTCTCAAAGTGCTTAAAGCAAAAATACAGTGAAAATACAAAATTAAATCAACAATAACAAAACACTCAAAAGTAAAAGGTCCTAAAACCGAGCCCTGGGGGACGCCAGTAGAAACTGGTCCAATGTCAGAACTGTATTCTGCGTCCGGTCAAATAAGATCTAAACCAGTTTAAAACTGTGCCAGCAATACCCAAAATATATGATAAAAAGCATGAATTAAATAAATTAAAGACACAATATGTAAGATGTTTGGATTCAAATACCCAGAACCCACTAGATCAGTGTCATATATTGTGTTGACTTGTGTGCATTATTCCAAATGTTTCTAAGAATTTAAATCCCGAGGAATAAGCGATTTTAACCAGGACACGATCAGTGACATCATCCCCTCCGCTGTTATTGTGTAGTAACCATGGCAACACTAATATCTGCTGTGTTTATGAGACACTGTTTGGATCATTGATGGACAGAAACTCATCATTGTTCTCCAGCTCAACACAGTTAGTCTTATTGTGTAAATCTGCTGTTCTTGATTTACCGCACAGAGTGCCATGTTTTACCGCCTGATATGATCTCGCTCACCGCAGTGTGAATACGTGTCTCATAGTAGCATTATAACATCACTTTAACACACACACATGTGTGTGATATGATTAAACAGCGCTGCGTTACACACACACACGAGCGGAAGAAGCGGAAGCGCTCGCGGCAGAATAAAAGCTCCGCCCACTCATGAGTCAAGACACGCCCCTGCTCTGAATAAGAGACGGAAAGTTACATATTGTGCCTTTAACAGACCCTGTGAATGAATGAGTTATATTGTGATGTTTCGTGTGTTGATCAGTACAGTACATACCATGTTTTCTTCCTTGGGATGACTATTTCTTCTAAAAATATATATATTTTAAAAAGAGTCTGATTAGAAAACAGATTAATTTAATGAAGTACATGAATTCTACAATTATTAAAAAGAGTTGTCAAACCTAGTGAAGAAATGGCAGGTTGTTGATCTGCAGCAAAACTCCTGTAATCAAACCCCATAATAAGCGTTTTCATTCATAAAACATTTCATATTCTAGTCAAACTTGATAAGTTATTAATCATATGCAGATATGAGCCGACACACACAGCCCCTTGAAATGACCTAGAGACAAGCAGTCATTTCTTTAAATGCATTAAAATAACAAAAATGTAATGTAATGAAAAAGCGGAAATAAGGCTGTTCTTCAGCATTCATCTTACCTATTAGGCCATGACTTCTGCAGATGGATGCGCAATATTCTGCTAGTCTTACAAGCATGATGCCTGAGAGCTAGCGAACAGGAGGCCGCCATGACACCACAGTGCGTGATCGAAAACCAGCCGCTTTCAAAACAACGGAAGGCGCGGAGGACATCTCTCGGCTCTCATTGGTCCATCCGCATCCGCGCTGAGAAACGTAACACGCGTCATGTGACCAAACTGTCAACTGTTTTTACTTCAAACATGGCTTGAAAAATTATAAGTGTCTGGATGATGACACTTAGAAATTTTAATAACCATTTAATAAAATAGAATTTTAAAAAATTTGATCGTTTAAAACTAATTTCCATTCGTAAGGTTGGGATATACCATCTAAACAAACAGTAATAATAATCTTTTTTTACTATTCATCATACGGCTCCGTAGAATATTAATATGCAGGTGTTTTACAGCCAAATAATTAATATCAAACACTGTTCCTTAGGTTAGCGTCTCTCCTTCTGTCCATATTTCCGTCGAACCCCCTCCGTATGATTTGGTCTCGTCCACTCGTCCGCTCGGCCCCACGTGTTACAGCTCCACATGACGCACATGGGCAACACACAGATTTCTATTCTAATGTACATGTTTTATTAAGAAAATGCAGTTTTCGAAGGAAACACCATGGAGGCGATTGGAGGCATGTCGTTTGGCATGTACTCCGTTGAGGAATTAAGGTAATAATAATACACTTGCACAACTACATAACCACTCAGCTAAAGAGCTAGCATGTAAAGACACCTATAGTTATTACCAAATCATACAGTTGAGCGCTGTGACAACATGCCCCATGTGCTGTTTGAAAACATTCCTTTACATTTGAGTCAAAAGTAGTAAAATAATATTCGCTCAATTATGTAGTCCACTTCATAATTGATGACACCGTTTTTTAACTGAACTGGTAACTAGTTGTGTTAATATTAGTAGTTAACTTGGCCCAAGAATGAACTACTATACATCTACAGCAATTATTAAACTTTGTTAAAGGCACAATTGTACGTTTTTTTATTAAAATATCCAAAAGCCACTAGATCAGTGTTATATATTGTGTTGACTTGTGTGCATTATCCCAAATGTTTCCAAGAATGTTTAAATCCAGAGAAATCAGTGATTATAATCAGGACACGGACCGTGTGTGTGCGTCGCGTAACAGTGACATCATCCGGTGTTATTGTAACCATGGCAACACTAGCGGCGCTTTAATATCTGCTGTGTTTATGAGACACTGTTTGGATCATTGATGGACAGAAACTCATCATTGTTCTCCAGCTCAACACAGTTAGTCTGATTGTGTAAATCTGCTGTTCTTGATTTACCGCACAGAGTGCCATGTTTTACCGCCTAATATGATCTCGCTCACCGCAGTGTGAACAAGTCTCATAGCAGCATTAAAACATCACTTTAACACACGCACATGTGTGTGATATGATAAACAGTGCCGCGTTACACACACGCATGAGCGGAAGAAGCGGAAGAAGCGGAAGCGCTCGCGGCAGAATAAAAGCTCCGCCCACTCATGAGTCAAGACACGCCCCTGTTCTGAGACGGAAAGTTACATATTGTGCCTTTAATGTTCATTTAGAAGCCGAGCCTGTCTGTGTTGTCCAGTGTAATGCTCTATAGAAATATAATAATGGCGTCTTGACCTCCAGGAAGCTGAGTGTGAAGACGATCACTAACTCGGTGCTGCTGGACAGTGTGGGCGGGGCCGCCCCGAACGGGCTGTATGACCTGGCGCTGGGTCCTTCGGATAACAAGGAGATCTGCTCCAGCTGCATGCAGGGCTTCGACAGCTGCCCGGGACACTTCGGCCTCATAGAGCTGCCCCTGCCCGTCTACAACCCTCTCTTCTTCGACGTAAGCTGTTCTCCTCACAGGTTTCACCACCTTCATGTGTTTATCTGGAGTTTAAGTATGAGGGGTTTTTGGGTCAGATTATAAACTAAAAGTCTAAAACTAAAAGTCTTAAACCAAAACTAAAAATCTAAATTTGAAACTTAAAGTCCAAGTCGAAAATTTATTTGGTATTTAGGATTGGGCATTTGGTATTTAGCTCCCTCTGCTGTCCATAAGGTGCCTCTGCGCACCAGCCATTTCAAACCCAGGCTCCAGTATTTGGGCCACGCCTCCTAATTTGCATACACTCCCCAATCCTCAATGCCCAATCCTGAATCCACAAATCCCCAATCCTCAATCCTAAATGGCAAAATGACCAAATGCCCAATCCTAAATACCAAATAAATTTTCGACTTGGACTTTAAGTTTCAAATTTAGATTTTTAGTTTTGGTTTAAGACTTTTAGTTTTAGACTTTTAGTTTATAATCTGACCCAAAAATCCCTCCATATTTAAGGGATAGGTCACCCCAAAAAATGAATATGACTCTTATGATTTACTCGTAGGTGTGTATGACTTTCTTCTTTCAGCCAATCTGAGTTACACTTCTGGTCAAAACTGCTTTTTATGTTTTTGAAAGAGTCCTTTAATTGATTAAAAGGGAATCATCTTTTGAAATCGTTAGATTTATTATTATTATTATTCCGCCATTGGAGTCTATGGCAGCCCATAGAACTGCTTGCAGGAAATTTGGCACACTGATTGAGGTCAGTACCAAGAGTAAACACACACAATTTGGAGTCTCCAACTCATTGCCTCTAGCGCCACCAACTGTTCAAAGTTTCAATCATGTTTATGCTAATAACTTTTGAACCATAAGTGCTAGAAACAAAATCCCATTTTTCCCATTGATTCCTTGACTCAAGCCGATTCGATTGCACCCTATGATGTAATGTTCCGTTATGCAAGTCTTCCCGCCGTTTTGAATTTTCCGAAAAACCTGCTTTTTCGGACTCCTCCTAGGCCGTTGCTCCGATTTTCAGGAAATTGAAACAGAACGTCATCAGAACATGCCGACAAAAGTGTATTGTATTTAAGTTGATTCGTTCAATCGTTTTTTATAAACGCGCGAACAAATTTTATATAGCACTTGCGAAAACAGACGTATCTCCACAACGCTTTATCGTATTCAAACCAAACTTAGTACGTGTCATCACAAGCATGACCCGAGGCTACATGCTGCGTTTCATCACAGCGCCACCTACTGGTCTGGAGATACAAAAATGGCTATTTTTGGTTATAACTTGTGAACAGTTTGTCCAAAAATCACAAAAGTGGTGTCGTTAAATTCGGGACGTGCTTATAACTTTGGGTGTGGTTGACTTATTTTCAACTTTTGGCTCCTGAATTGCCTGGTAATTATTGTTATAAATGTATAAAACATTAGCTGATATCTTCCGAACTGCTAGTCCGATCGAGACGAAACCAGCGTCAGAAGTTCGGAAACATAGGTCGATAGCTATATGGCAATGCCCAAATGTCAAAATATTGATAGGAGGAGTAAAATCCAATTAAAGTCAGGTGTCAGTCATTTTTTTATGTGTTTACTCAAAAACAAAATTAGATATTTTCACTAAAATTCACACACACATGTATGGGCTCACTCTGAGGACAAAAAAATTGTAGGATTGTCCCTTTTGTTGGCGATATAATAGAACAAAACATGAATTTCCTATAGACTACAATGCATTTTTGCGTGTCTAAAATGCGTTTGATTGCTCATTGCTGCAGTTTTGGCATGTCTTGTCTGGCTGCTTGCAGCTATATGAATCTTTATATTTCTAATCTCAATCTCTTTACAGAAATTGTTTTTGCTCATCCGGGGATCGTGCCTGTCGTGTCACCACCTGACGTGTCCGCGGGCGGCTCTTCATCTGCTGCTGGGTCAGCTGAAGCTGCTGGACGTGGGCGCGCTGAACGAGGTGTACGAGCTGGAGTGGGTGCTCAATCAGGTCAGAACGGGTCAAAGCGCTCGCCTCGCTGAGGTCGATCAGGCCACCCGAGTGCTCATGTGTTTCTGTCGCCCTCTCTCAGCTCCTGGATGTCAAAGCTCAGCCGTCCGGAATAGAAATCCAAGCAACTCTGGATGCGTTTGTCACTCCGATCCTCAAAGCCAATGAAGGCCAGCACCACACGGCTCCTGTGAGTCGGACACTCATCCTTCTCATCTCCCTTTAGTCACACTCGTACTGTCTGTTCGCATCTTATGCATCTCTTTTGACTCCAGATCAAACACATCTGTGAGAAAAAGTTCAGTCTCATCAGCAATTTCTGGAGAGTACACATGGAAGCGAGGAAATGTCCGAATTGCAGGTGAGGAGCTCGACCTTTTCCTCCATTCTCTCATTTCTAAGTGAAGCATACTCGTTGTTGTTTTGTGTGGAGCCTCGTTCTGTTGTGAGAGAGAGAGTGTGTGTGTGTGTGTGTGTGTGTGTTTCAGAAGCAGCAGAGTGGCCGTGCGGCGGGAACACAACAGCAAAATCATCCTCTCGAACTCGGGGGAGCTCAGGCTCAGAGCAGCCCGGTGAGTTCAGACATCACAACATTAGGGATCCTACTAGGGCTGTGCAGCATTGACTGAAAAATGATATCTCTATTACCATAACTAGCCGATATTGCTCTGAGTGTGTTATTGTGCTGGTACTCTGGCAGGGTTAGCACTGCTGTGGTCAGCTGACTCCTAAAGTTATTGATATTCTGTGGTGGTCAGTTCACACTGAAGTGGCTTTAGATCATTTACACACATGATTAATGAGCTCGGAGGGACAGGAATGAGTTAAACCTGCGCTCACACATGCTCAGATAATGTGCTGATGTTTTAAACACAGAACACTGAAGGAAACGATTCAAAACACACTTTACATGTGAAATTAAAACCACCAGGAGGAGGCAGAGAGTCACTGTTAATGAGTGAGTCATTGAGATTCAACCGATTCATTCAAACAGCTGATTCATTCAGGAGTGAAGCATTTGACTCTCTTAATGAGTGAGTCATTGAGATTCAACCGATTCATTCAAATAGCTGATTCATTTAGGAGCGAAGCATTTGACTCTCTTAATGTGAGTCATTGAGATTCAACCGATTCATTCAAGCGGCTGATTCATTCAGGAGCGAAGCATTTGACTCTCTTAATGAGTGAGTCATTGAGATTCAACCGATTCATTCAAGCGGTTGATTCATTCAGGAGCGAAGCATTTGACTCTCTTAATGTGTGAGTCATTGAGATTCAACCGATTCATTCAAGCGGCTGATTCATTCAAGAAGCGAAGCATTTGACTCTCTTAATAAGTGAGTCATTGAGATTCAACCGATTCATTCAAACAGCTGATTCATTCAGGAGTGAAGCATTTGACTCTCTTAATGAGTGAGTCATTGAGATTCAACCGATTCATTCAAAGCGGCTGATTCATTCAGGAGGCATTTGACTCTCTTAATGTGAGTCATTGAGATTCAACCGATTCATTCAAGCGGCTGATTCATTCAGGAACAAAGCATTTGACTCTCTTAATGATCGAGTCATTGAGATTCAACGATTCATTCAAGCGGCTGATTCATTCAGGAACAAAGCATTTGACTCTCTTAATGAGTGAGTCATTGAGATTCAACCGATTCATTCAAACAGCTGATTCATTCAGGAGAAGCATTTGACTCTCTTAATGAGTGAGTCATTGAGATTCAACCGATTCATTCAAATAGCTGATTCATTTAGAACGAAGCATTTGACTCTCTTAATGTGTGAGTCATTGAGATTCAACCGATTCATTCAAACGGCTGATTCATTCAGGAACGAAGCATTTGACTCTCTTAATGTGTGAGTCATTGAGATTCAACCGATTCATTCAAACGGCTGATTCATTCAGGAACTAAGCATTTGACTCTCTTAATGTGTGAGTCATTGAGATTCAACCGATTCATTCAAGCGGCTGATTCATTCAAGAAGCGAAGCATTTGACTCTCTTAATAAGTGAGTCATTGAGATTCAACCGATTCATTCAAACAGCTGATTCATTCAGGAGTGAAGCATTTGACTCTCTTAATGAGTGAGTCATTGAGATTCAACCGATTGATTCAAACGGCTGATTCATTCAGGAGCGAAGCATTTGACTCTCTTAATGTGTGAGTCATTGAGATTCAACCGATTCATTCAAGCGGCTGATTCATTCAGGAACAAAGCATTTGACTCTCTTAATGATCGAGTCATTGAGATTCAACGATTCATTCAAACGGCTGATTCATTCAGGAACAAAGCATTTGACTCTCTTAATGAGTGAGTCATTGAGATTCAACGATTCATTCAAGCGGCTGATTCATTCAGGAACGAAGCATTTGACTCTCTTAATGAGTGAGTCATTGAGATTCAACCGATTCATTCAAATAGCTGATTCATTTAGGAACGAAGCATTTGACTCTCTTAATGTGTGAGTCATTGAGATTCAACCGATTCATTCAAACGGCTGATTCATTCAGGAGCGAAGCATTTGACTCTCTTAATGTGTGAGTCATTGAGATTCAACCGATTCATTCAAGCGGCTGATTCATTCAGGAACGAAGCATTTGACTCTCTTAATGTGTGAGTCATTGAGATTCAACGATTCATTCAAGCGGCTGATTCATTCAAGAACGAAGCATTTGACTCTCTTAATGAGTGAGTCATTGAGATTCAACCGATTCATACAAACGGCTGATTCATTCAAGAACGAAGCATTTGACTCTCTTAATGAGTGAGTCATTGAGATTCAACCGATTCATTCAAACGGCTGATTCATTCAGGAACGAAGCATTTGACTCTCTTAATGTGTGAGTCATTGAGATTCAACCGATTCATTCAAGCGGCTGATTCATTCAAGAACGAAGCATTTGACTCTCTTAATGTGTGAGTCATTGAGATTCAACGATTCATTCAAACGGCTGATTCATTCAAGAGAAGCATTTGACTCTCTTAATGAGTGAGTCATTGAGATTCAACGATTCATTCAAACGGCTGATTCATTCAGGAACGAAGCATTTGACTCTCTTAATGTGTGAGTCATTGAGATTCAACCGATTCATTCAAGCGGCTGATTCATTCAGGAGCGAAGCATTTGACTCTCTTAATGTGAGTCATTGAGATTCAACGATTCATTCAAACGGCTGATTCATTCAGGAACGAAGCATTTGACTCTCTTAATGAGTGAGTCATTGAGATTCAACCGATTCATTCAAGCGGCTGATTCATTCAGGAGGCGAAGCATTTGACTCTCTTAATGAGTGAGTCATTGAGATTCAACCGATTCATTCAAGCGGCTGATTCATTCAAGAGCGAAGCATTTGACTCTCTTAATGAGTGAGTCATTGAGATTCAACCGATTCATTCAAACGGCTGATTCATTCAGGAACGAAGCATTTGACTCTCTTAATGTGTGAGTCATTGAGATTCAACCGATTCATTCAAACGGCTGATTCATTTAGGAACGAAGCATTTGACTCTCTTAATGTGTGAGTCATTGAGATTCAACGATTCATTCAAATAGCTAAATCATTTAGGAACGAAGCATTTGACTCTCTTAATGAGTGAGTCATTGAGATTCAACCGATTCATTCAAACGGCTGATTCATTCAGGAACGAAGCATTTGACTCTCTTAATGTGTGAGTCATTGAGATTCAACCGATTCATTCAAATAGCTGATTCATTTAGGAGAAGCATTTGACTCTCTTAATGTGTGAGTCATTGAGATTCAACCGATTCATTCAAGCGGCTGATTCATTCAGGAACGAAGCATTTGACTCTCTTAATGTGTGAGTCATTGAGATTCAACCGATTCATTCAAACGGCTGATTCATTCAGGAACGAAGCATTTGACTCTCTTAATGAGTGAGTCATTGAGATTCAACCGATTCATTCAAATAGCTGATTCATTCAAGAACGAAGCATTTGACTCTCTTAACGAGTGAGTCATTGAGATTCAACGATTCATTCAAACGGCTGATTCATTCAAGAACGAAGCATTTGACTCTCTTAACGAGTGAGTCATTGAGATTCAACCGATTCATTCAAACGGCTGATTCATTCAGAACGAAGCATTTGACTCTCTTAATGTGTGAGTCATTGAGATTCAACGATTCATTCAAACGGCTGATTCATTCAGGAACGAAGCATTTGATTCTCTTAATGTGTGAGTCATTGAGATTCAACCGATTCATTCAAATAGCTGATTCATTTAGGAACGAAGCATTTGACTCTCTTAATGTGTGAGTCATTGAGATTCAACGATTCATTCAAATAGCTGATTCATTTAGGAACGAAGCATTTGACTCTCTTAATGTGTGAGTCATTGAGATTCAACGATTCATTCAAACGGCTGATTCATTCTAGAACGAAGCATTTGACTCTCTTAATGAGTGAGTCATTGAGATTCAACGATTCATTCAAACGGGCTGATTCATTCAGGAGCGAAGCATTTGACTCTCTTAATGAGTGAGTCATTGAGATTCAACCGATTCATTCAAACGGCTGATTCATTCCAGAACGAAGCATTTGACTCTCTTAATGAGTGAGTCATTGAGATTCAACCGATCCATTCAAACGGGCTGATTCATTCAAGAACGAAGCATTTGACTCTCTTAATGTGTGAGTCATTGAGATTCAACCGATTAATTCTAACGGCTGATTCATTCATGAACAAAGCATTTGACTCTTAATGAGTGAGTCATTAAATAATTCTCTCAACTGATTTGTTCATTCAGTGATGAAACCACTGAAACCACAACCACCTTGTGTTGCTCAGAGACTCAAAACAGTCCTCTGGCTTTGTTTGGAACTATTTTCTTTGCCGAAATGGAGCAAAAACAGGCAATATTGTGTTTAAAATGTATGTCGCTTAATAATATAGCTGCAAGCAGCGATGATGGGCCAAAGCCCTGGAGCCACCACTACCCCAGAGGCTTTAGGGAGACAGTGTGCATGACTGCCAATATGCACTTGGTGAATGTGAAAGGACCGTGTACAGAAATGAGACTCTTCCTGTTTCCCCTTTTGTCTTCACTTTAATGGCTCGCCATAGCAACACCGTTCGAGATATCCAATAGCTGTTCTCAATTTAACATCTTCAATTTCTTACCACCATGTCCAGACAGTTTGGTGTAAATTAGAAAGTTATCCGACTCGATAAGAGCAATATCTGTCCTGAGTTTGGTGACTGTAGGCCAAACCACTTTTGTCAAAAGGTGGCGCTACTGAGCTCCCTCTCCACGCCCGTTTCCAAGGCTTTGCCCATGTCTACTGGCTGACAACCGCGACGCGTGTGTCGAGTTTCAAGCATGCTAATAGTCTCAAAACACCCGAGAATATTATTAGAGTTTGATGTGTTGCCATGGCAACCAGTATTTATGATATCTTTCACTGATATGCAGCTGCAGTGTCTTGACATTATAATGATAAGGTTGGAAGCAAATCAGGTAAAAACGAGAGGGTGATTTCAAAGGAATTTGAAAAGTGACTCACTTCCTGTTGCCTGTTGGTGGCGCTGTAACTTTGACTCTCAATAGTCACACCCATGTGATCGGCCTCATGTAATGAACACACGGCTGAAGTTTCATCCAAATTGAAGTTTCATTGCGTTCGCTTCCAGATGATGCACAGCTGGCCAGGCGTGGATTCTTGACCCCGAGTGTGGCGCGAGAGCATGTCATCAAACTCTGGGAGAACGAGGGTAAGACCGCTCCAGTCACTCTTCTTTCCAGGATCCGTAATGGTTTATCTGAAATGGATCACTGTGACTTCTCTAGGTTTCTTCCTGAAGCATCTGTTATCAGGGTGCTGATGATCAGATGCTTCCTTCACAGAGATTGCTGGAGATTCCTCTTACAGAGATCTTCGCTGAGATGTGTGTGTGTGTGTGTGTGTGTGTGTGAGTGTGAGTGTTGAGGTTTTCTTCTTGGATTTGCTGATGGTTCCTCCATGCAGGTGAGTCCTGCTGATGATCATATAGATGCTTCCTCTTACAGAGAGATCTTTGGCTGGAGATTTGTGTGTGTGTGTGTGTGTGTGTGTGTGTGTGTGTGTGTGGTGTGTGTGTGACTGTGTGTGTGTGTGTGTTGTGGGGACATTTTTGGTCCCCATGAGAAAACATCTTATAAATCACACTAAGTGATGTTTTTTGAAAATGTAAAAATGCAGCATGTCTCCTGTGATGGGTAGTGTGTGTGTGTGTGTGTGTGTGTGTGTGTGTGTGTTTAGGTGTAAAGGCAGTGTGTGTGTGTGTGTGTGTGTGTGTGTGTGTGTGTGTGTGTGTGTGTGTGTGTGTGTGTGTGTGTGTGTGTGTGTGTGTGTGTGTGTGTGTGTGTGTGTGAGATGGTAGGTGGGCAGGGTGTGTGTGTGTGTGTGTGTGTGTGTGTGTGTGTGTGTGTGTGTGTGTGTGTGTGTGTGTGTGTGTGTGTGTGTGTGTGTGTGTGTGTGTGTGTGTGTGTGTGTGTGTGTGTGTGTGTGTGTGTGTGTGTGTGATGGGTAGGTTTAGGGGCAGTGTAGGGGGATAGAAAATACGGTTTGTACAGTATAAAATGCATTACGCCTATGGAATGTCCCCATAAAACATGGAAACACAACGTGTGTGTGTGTGTGTGTGTGTGTGTATTTTATAGGTTCAGGCCCATCAGTCGTTTGGGAGATCAGATGTTCACCAATGGTCAGACTGTGAACTTGCAGTCCGTGTTAAAGGATAATTTCATCATTCAGAAGTTGCTCGCACTAATCGCTGCTGAGAATACCAGCGCAGCTGAAGGCACGCAGACAGAGATGGATGAGGTGAGAGGAATTTATGATAACAAATGATTATTGAAAATCCCGTAATGGGCAACAGACGTTGTGTTTATGAAGTGTGTGTGTGTGTGTGTGTGTGTGTGTGTGTGTGTGTGTGTTCAGTGTGGTGACGACACCGAGAGCGGTGAGATAGATCAGTCCTTCCTAATAAGCATCGCGGGACTGACTCTCACAGACAAGCTCTACAACATCTGGATCCGCCTGCAGAGTCGGGTCAACATCGTGTTCGACAGCGACATGGACAAAATGATCACTGAGAAGTTCCCGGGAGTCCGTCAGGTCAGTGTGTGACAGATCGCAATGGAAATCCACTCAACATTGGAAATAATGTTTGAATGTGTCTCTCAGGTCTTGGAGAAGAAAGATGGTTTGTTCAGGAAGCACATGATGGGAAAGCGTGTGGATTTTGCTGCACGCTCCGTCATTTGTCCTGATATGTACATCGAAACCAATGAGATTGGAATACCAATGGTGAGTCTTCAGATTTTAGTGTTTGGCATGATATGTAAGGGATAATATTTGGTCATTATTGCGAAATAATGGCTGACTGTATGTTATTCTGTTTATTGAACAACTACTCACCTAATAAAGGAATACGGCTACATATGATATTTGCATGTTTCTCGGAAGACAAAACAAGTATGGTTTACCCTGATCATCCAATTCAAGAGGAACTTGAACTGGTTTCAGTATTTCAATACTGTATGTAAACACCTGTAAATGGCTTTATGACAAAATAACCATATGAAATTCATACCCTGCACATTTGAATGCATAGTTGAGTTCATACGATGTTTGATGTCGCTGTGCCAAAGCCTTGCAGAGATACAGCCTCAGAAGCAGCTTGGCATCATGCCATCAAATTCGTTGATACTGTAAATGACAACGGTTTTGTCAATTGATGTGAAATCCACAACGTTTTGCAAAAAAATGTCTGAAGATGTTCTGAGCCAAATTTGGTGAGAATTGGACCAACAGTAAAATATATCAAAATGGTTCGCCAAGTATCAGTTGGGATCGACGTTCTTGGCATGATCCAAGGGATCTATCAATGCATTCATAAAATATAGCATTTCTGACTAAATTAAAAATGGCAGACATGGGAAAAGTGGGTATCGTTCAACGCTGCATGCATCTCTATAAAGACATTTTGTTTTTTGACCAAACTGTTAAGAAATACGTTCTCATATCTCCTGACCACTAGCTTTCTCAACTTTTTGAGTAGCTTCAGGGCATGGAGTCGGTTACACATACCGAGTTTCGTAATGATGCGCCAATGCATTCGTTAAATAATTGCTTTTTATAACTAAATTCAACATGGCTGATATAGGAAAATTGAGAATCATTCGACTCGGCATGCTCGAAAGAGACCAATTTAGTGAATTTTGGCCAAACTGTTCAAAAGTTATTCTCAAAAAGCTAAAAAAAAATCTCCCGACCACTAGGTGGCGCTGCACCGAAACGCTGCAGGTATCCTCAGATCATGGTTGTCAAAACACACACCAAGTTTGGTCTGAATATGGTTAAGTGTTTTGGAGAGATATAGCCTCACATCCATTTTGGCGTGCTCTTCGTAGAATTCGTTATGAACTTCAATTCGTCGCCACGGTCTGAAGATGATCTGGTTCGAGCTTCATGAAAATCGGACAAATGGTCGAGGAGACTTTCGAAAAAGTTGGCCGAAAAAATAATGATGGAAAATTACTTCATAGGGTGCAATTGAATTGTCTTGAGCCATGACTGCAACTCTGGACAGGTGGTGGCGCTAGAGGGATTGAGTTAGAGACTCCAGAATTGGTGCGGCTGATGTTCAGACTGTCCTCTATCGGTGTGCCAAATTTCATAACTTTGTACTGTACGGTTCAATGGGCGGCCAGACGGAGATCTTGCATATTCTGCAAGTAGTATGTAAACTCATGAGAACTGTTAATAGATATGAAATATTCTCCATACAGAGATGCATCTGTAATAACCGTCTCTGTACTCGCTTTGATATGGGAAGAGAGTGAGCATACGAGAGGCATGAATGTAGCGCTCAAGTTGCCATCCTCAGCCAGTTAAGTGGCTATATTTGATTGTAATGTGAGGTTTTTGAGAGTAGTTTGATGTGCTTCCTCCAGGTTTTTGCTACCAAGTTGACGTACCCGCAGCCGGTAACGCCCTGGAACGTGAAGGAGCTCAGGCAGGCGGTGCTGAACGGGCCTAACGTCCACCCCGGAGCCTCCATGGTCATCAATGAAGACGGGTCCCGCACCATTCTCAGCAGCACCAGCCTGACCCAGAGGGAAGCCGTGGCCAAACAGCTGCTGACCCCCAGCACCGGCCAGCACAAGATGCCCATGAAGATCGTGAGTCTGTTAACTTCACACAGACACGCTGCGCTCTGGATTGGCTTTATATGACAATATAACAGCTGGTCACATGAGATGCATTGTAAAATGACCGATATTTATTTATGAATCAGTTTGATTCCATATTAGTAATTGAACATTTCTTTACATTCTACTGTTAAACGGGGTCATGAAATGATGGATAGATGCACTTTTATGATGATAGATGCACTTTTATGATGGATAGATTCACTTTTATGATGACAGATGCACTTTTATGATGGATAGATGCACTTTTATGATGGATAGATGCACTTTTATGATGACAGATGCACTTTTATGATGGATAGATGCACTTTTATGATGATAGATGCACTTTTATGATGGATAGATGCACTTTTATGATGGATAGATTCACTTTTTATGATGATAGATGCACTTTTATGATGGATAGATGCACTTTTATGATGGATAGATGCACTTTTATGATGATAGATGCACTTTTATGATGGATAGATGCACTTTTATGATGGATGGATGCACTTTTATGATGGATAGATGCACTTTTATGATGGATAGATGCACTTTTATGATGGATAGATGCACTTTTATGATGGATAGATGCACTTTTATGATGATAGATGCACTTTTATGATGGATAGATGCACTTTTATGATGATAGATGCACTTTTATGATGGATAGATGCACTTTTACGATGGATAGATGTACTTTTGTGATGATAGATGCACTTTTATGATGGATAGATGCACTTTTATGATGATAGATGTACTTTTGTGATGATAGATGCACTTTTATGATGGATAGATGCACTTTTATGATGATAGATGCACTTTTATGATGGATAGATGCACTTTTATGATGGATAGATGCACTTTTATGATGATAGATGCACTTTTATGATGGATAGATGCACTTTTATGATGATAGATGCACTTTTATGATGGATAGATGCACTTTTATGATGATAGATGCACTTTTATGATGGTAGATTAACTTTTTCGGGCTGCCATTATAAAGCTTGCAAGAGCCAGGATATAACTCATATTGTGTTCGTTTGAAAGAAGAAAGTCATACACACCACGGATGAGCTGAGAGAGAGTAAACCATTGGGGTCAGTTTCATGTTAGAGTGAACTAACCCTTTAAGAATCATGAAGAAAATCGTGCTGTGACGAATGGGGGATTTTAAGAAGGGTATAAACAAATAATACCCGTATTATAACTGGGTAGTTAGCTATTCATAGTAGTTTCACGACTCCTTTAATACACTGTGAACATATAGTAGTTCTGAATCACACTCACCGTCTGCGTTTGATGTTATCTGAGGATCTACAGCACTGGCGATGCTTGTGTTCTGCAGGTGAATCGGCACATCAAGAACGGGGATGTGCTGCTGTTAAACCGCCAGCCGACTCTGCACAGACCGTCGATTCAGGCCCACTGCGCCCGCATCCTGCCCGGAGAAAGTGCTGCGCTTGCATTACTCCAACTGTAAGGCCTACAACGCTGACTTCGACGGTGATGAGATGAACGCCCACTTCCCTCAGAGCGAGCTGGGCCGCGCCGAGGCCTACACGCCAGTGAGCACTGACCACCAGTACCTCGTGCCCAAAGTGAGTCCGCTCCTCAGTCACCCGCTTGAGTTCTGTCATTTGTAAGCCCTTGACTGGTCTCTGCTCCTCCTCCTGTAGGATGGGAAGCCGCTGGCTGGCCTGATTCAGGACCACATGGTGTCTGGCTCCAGGATGACCCTCCGCGGCTGTTTCTTCACACGGGATCAGTACACCGCTCTCGTCTACAGAGGCCTGACCGACAAGACGGGCCGAGTCAAGCTCCTCCGTCCCGCGCTCCTCAAACCAATCCCGCTCTGGACAGGAAAGCAGGTAATCTTCATCCGCATGACACTTACATCATCATCATCATCAGGGATCTTCACACACGTTCAACTAAACAAAACCTGATATACCTGAAGGTGGTTTCAACGCTTCTGCTGAACGTCATCCCAGAGAACTGCATCCCGTTAAACTTGACGGGAAAAGCGAAGATCCCCAGTAAAGCCTGGGTGAAGGTACATCCCAGACCTGTTCCAGGATACGTGCCGGAGTCTATGTGTGAATCCCAGGTAATTAAAGGTGTATATATATACTCTTAGATTCCCCAAAAAATGAACCACATTTCATTTTGAGAGTTCCTGGGTGGTGTGTTTCAGGTGGTCATTCGTCAGGGCGAGCTCTTGATGGGCGTTCTGGATAAAGCTCACTATGGCAGCTCGGCATACGGCCTGGTCCACTGCTGCTACGAGCTCTACGGCGGTCAGACCAGCGGGAAACTGCTCAGCTGTCTGGCACGACTGTTCACCGCATACCTGCAGCTGTACCGCGGCTTCAGCCTGGGTAAGATCACGCTCATCCTGCGGCACACCCCGAGTGAGACTGTGTGTTAAACATCTTTTGCTCCTGACAGGTGTGGAGGACATTCTAGTGAAAGAAGAAGCCAACAAACAAAGAAGGAAGATTATCCAAAAGTCAGTCACATGTGGCTCTAAGGTACACCGCTCAGATTGACCAGCTCTTTCCTGACCCGCAGATCCTTCTGAACATCAGTATGCTTGTGCTACAGCTGCACGATTAACCGCTAATCCGATTAAAACACCAAAAACACTGATTCATCCAGTAATGAAACAAGTGAAGTCTTTATGAGTGAGTCATTGAATCATTCACTCGAGAGATTCGTTCAAAAACGCTGATTCATCCAGTAATGAAACAAGTGAAGTCTTTATGAGTGAGTCATTGAATCATTCATTCAAGAGATTTGTTCAAAAACACTGATTCATCCAGTAATGAAACAAGTGAAGTCTTTATGAGTGAGTCATTGAATCATTCACTCAAGAGATTTGTTCAAAAACACTGTCTCATCCAGTAATGAAACAAGTGAAGTCTTTATGAGTGAGTCATTGAATCATTCATTCAAGAGATTTGTTCAAAAACACTGTCTCATCCAGTAATGAAACAAGTGAAGTCTTTATGAGTGAGTCATTGAATCATTCACTCAAGAGATTCTTTAAAAACGCTGATCCATCCAGTAATGAAACAAGTGAAGTCTCTATGAGTGAGTCATTGAATCATTCATTCAAGAGATTTGTTCAAAACACTGTCTCATCCAGTAATGAAACAAGTGAAGTCTTTATGAGTGAGTCATTGAATCATTCATTCAAGAGATTTGTTCAAAAACACTGATTCATCCAGTAATGAAACAAGTGAAGTTTTTATGAGTGAGTCATTGAATCATTCACTTGAGAGATTCGTTCAAAAACACTGATTCATCCAGTAATGAAACAAGTGAAGTCTTTATGAGTGAGTCATTGAATCATTCACTCAAGAGATTTGTTCAAAAACACTGATTCATCCAGTAATGAAACAAGTGAAGTCTTTGAGTCATTCAAACTGACAGACATTTTGTGAGAACTAGTTAATTAATAATACTAGTTAATAACTAGTATTACAAGTTATTTTGTTTAGTTGTCAGTTCATAATCGGGAATTCTATTTTAAAACAACAAAAAGATTCTCAGCTCTAGCTTATCTTGTCATTCAAGGAAGTGTTTCTTTTAAAAGGTTAAACAGACATATGGTCAGAAATATGGTCTGGTAACGTTTGACTTAAGGAATTATCGCTAAAGATTATTAATTATAACCTTATTATTTTTCATTTTAGATATATTGATGTACAGTATATGTTTCTCTAATGTGTATAAATACACAAACATTTGGAGCTTCACAACAGTAAAAACCTACGAAGAGATTTGATCATGTATTTGTGCCATCTGGTGAATAAAAGGAAAAACAAGATGACTTCATCATGCCAGTATTGTAGATGTGATGCTGAGAGAGTGTGCTAGTGTTTTAGTATTGTCAGTTGATTGATGTTGTGTGTTACACAGGCTCTTCGGGCTGCGTTTAATCTGCCCGCGTCCGCTGGAGACGCTGAAGCCAGAGAGCGCTGGCAGGACGCTCATCTGAACTCTGACCCCAGAGACTTCAACATGGTGGACCTGAAGTTCAAAGAGGAGGTCAATCAAGTCAACAACAACATCAACAAGGTGCTCATCAATAACACACAGCTGGTCAGAATGTGCTTTATATACTCTCGCTTTGGTCTTATTTAATGGGTTTCCTGTCATGTGTTGTGGTCAGGTGTGCATGCCGCTGGGTCTCCATCGCTCCTTCCCAGATAACAACCTACAGCTGATGGTGCAGTCCGGAGCTAAGGGCTCTACTGTTAACACCATGCAGGTGATGTTTCTCACCGCTCGAGTCTGAATACAGGGTTCCTGAGCATCTTTAAACAACCAGCAGCTGTTAAAACCAACAACATCATTTTAAGATCTCCTGATTGGGGTTCAGGTTAAAGCAGATGTTCATCATGGGATCGTCCTGTGTGTGTGTGTGTGTGTGTGTGTGTGTGGACTGGTAATCCCTACGGTATGGGGACAAAATGTCCCCACAAAGATGGCAATATCAAATTTTTGTCCTTGTGGGGACATTTTTTGGTCCCCATGAGGAAAACATCTTATAAATCACACTAAGTGATGTTTTCTTTTAGTGCACAATGCAGCATGTCTCCTGTGATGGTGGTGTGTGTGTGTGTGTGTGTGTGTGTGTGTGTGTGTGTGTGTGTGTGTGTGTGTGTGTGTGTGTGTGGGTTTAGGGGCAGGGGCAGTGTGTGTGTGTGTGTGTGTGTGTGTGTGTGTGTGTGATGGGTAGGTTTAGGGGCAGGGGCAGTGTGTGTGTGTGTGTGTGTGTGTGTGTGTGTGTGATGGGTAGGTTTAGGGGCAGTGTGTGTGTGTGTGTGTGTGTGTGTGTGTGTGTGATTGTGTGTGTGTGTGTGTGTGTGTGTGTGTGTGTGTGTGTGATGGGTAGGTTTAGGGGCAGGGGCAGTGTAGGGGGATAGAAAATACGGTTTGTACAGTATAAAATGCATTACGCCTATGGAATGTCCCCACAAAACATGGAAACACAACATGTGTGTGTGTGTGTGTGTGTGTGTGTGTGTGTGTGTGTGTGTGTGTGTGCAGATCTCTTGTTTACTGGGTCAGATTGAGCTGGAGGGCCGCCGGCCCCCACTGATGCCTTCTGGGAAATCCCTGCCCTGCTTTCAGCCCTATGAACCACAGCCGCGCTCCGGAGGATTCGTGACTGGGAGATTCTTGACCGGGATCAAACCTCAAGTACGTTCCAACTGTATTGTGAATGCACTGGGCTGCGTTTCCCAAAACCAGTGTAAGCCTGAGTGGATTGTAGAACAATTGCCACCAGTGGTCTCTATGATCGGCTTACGATGCTTCTGGGAAACGCAGCCCAGTTTTATTAATGGTCACTGTTGCTCAAAGGGGTTATCATCCTTAACCATAATTAGGGGCCAAGTACCGAAGGTGCTGTCGCCCTTATCGTAATTAAAGGAACACTCCACTTTTTTAAAAAACAAGTCCCCTAGAGTTAAATAGTTGAGTTTTAGCGTTTTTGAATCCATTCAGGCGATCTTTGTATCTGGCGGTAGCACTTTTAGCATAGCTTAGCATACATCATTGATTCTAATCAGTCCATTAGCATCTCATTCAAAAAATGACCAAAGACACTTTCAATATTTTTCCCATTTAAAACTTGACTCTTCTACAGTTACATCGTGTGCTAAGACCAACTGAAAATGAAAAGCTGTGATTTTCTACACCGATATGGCTAGGAACTACTTTCTCATTCCTGCGTAATAGTCTCAGATCTTCACGGCTGTACCATGGCTGCAGCGGTGCAGTGATATTACGCAGAGCTGAAAGTAGCCCCAGCTAGGTAACTTTCAATGTGACCGGCACTAAGTTTGTGTAGTTGCAGAGAAAGTTTCAGGCTTGCATCCGACAGATTGTGTTGTGTATTTCCCTGTGTGATTAGCCATGGTTCTGTGTGCTGTAAGGGGCTGTGATAGTAAGGCGAAGGTGACCACCATGTTTCACAGAATACCAACGAATCACTGCGCCGCTGCAGCCATGGTACGGCTCTAGGGGACTTGAGAAATGAGCGTGTTTTCAAAAAAAGTGGAGTGTTCGTTTACTAGTTGGTTATTGTTCCTGGCCAATGGGAGTCAATGGCAGCCCTATGAATGCTACATATGAAAACAATGAAAATTGGTACACTTGTAGTGTTTGTATCGAATTGTAATCTGACCAATTTTGGGGTCCCTAGGACTGACTCTATAGCGCCACCACCAGTTCAAATATTCACTATTAAATAACTTTTGAAACCTTTGATCGATGAAAGGTACTATATTCTAGCCTGGCGTGGCCATACTCAACTCTAGTCAGAATATGAGTCTGAAACTGCTCCATTGGGCTGTGATTATGGGGTGTTTCAACCGAACCAGGAAAGACCTCGATTGGATAGACATGACGTTAGTTGACAAACTGCCAAGTCCGTGTTTTTCCCGCGTGTTGTTCTCCATGTCCGCGGGTTAAAGTGACCTCAATTATGTGATCTATAGACCCAGGAATGTGAATTTTAGCAGGCAACCGTGCCACAATAACATGTTTTACCCCCAAACGCCTTTTATTTTCTTCAGAAAGCTGTTGGGCTTGTTTTGGGCTAGTTTTGAGTAGCAATTATGCGACATTGCAAAACCACTTGGCAACCCTGTGTGCACGCGCGCTGGATTAAGTAAATTCAATTCACATTTATTTGTATAGCGCTTTTCACAATACATATCGTTTCAAAGCAGCTTCACAGAAAATGCATGTGTCTACATTACAATTTAAGTGATTTGTCCACATTATGCATTTCAGAAATGTACAAAGGACACATATCAGCTAATAATGTATTTATCAGTATAATAATGAATTAAATTAGGGCACATTGAAGTGAAATAGGAATACATGTAGCAAGAATAAGTAACGTTAGAAGAAAATGATGAGTGTAAACTATCTTTTCCGGTGTTGTAAAAAAATAATTAAAGTATACACAGAGTACTTCCCAACACGATCATCGTTTCTGAGAGAAATAGTGAGGGTGAACGCATATACGAACAAGTTCTCCGTTTAGGATTAGAGCAAATTCAACCCAAGAGCCTTTGATGACGTGGATGATTACGTGACTGTTGATCATCTGTCCATCATCTCTAAAGCCCGCCCTGATGATCTCATTGGTCCGAACAGTTTCTGTCCAGGCATAATAACTCCTCTATGGATCGAGGCCAGACCGAATTCCCCGCAGCAAAAATGTTGTGGGCGGGGCTAAATTCGGCTGGCATCCAGGCTAACTATATATTTTTTTAAATGTTGCCCAATTCTTTCTAAAATTGGCTCAGATGATCACTGGACCGAGTCAGACAGATATGACTAAACAGAATTTTATCTTTTTGTTTAAAAGTTGACCCAAAATTAGATTAGATGCTGTATCTCGGCCAAACTCTTGTGAAATTTTGGAACGGCACCATCTACTGGTCATGAGATCCTAAAAACAATTCCATTTGTGCTCATAACGTTTAAAGTGTTTGTCAGAAAAACATGATTTTGGGTCATCACGAATCCGGGGATACAGATTTTGCCAGGATTGGTAATTTGTCATAAATTGCGCATATCTTTTAAACGATTTGACATACCTGCGCAAACTTTGGTACAGATCATGAACTGCATGTCCTGGAGCTACCTGAGAAGTTTGAACACAGCGCCACCTAGTGTTCCAGAGATATACAGGTTTTTTTGTGCAAAACACATAAATTGTCAGACATTTGTTTTGTGTCATTGTTTCATGGTTTATTCCGATTCTGATGATTGATGAATGAGCTAATTTATCAGTTTTCTTGTCCACCCTATTGAACTGTATAAAAAACAGCTACTCCTACAAATCTTGTCCAATTTTGTCCAAAATCAGCTCAGTCATTTCTGTGCGGCTTGGTCCAAAGATCATCTAAGGCCATAAGCTACGTTAAATCTTGTTTTTAGAGTGATAGTCACTGTGTGAATGTATAAGTGCCGTCTTTCTTTATATTTCCAGGAGTTCTTTTTCCATTGCATGGCTGGTCGTGAAGGTCTGGTGGACACTGCTGTCAAAACCAGTCGCTCAGGTTACCTGCAGAGGTAGGTCCGGCTCTGACCGAGCTTCTATTCTGGTTCGTCACACACAGTGGAAATATGAACTCGTGGTGTGTTTCAGGTGTGTGATCAAGCATCTGGAAGGTCTGGTGGTCCAGTATGATCTGACTGTGCGGGACAGTGATGGAAGTGTGGTCCAGTTTCTTTACGGAGAAGATGGGCTAGACGTCCCCAAGACCCAGTTCCTACAGCCAAGGCAGTTCCATTTCATCAAAGACAACTACGAGGTGGCTTCATAGACATGTGTCCGCACATACACTGATGGAAGACAACATTTAACGGTTTACATGATGCTTTGTTTTCTAGGTTATCAGAAAGTCCAAGTGCTTGGATGAAGTCCTGGCTAAAATGGCCCCTCAGGCCACGTTTAATCACTTTAAAGCCATTAAGAGATGGAAAGCCAAGCATGAGTGTGTTTCACCCAGAGGCAGTGCCTTCCTGCTCTACTCGCAGAAGAAACTGAGCAAGTTAAAGTCTCAGATAGAGGACCTGGAGCTGGTCAATGGGAGAGAGGCAGCCTCCCTGCAGGTACTGAAGAGGCTTAGTCATATTTCCCATTCAAAATGGTGAAATTTGGCCATTTCTAATTATTTAGAAGACTTGTCCCCCTCCGTCTATGGTGTCTCCGACCCTGCTAGTACCCTCATGACTGTGAGATTTCTTGTGTTTAGCTCATGGAGAGGTGGAGAGCCCTGGACGATTCTGGCCGTATGAGGTATTTGAAGAAGATGTTTCGCTGTCCGGACCCGTGTCTGTCCGTTTACCGGCCGGACATCTGCTTCGGCTCGGTGTCTGAGACGTTCGACTCCATTGTGGAGTCCTACCTGGATCAGACCAACGCCAAGCAGGAGTTTCAGACGTCTCCAGAGAGCGCTGACTCGGATCGGTAACCAGCAAACATTATTATATCCAGAGTTGGGGAAAGTTACTTTGATAAGTAATGCATTACAATATTGCGGTACTCCCTTAAAAAGTAACTTATTGAGTTACTTTTTAAGAAAAGTAATGCGTCACGGTACTTTTGCGTTACTTTTTCTCATCTGGACTGGGCTTGTTTTTTTGTTTTTGTTTTTTTATGACAAAAAGGTTCTATTTTTGTGCAAATGTAAAGACGTCTTCATACCAAAATTGAAATAATAAGCCTCAGGCTGAGGTAAAAACACACATTCACACGCTCTGCTGCCATTCTGGATAACGGATGAACAGGACGCAGGAGACGCAGGAGTTTTATTTAACATTTAATTATTGGAGCATATTTTGCATTTGACTGATTTTAATCTTCTTGAGGAATACTCAATCTTTATGCCAGTGAGATGAATAAATGCTCAGATTTAGTCTAGAACTACAATAACCATCATGTTCACACACACACCTCTGCACTTACTCTCGCTTTCATGGGGTCAGGAGACGGCTCAGTCAAATACATGTGAAAAAGTAACTCCGATATTTTATTGTAAATTTGAAAAGTAATGCGTTACTTTACTAGTTACTTCAAAAAGTAATCTGATTACGTAACTCAAGTTACTTGTAATGCGTGACCCCCGACACTGTTTATATCTGGACTAAAGGGCCATTTCTAGACTTCTAGGTTTTGAATTTGGACAATGGTTGTCAGAGTAAAGCATGATTGATTACTGTCATCTGTAATTCGACAGGTTAATTGGCGTTGCAGTTATTTTTTATGGTGACGTGTTTGTTTATTAATAAGCTAGTCTGATGATGGCAAATTACAACCAATCATCTGTTAGCGTTGTTGCATGTAATTGAAGCATTAATTGCATACTGTATTATGTGTGTGTGTGTGTGTGTGTGTGTGTGTGTGTGTGTGTCTCTCTGTGTGTGTCTGTCTGTGTGTGTGTCTGTCTGTGTCTGTGTCCTGTGTGTGTGTGTGT
>CM040932.1:6443468-6493468 GCA_023029165.1 Gobiocypris rarus | reverse complement strand
TGTAACACTGCTAGCATTAATCCGCAAGTTGCTAGCATGTTTGAGATCACTGCTAGCATTAATTAGCATATTTTATCACATTGCTAACATCATTCATTATTTTACTACATTGATTAGCATGTTATTTTAGCATGTTTGCCATTGAATTAATTAGCATGTTGCTATCATGTGTCTGTGTGTGTGTGTGTGTGTGTGTGTGTGTGTGTGTGTGTGTGTGTGTGTGTGTCTGTCTGTGTGTCTTGTGTGTGTGTGTGTGTGTCTGTCTCATTCATTATTTTACTAGGTGTGTGTGTGTCTGTGTGTGTGTGTGTGTGTGTGTGTGTGTGTGTGTGTGTGTGTTGATTAGTTTGTGTGTGTGTGTGTGTTGTAACACTGCTAGCATTAATCAGCAAGTTGCTAGCATGTTTGAGATCACTGCTAGCATGAATAAGCATATTTTATCACATTGCTAACATCATTCATTATTTTACTAGCATTGATTACCATGTTTGCTAGCATGTTTTGGCGCATTGCTTGAATTAATTAGCATGTTGCTATCATGTTTGAGATCACTGCTACCATTAATTAGCATGTTGCTATCATGTTTGAGATCACTGCTACCATTAATTAGCATGTTGTAACACTGCTAGCATTAATCAGCAAGTTGCTAGCATGTTTGAGATCACTGCTAGCATGAATTAGCATATTTTATAACATTGCTAACATCATTCATTACTTTGCTAGCATTGATTAGCATGTTTGCTAGCATGTTTTGGCGCATTGCTTGATTTAATTAGCATGTTGCTATCATGTTTGAGATCACTGCTAGCATTAATTAGCATGTTGCTATCATGTTTGAGATCACTGCTAGCATTAATTAGCATGTGTGTGTCTGTCTGTGTGTGTGTGTCTGTGTGTGTGTGTGGCCTGTGTGTGTGTGTGTGTGTGTGTGTGTGTGTGTGTTCATTATTTTACTAGCATTGATTAGCATATTTGCTAGCATGTTTTGGTGCATTGCTTGAATTAATTAGCATGTTGCTATCATGTTTGAGATCACTGCTAGCATTAATTAGCATGTTGTAACACTGCTAGCATTAATCAGCAATTTGCTAGCATGTTTGAGATCACATTAGCATTAATTAGCATATTTTATCACATTGCTAACATCATTCATTATTTTACTAGCATTGATTAGCATGTTTGCTAGCATGTTTTGGCGCATTGCTAGCATTAATTAGCATGTTGCTATCATGTTTGAGATCACTGCAAGATTAATTAGCATGTTGTAACACTGCTAAGATTAATCAGCAATTTGCTAGCATGTTTGAGATCACCACAAGATTAATTAGCATATTTTATCACATTGCTAACATCATTCATTATTTTACTAGCATTGATTAGCATGTTTGCTAGCATGTTTTGACGCATTGCTAGCATTAATTAGCATGTTTTGCTATCATGTTTGAGATCACTGCTAGCATTAATTAGCATGTTGTAACACTGCTAGCATTAATCAGCAAGTTGCTAAAGCATGTTTAAGATCACTGCTAGCATGAATAAGCATATTTTATCACATTGCTTACATCATTCATTATTTTACTAGCATTGATTACCATGTTTGCTAGCATGTTTTGGCGCATTGCTTGAATTAATTAGCATGTTGCTATCATGTTTGAGATCACTGCTAGCATTAATTAGCATGTTGCTATCATGTTTGAGATCACTGCTACCATTAATTAGCATGTTGTAACACTGCTAAGCATTAATCAGCAAGTTGCTTTAGCATGTTTGAGATCATTGCTAGCATGAATTAGCATATTTTATCACATTGCTAACATCATTCATTATTTTACTAGCATTGATTGCATTGCTTGATTTAATTAGCATGTTGCTATCATGTTTGAGATCACTGTTAGCATTAATTAGAATGTTGCTATCATGTTTGAGATCACTGCTAGCATTAATTAGGATGTTGTAACACTGCTAGCATTAATCCGCAAGTTGCTAGCATGTTTGAGATCACTGCTAGCATTAATTAGCATATTTTATCACATTGCTAACATCATTCATTATTTTACTAGCATTGATTAGCATATTGCTAGCATGTTTTGCGCATTGCTTGAATTAATTAGCATGTTGCTATCATGTTTGAGTATCTGTGTGTAGCTGGCATGTGTGTGTGTGTGTGTGTCTGTGTGTGTGTGTTTGTGTGTGTGTGTGTGTGTGTGTGTGTGTTTGTGTGTGTGTGTTCATTATTTTACTAGCATTGATTAGCATGTTTGCTAACATGTTTTGACGCATTGCTAGCATTAATTAGCATGTTGCTATCATGTTTGAGATCACTGCTAATATTAATTAGCATGTTGTAACACTGCTAGCATTAATCAGCAAGTTCCTAGCATGTTTGAGATCACTGCTAGCATGAATAAGCATATTTTATCACATTGCTAACATCATTCATTATTTTACTAGCATTGATTACCATGTTTGCTAGCATGTTTTGGCGCATTGCTTGAATTAATTAGCATGTTGCTATCATGTTTGAGATCACTGCTACCATTAATTAGCATGTTGCTATCATGATGTTTGAGATCACTGCTACCATTAATTAGCATGTTGTGAGATTAAGTTGTTGTGCATGTTTGAGATCACTGCTAGCATGAATTAGCATATTTTATAACATTGCTAACATCATACTTTAGCATTGATTAGCATGTTTGCTAGCATGTTTTGGCGCATTGCTTGATTTAATTAGCATGTTGCTATCATGTTTGAGATCACTGCTAGCATTAATTAGCATGTTGCTATCATGTTTGAGATCACTGCTAGCATTAATTAGCATGTTGTAACACTGCTAGCATTAATCAGCAAGTTGCTAGCATGTTTGAGATCACTGCTAGCATTAATTAGCATATTTTATCACATTGCTAACATCATTCATTATTTTACTAGCATTGATTAGCATATTTGCTAGCATGTTTTGGTGCATTGCTTGAATTAATTAGCATGTTGCTATCATGTTTGAGATCACTGCTAGCATTAATTAGCATGTTGTAACACTGCTAGCATTAATCAGCAAGTTGCTAGCATGTTTGAGATCACCGCTAGCATTAATTAGCATATTTTATCACATTGCTAACATCATTCATTATTTTACTAGCATTGATTAGCATGTTTGCTAGCATGTTTTGGCGCATTGCTTGAATTAATTAGCATGTTGCTATCATGTTTGAGATCACTGCTAGCATTAATTAGCATGTTGTAACACTGCTAGCATTAATCAGCAAGTTGCTAGCATGTTTGAGATCACCGCTAGCATTAATTAGCATATTTTATCACATTGCTTAACATCATTCATTATTTTACTAGCATTGATTAGCATGTTTGCTAGCATGTTTTGACGCATTGCTAGATTAATTAGCATGTTGCTATCATGTTTGAGATCACGATTAATTAGCATGTTGTAACACTGCTAAGCATTAATCAACAAGTTGCTAGCATGTTTAAGATCACTGCTAGCATGAATAAGCATATTTTATCACATTGCTTACATCATTCATTATTTTACTAGCATTGATTACCATGTTTGCTAGCATGTTTTGGCGCATTGCTTGAATTAATTAGCATGTTGCTATCATGTTTGAGATCACTGCTACCATTAATTAGCATGTTGCTATCATGTTTGAGATCACTGCTAGCAATAATTAGCATGTTGTAACACTGCTAGCATTAATCAGCAAGTTGCTAGCATGTTTGAGATCACTGCTAGCATGAATAACCATATTTTATCACATTGCTAACATCATTCATTATTTTACTAGCATTGATTACCATGTTTGCTAGCATGTTTTGGCGCATTGCTTGAATTAATTAGCATGTTGCTATCATGTTTGAGATCACTGCTTGCATTAATTAGCATGTTGCTAGCATTTTTTACTTTTTGCTAGCATGATTCGGCATGTTCTAGCTCATTGATAACATGATTTTTCATTTTGCTGGGATGTTTCAACACTGCTAACATTAAATAGCATTTGTTAGCTGTTTTACCACATTTCTAGCATGATTTAACACATTGTTAAGAAATTTTAATTTTGATAGCATGAATAGTTTTAACACTGTTAACATTACTTAGCATGTTTCAGCATACTGCTAACATGATTTAACATGCTGCTAGCATGCATTTCTAGCATTAATTACAATGTTTGAGGACATTGCTAACATCTATTAGCATTTTTACCACTTTGTTAACATTAACATTTTGTTAGCATAATCTGAATCTGAACATTAATTAGCATGTTTTAACACTGTTAACATGACAGTGTTAACATTTTTTAACGTTCTGTTAACATTAGCATGTTGCTAGGATGTTTTACCGCATTGCAAACCGGAATTAAAAGGTTTTAACACATTTGTTAACATGAATTGTCACGTTGTTACCATGCATTAAAATGTTGTTAGCATTAATTAGCATGTTGTTCGCATGTCTAAGCTAGCTGCTAGACGTTTGTCAGTGATCATGTGATCAGTGAATACATAGGTTAAATACGCTATTATTGTATTGTATTTAATTTTTGACCCCTTCAATGAAAGCGAATGGGATTTATATGATTTTTCCGGATGAGTTAGACCGGGTCAGAACCCTCTGAAGGTCTGGTACAGCGACATCTGTTAGCATACCAGAGCTAAACATCATCTCAGATTGGTCATGAATGTCAGCGTTTGCATTGGTGCGTTGAGTTGAGAATGCCCTGTGCTTGTGTTTCTCAGCTGACCCTGGTCCTGCCCGTCACTAAAGTGCACTTTGACCTCATGTCAGTGGTGGTGAAGCAGGCTCAGAGCGCCGTCGTCATGGAGACCAAGGGGATCACGCGCTGCTTGCTAAACGAGGTCACCACGAAGGAGGGTAAAAAAGAGCTGGTGCTCAACACCGAGGGCATCAACATGCACGAGATGTTCAACCATGGTGACGTGAGTCCAGCGCTGTTGCACATGCGTGTGGAGACTCTGTTCTAGTGCTAAACGTGGCTTCGGTTCTGTTCTAGATCCTGGACTTGAAGAGGTTGTACTCCAACGAGGTGCACGCTATGGCTAACACGTACGGGATCGAGGTGGCGCTGCGGGTCATTGAGAAGGAGATCAAGGATGTGTTTGCTGTCTACGGTAATGAAGCCTTATTTGACCCGTCCTGTGGGCGTGACTGGAGATCTGACCGCTGTCTCTCCCCGCAGGTATCGAGGTGGATCCGCGCCATCTCTCTCTCGTGGCCGAGTACATGTGCTTTGAGGGCGTGTACAAACCTCTCAACCGCTACGCCATCCGGTCCAACAGCTCCCCGCTGCAGCAGATGACCTTCGAGACTAGCTTCAAGTTCCTGAAGGAGGCCACCATGATGGGTACAGTCGCTGTACTCTTTCCTATGTTGATATTGTTTCAGCCCATTGAACCGTACGGTACAAAGTTATGAAATTTGGCACACCGATAGAGGACAGTCTGAACATCAGCCGCACCAATTTTGGAGTCTCTAACTCAATCCCTCTAGCGCCACCACCTGTCCAGAGTTCCACTTACATTTATGCTAGTAACATTTGAACCATAAGGACTAAGAAACTTGAACATTTTCCCGCCAAAAATCCACTCATTTTAGACAGTTCGTCCAGTTTTCACGAAAATCGAATCAGATAATTTTCAGACCGTGCTGGCAAAAAAAGTTACGAAAAGTTTTTTGATCATCCCAATGCGCCAACACAATCAATGCCAAAATGGACTCAAGGCTATATCTCTGCAACGCTTTAGCGTATTCAGACCAAACTTGGTACATGTCATCACAAGCATGACTTGAGGCTACATGCAGAGTTTCAGCACAGCGCCACCTACTGGTCAGGAGATATGAACATTTACTTTTTTGCTTTTAACTAATCAACACTTTGGCCAAAAATCATAAAACTGGTCCTATTGAGTATTGTGGGCGTCGGCCATTTATAATTTTGTCCTATTTTAAGAACGCATAATGTTACAAAACTTGGTATGCATCAAAAGTTGAGACAGCGCCACCTTGTGTTCAAAAGTTACAATGACATTTAAAAAAATGCTAATAACTTTTAATTTTGCATATTTTAAACTGGTCTTGATGGTTTCCCCGGGTCATGAAAACAATTATGCTATATTTGCTTGAACTTGCTGTCCGCCATTTTGAATTTATTTGAAAACCTACTTTTTCGAACTCCTGGTCTGATTTTCAACAAAATTGGCTCAGATCATCTTTAAACAATGCCGGCAAAAAGTTATCAAAAGCTTTCCGATAGACTAAACCGTTCACGATTAACACGCAAAAGAATTTGAGGAAGAGCACGCCAAATTGGACGTGTGGCTGTATCTCTGCAATGCTTTATCGTATTCAGACCAAACTTGGTACACATAATCACAACCATGACCTGAGGCTACATGTAGCGTTTCAGCACAGCGCCACCAACTGATGAGGAGATATGAAAAATTAACTTTTTGCTTATAACTAATTAACGCTTTGGCCAAAAATCATACAAGTGGTCTGTTCTGTTTCAGTGCATCATACCAAGTCGAATGAGACCCATTTTTCCATATTGACTATTGTGGCCTTTTTAAATTTTGTCCTAAAATGCTGTATTTTAAGAGCGTATCATTATAAAACTCTGTATGTTTCATCGGCGCCATGACCTGAAGGTACTCAATGTTTCGAGACAGCGCCACCTTGTGGTCAAAAGTGGTCTTGATGGATTCCCTTGGTCATGCCAAGAATTGACCTAACTTGGTACGTGTCATCACAAGCATGACCTGAGGCTACATGCAGAGTTTCAGCACAGCGCCACCTACTGGTCAGGAGATATGAAAAATTTACTCTTTTGTTTATAACTTCTGAATGCTTTGCCCATAAATCATAAAACTCAGTGCACCACGCCGAGTGCTGTTTTTGAAAGAATGCATTAGCGTATCATTACGAAACTCCGTATGTGTCATCGGGTTAATGCCCTGAAGGTACTCAAAAAGTTGAGACAGCGTTATAATGAAATTTCCAAAAATGCGAATAACTTTTAATATAACTAGTCTTGATTAAAAGCTTTTCAATAGACCAAACTGTTCTCGAATTACGCATCAATACATTTGTTGTCATGATGCCAAGCTGATTTGACAACAGCGCCACCTATTGGTCAAAAGTGATAAGCAAGTTTACGGTCATTTTGACAAAAATAATGTACATCTTTATTTATTGTTGCAGTTTTCTGAAGCTCATGTTTGCATGTCATATTGTGCCTTTTTGTGGCCGCTATTTGCAGGATATTAATTGTTTGTTGTTGTTGTTTTGTCAGGCTCTTATGATGAGCTCCGGTCACCCTCAGCTTGTTTGGTTGTAGGAAAGGTTGTGAAAGGAGGAACCGGCATCTTCGATCTGAAACAGCCGTTAAACCGGGACTGAAGAATCAGCTGCTACAGAGTTAATAATGCACACCAGAATGACAAACACTGTGTTTTTGTCTGTATCACCAATAAATGTTTCTTTCTATTTTGACTTTCATTTTATTATTGTTTTGTTGTTATCGCTATCATCATTTATTCTGCCGTCAATACACAACTATATCTGGTGGGGGAAAGTACACACTGATATGTATTGAAAAATATCAACTAAACTATTACAATTTCAACGATTGCATTTGCAGAAAGCAAAATAAGAAGCCTAATTAATTAAATCCATTTATAAATCAGAAAGGTTGTAATTACTGTATACAGTTCATTCAGTTTCTGACAATGAAAATATTCAATGCAATCAAATTTTTTTATTTATCATGTTATATTCATTTTGTTATAATTAATTTTGTAATGTCATATTACGATCTGTTGGCAATGGTTACCATTTACTATTTTTACTGTTTTTTTTTTCTTTTCATCAATGTTTCCAACATTGATAATTGAGTATCTGATCCTAATTTTGGAATGATTTCTGAAGGATCATGTGACACTGATGTAAATAACAAATACTGCAATAAAAATGTATTTCTTTTACATATTTACTAAATAAGAAGTAGTAAAAAATAACAAGTCCACTTATGGCCAAACAAAGTGTTTAAAAATATGCTTGATATGATAGTTTATGAGTATTTATTTATTTGACATATTTACTAAAATAGAAGTTATTAATTGGAAAATATATCAATATGCAAAAAAACTTAACATGTCTGCTTATGGCCAAACGAAATGTTTATATTAATGCTGATATGATACAGTTTATATACATTTCCCCCAAAAAATCTAATTCATTCTCATAAATTCCTGTTAAATTTCCAAATCTGAACATTTCCTAAATTCCCCAGATTAAATTGCCATGGAAACTTTCCGGCCCTTTGCGTTTGCAACCCTACTTTGGATTGTACTAAATTAAACGAAACATGTACAAATATGTTATGATACTGTTAAAACAATAGAACATCTAAATGAGACCTAAAAAAAAGAATAAAAGACATAAATACTTAACGTGATTCCTGCGAAGGTCGTGAATGAATGAATCTTTTAAAATAATCGGTTCGCGATTCGGTATGAATCATTCGGACAGTCCACTCGCACTGATTCGATAGATAAATTGAGTATTTACTTCAAATCTATTGAAACACAACCTGCAGAAATATAGGCACAGCTTAATCAGTATCATCTCCTCAGCATTCCAGATAGCCAAGAGGAACTCGATGTTGCAACAGAAACTATTGACTCGCTCTTTTCCAGTACTTTAGACACAGTCGGTCCCCTACGCTTACAGAAGATAAAAGAAAATAGTCCAATGCCGTGGTACAACGAGCACACCCGGGCCCTTAAAACAGCAGCCAGAAAAATGGAGCGCAGCTGGAAGAAAACAAAACTAGAGGTCTCTTCGTAAGTCGTGGAAAGAACGTATGATCGCATACAGAAAGGCCATAAAAACTGCTAGATCTGCTTATTTCTCGACTCTCTTAGAAGAAAACATACACAACCCTAGGTATTTATTCGATACAGCGGCTAAATTAACCAAGAATAAAGCTTCAACTTCTGATGTTTGTAACAACACAGCAGTAATGACTTTATGAACTTCTTTACGTGTAAGATTGACAATATTAGGAAGAAAATTATAACCATGCAGCCCTACTACAGTATCACATCAGACAGAGCATTGTAGTGTCACTGAGGAAAATTACACTCATTCACTGCTATAGGAGAGGAACACAAAAACACTCTTACACTGCTATAGGAGAGGAAGACACACACACTCATTCACTGCTATAGGAGAGGAAGACACACACACACACACACTCATTCACTGCTATAGGAGAGGAAGACACACACACACACACACACACACACACACACACACACTCATTCACTGCTATAGGAGAGGAACACACACACACACACACACACACTCATTCACTGCTATAGGAGAGGAGGAGACACACACACACACACACACTCATTCACTGCTATAGGAGAGGAAACACACACACACACACACACACACATTCACTGCTATAGGAGAGGAACACACACACACTCATTCACTGCTATAGAAGAACACACACACACACACACACTCATTCACTGCTATAGGAGAGGAACACACACACACACTCATTCACTGCTATAGGAGAGGAACACACACACACTCATACACTGCTATAGGAGAGGAACACACACACACACACTCATTCACTGCTATAGAGAGACACACACACACACACTCATTCACTGCTATAGAAGAGGAACGCACACACACACACACACTCATTCACTGCTATAGAGAGGAAGACACACACACACACACACACACTCATTCACTGCTATAGGAGAGGAACACACACACACACACACACACACATACACTGCTATAGGAGAGGAACACACACACACACTCATTCACTGCTATAGGAGAGGAACACACACACACACTCATTCACTGCTATAGGAGAGGAAGACACACACACACTCATTCACTGCTATAGGAGAGGAACACACACACACACACACACACACACTCATTCACTGCTATAGGAGAGGAACACACACACACACTCATTCACTGCTATAGAAGAGGAACACACACACACACACACACACTCATTCACTGCTATAGGAGAGGAAGACACACACACTCATTCACTGCTATAGAAGAGGAACACACACACACACACACTATAGGAGAGGAACACACACACACTCATTCACTGCTATAGGAGAGGAACACACACACACACACTCATTCACTGCTATAGGAGAGGAACACACACACACACACTCATTCACTGCTATAGGAGAGGAACACACACACACACACACACTCATTCACTGCTATAGGAGAGGCACACACACACACACACTCATTCACTGCTATAGGAGAGGAAGACACACACACACTCATTCACACTAAGAGGACACACACACACACTCATTCACTGCTATAGGAGAGAAAGACACACACACACACACACACTCATTCACTGCTATAGGAGATGAACACACACACACACACACACACACTCGCTATAGGAGAGGAACACACACACACACACACACACACACACTCATTGCTATAGGAGATGAACACACACACACACACACACACACACACACTCATTGCTATAGGAGATGAACACACACACACACACACACACACTCATTGCTATAGGAGAACACACACACACACACACACACACACTCATATAGGAGAGGAACACACACACACTCATTCACTGCTATAGGAGAGGAAGACACACACACAAACACAAAACACACTCATTCACTGCTATAGGAGATGAACACACACACACACACACACACACACACACACACTCATTGCTATAGGAGATGAACACACACACACACACACACACACACACACACACACACACACTCATTGCTATAGGAGATGAACACACACACACACACACACACACACACTCATTGCTATAGGAGAGGACACACACACACTCATTCACTGCTATAGGAGAGGAAGAATTGGCTAAACTCTTTAATTCATCTAAATCAACAACATGTATGCTTGACCCTATACCGACTAGGCTATTAAAAGAGATGCTACCAGAGGTCTGGATCCTCTTCTTGATATCATTAATTCATCTTTGTCATTAGGATATGTACCGAAAACCTTTAAGTTGGCTATTATTAAACCCCTTATTAAAAAATGCAACTTGATCCTACAGAATTAGTCAATTACAGGCCAATCTCAAATCTACCCTTTCTTTCAAAAATATTAGAAAAGGCAGTGTCTTCACAATTATGTTCCTTTTTAGAAAGAAATGGTATATGTGAGGATTTCCAGTCAGGATTTAGACCGTATCATAGTACTGAGACTGCTCTCATCAGAGTTACAAATGATTTACTCTTATCATCTGATCGTGGTTGTATCTCTCTATTAGTGTTACTCGATCTTAGCGCTGCATTCGATACTATCGATCACAATATTCTTTTGAATAGACTTGAGGATTATGTTGGCATTAGTGGACCTGCATTGGCATGGTTTAAATCTTACTTATCTGACCGTTATCAGTTTGTAGCAGTAAATGAAGAGATGTCACACCGATCACAAGTTCAGTATGGAGTACCGCAGGGCTCAGTGTTAGGACCGTTGCTTTTCACCCTGTATATGCTACCACTGGGAGATATCATTAGGAAGCATGGCGTTAGTTTTCATTGTTATGCTGATGATACTCAGCTCTATATTTCTTCACACCCTGACGAAACTCACCAACTCACAAGATTAACGGAATGTATAGATGATATAAAAAATTGGATGATCAGTAATTTCCTGCAACTTAATTCAGAAAAAACTGAATTTTTAATCATTGGACAAAAAAGCTCCACAAGTAGTGCCCTAGAATACTGTCTAACCCTCGATGGCTGCTCTGTCAAGTCCTTGTCGTCAGTGAGGAACCTGGGTGTGCTCTTTGATACCAATCTTTCGTTTGAAAGCCACGTTTCTAGCATCTGTAAAACTGCATTCTACCATCTTAAAAATATATCTAAATTACAGCACATGCTCTCAATGCAAAATGCTGAACAGTTAATACATGCGTTCATGAGCTCAAGGCTAGATTATTGTAATGCTCTACTGGGTGGTTGCCCTGCTCGCTAATAAATAAACTCCAGCTGGTCCAAAACGCAGCAGCTCGAGTTCTTACTAGAACCAGGAAATATGAATCATATTAGTCCAGTTCTGTCAACACTGCACTGGCTCCCTATTAAACATCGCATACATTTTAAAATCTTGCTTATTACTTATAAAGCACTAAATGGTTTATCTCCCCAGTACTTGAGTGAGCTCTTAACGCATTATACTCCATCACGTCTACTGCGCTCTCTAAACTCTGATAAGCTGATAATACCTAGAATATCTAAATCAACTGCAGGCGGTCGATCCTTTTCCTATTTAGCACCTAAACTCTGGAACAGTCTTCCTAGCATTGTTGGAAGCAGACACACTCTGTCAGTTTAAATCTAGACTTAAAACACATCTCTTTTCTATGGCATACACATAAAACACTTTTTCAATTAAATGATTATTAGGCTTATTATCTAGGTCAGCCGGAACCGGGAACACTTCCCATAACACCTGATGTACTCGTTACATCATCAGAAGAATGGCATCTACGCTAATGTTAGTGTCTCTGTTTTATCCCGAGGTCTACTGCAGTCAGCCGGATCCAGGCCGTATCCGGATCAGACGGTGGACCTGCACCCAGATGTGACCAACACATGACCCTGAAGTGTCTGCAGAGACCGTGTCATTTAGACTCCCCCTTAAGCTGCCTCATCCACACGGCATCCTCAATAAACCCGTCTCCGGTGTTGTTAATAATACGCTGTTTGTTAATCGGCCAGGAGAACTGCCCCGACTGAGCCTGGTTTCTCCCAAGGTTTATTTTTCTCCATTAGGTCTCCTGATGGGGTTTGGGTTTCCTTGCCACTGTCGCCTCTGGCTTGGCTTGCTCAGTTGGGGAAAAACTATTTTTCAAATATATTTCAAAATAAATCTAATTATTAAACTAAATTAACCATATAGACCAAATTACTGATCTAAAGCCCACATTGTTACTGTATGATAATCGAAATATATTCTGTTGCATTATTTTTCTGTTTAACGCTGTGAAGCTGCTTTGAAACAATCTGCATTGTTAAAAGCGCTATATAAATAAAGTTGACTTGATTTATATATGTGCGTGAGTTTATGCTCCGGTAATAGAAGAGTATCTGATGTTTACAAATGAAGCCAATAACAACACAGTGTGTCGATCACGTGGTGCCTAATACATTTCTTAGCGCTTTGTCAACACAAGCCAATCAAGTAGTTTATGATTAACGAGAACGAGAAGCCTTTCAATTTGTACAGATTCATATCTTTAAAAGGTTTCATCTTTAAAAGGAGTATCTTATAAATATCATAAATCTAATGGGACTCTGACCGTTCAAATCTGAATTTTTTGACTGTTGGACTTTCAACAGTCTTGTCTCATTTGAACAGTCCGTCAATGAAAGTCTATGAGATTTTTAAATTTGAATTTTGACAGTTGGAGTTTGAGCGATCTGACTGATCTTTTCACAGACTGTGATGACGCGTTTTAACGGCCATCAATATCGTAAATCCTGCAACGTTTTTTTTTGTATTTTCGTTTTTGTTAAAAACGATTTATAACACTAATACTTTGTATTATATTACTTCTGCTTCAAATGACAAAAAAACAAAATAACAACAACAACAAAAAAAACGTCCATTTATACACATTTAACGTATTCTCTCATTCACAACTATGACGACTTCCGCTCTGAGAAACCAGGACATTGGAAAAGGTCTATTATTATTATTATTATTATTATTATTATTATTATTATTATTATTATTATTATTATTATTATTATTATTATCAATATTGTTGTTATTAGAGTCATTATATAGATCACTGCCGTGGACGCTTTTATTAGCGCCCCCTGTCGGTAGACCGTCGGTTTCTTCTTCCGCTCTGGAGGAGTAGTATCCCGTCATGCACCGGTGTTTGAGCGGCACGGCATCTCAACGTGTTCTGACTCAGGACATGCAGCGCCTTGATCAATAAACGATAAATCAGCTCGCTCTGTGTGGCCCGTAACCCGTGGATGATCCGATCCTCCAGTTTTCTCTCAGAAGAGGAATCGCGTCTGTTCGAGCGACATGTCTCTGGTTTGTGCGAGTAAGTGAGTTAGTTTCTGTTAGCATGAGTGACTAGCGCTGCTAGCCATTGTTGTGTTGCAGCACAAACTTTGTGTTTTGAGACCTCAAACTATGCGGAATATGACGGTTGTTGTGTGTCTGAAGCCTGGGGGAACTTTATAGCTCGGTAAATAAACAAGATGGACGTCAAGTTCGTTTGATTAAAGTGGGGCTAGTGTGTCCTGCGGCGGAAGGAAACTTCATGTTTGATGCTATGAATGGCGGTACACTTTATTTTAACGTGTCTTTGATTCATAAGTGCTTGATAATATTAATTAACACGTATTCGGGGTTATTAAGACACTTTTTGCCATTGAGATGACCCTGAATTCATTAGGCTTAGCTCCATATTATGATGCTCAATGTGTTATTTAAAGCTACACTGTGTGATATTTTCCCCCATCTAGCGGTGAAAAGGTATATGACCATCCAGTGAATATTAGTTTCTGTTCCTCTCAATTCCGATTTCGTTTTAACTCCTACGGTGGCTGATTTAGTCCAAGATTAATATGGCTTCCAGTTCGATCAAGTGATGAGGTTACTTTAGGAAACTATTATAATTTGCAGTTATTTAATTTGTCAGTTAACATGTAGGTTATGACATCTATGTAAAATGAATAATAGTTTTACCTTTTCGTTATTTTTTACCATTTTATTGCTAACATCAGCGATCAGGTTCCCAGACGAATGCGAGCTAATCTTAGTAAAGTAACTTTTATCGGTGCTATCGTTATTCTGTATATTGTACGACATCACTAGCGTAAGGCAAAGTTTACATTGTAGGCTATATCAGTCTCAAGCAATCCCCCTCTTCACATTCGACACAGTGCCATCGAGTGTTAAAACACCAAAGGCGAAGCTTGAATTTACGGGAATGTCCCTCTTTGGCTACTGTACTTTCAAGATGGAGGGGCAACATGGCGACGCGCATTCGAACCCCTCACCCGTATGGCATATTATACACTTACGAGAATACTTTATTACTTGAAAGAAGTAAATATACATTAATGAGCACATATATTTTTGAAAGAACTAAGTGTTTTTAGCTAAGAATAAACTAAAAAAGTTACACAGTGCAGCTTTAACAAGGACAGCGTATAGCGTTACTGACTGAAGTGATTACTAATCTGAGTCTTGTTCTCTCCCCAGTCTCAAACGAGGTGCCGGAGCACCCCTGTGTGTCTCCTGTGTCCAACCAAGTGTTCGAGAGGCGTCTGATCGAGAAATACATCGCGGAGAATGGAGCTGACCCCATCAACGGTCAGCCGCTGTCCGAGGAGCAGCTCATCGATATCAAGGGTACGACACACTCACTCCAGGGCTGAATCCGAAATCGCCCCCTATATCCTTAATAGTGCATTGTGTGAGGGCACAGCCATTTGTAGTGGATGTTATTAAGTGCACTCAATACAATCCCACAATGCACTGCAATAACGAGTGTACAGCCGATGAACACACAACATCTGTCTGACTTCACACACTCGTCCACTCCTTCAAGTGGACTAACGTAGGGAATAGAGAATGAGGGTTTAGAGGGCGATTTTCGGATTCAGGTTTTTAAAAAATGTACTATTAGTGGTAATATGCATTGCTAAGGTCAACTTTAAAGGAGATATTTAGATGTTTTTGCACCCTCAGATTCGCCATCCTATCCTAACAAACCACACATCAATGGAAAGTGTGTTTAACCAGCTCTCAGATCATCTATACATCTCAAATTTAAAAAAGAATTGACCCGTATGACTGGTTTTGTGGTCCAGGGTCATATATATAAAACACACTGTAACACATTTTGCCAAAATTACGACTTTACTCAGCCATTTCTTCTAGTCTTGTGTCAGACTCTTACGCGGTTGACGTTTGTCAGCTCCTGTGTCGTCATCACACGTGTCACGTGACCAGCGTCGGCCAATGGGAAGCTACCATAGCTCTGATGTGACTGACACACACGAGAAGAAATGGTTGAATAAAGTCGTTATTTGTGTTTAGTTTTGTGCACACATACGCACACACACACACACACACCTGTCGCACACACACACGCTTCTGTCGCATGCGCACACGCACACACACACTCCTGTCGCATGCGCACACACACACACACACTCCTGTCGCATGCGCACACACACACACACACGCTCCTGTCGCATGCGCACACACACACACACACACTCCTGTCGCATGCGCACACACACACACACACGCTCTTGTCGCATGCGCACACACACACGCTCCTGTCACATGCGCACACACACACACACACACACACTCCCTGCGCACACACACACACACTCCTGTATGCACACACACACACACACTCCTGTCGCATGCGCACACACACACACACACATGCTCCTGTCACATGCGCACACACACACACACACACACACACACACACACACTCCTGTCATGCGCACACACACACACTCCTGTCGCATGCACACACACACACACTCCTGTCGCATGCACACACACACACTCCTGTCGCATGCACACACACACACTCCTGTCGCATGCGCACACACACACACACACTCCTGTCGCATGCACACACACACACTCCTGTCGCATGCGCACACACACACACACACACACACACACTCCTGATGCGCTCACACACACTCCACACACACTCCTGTGGCATGCGCTCACACACACAGCTGTCGATGTCAGCACATCCGTGAGAGTCATTAAGCAAACTGATTCTCTCAGCACATCCGAGAGCCAACTCGACCAGTTCTCATCAAACAGCAGAAGATCAACAGAGATTCCCTCCCTGCTCTCGACTGACTGAACTTCAGCAGCTTTAATAAGAACACATCTCTTGAATGCTGCTGTTAATGCTCTGGAGGAGATAAACATGGCGGACTGTGAACAGCTCAGCTCTCTGAGGCGGGTCTGTGCTAGTATGTCAGTGTCCATCAACACGTGTGGGGCCTCTGCAGTGTGACATCACAGCTTGTTCTGAGACACTGCTTATGATTTATGGGGATTAAAAAAAAGGAGTGTGTGGATTTTTACCATTATAGGGTGGTTGTGTACACACACTGCCAACACACATTTATGTTCAAACACCTTATAAAAGTGAGTTTTGCATAACAGGTGCCCTTTAAGGTTGAACCACTGGAGTCACATGGACTTCATTGCTGTCTATGTGGGCGTTTTCCCAAGCTGTTTAGGCACTTGGATCATGTATCCTGCAGTATTTTAGATGCATGTGTCCATACAAAGTGTCCTTCAGTGCTGTAATGTGACTCGATTAGCTCTTCTCATATGAACGCTCTGTACTTTCAGTGTCTCACCCCATCCGACCGAAGGCTCCTCTGCCACGAGCATTCCTGCCATCCTCAAGTCTCTGCAGGACGAGTGGGTGAGTTCTCTGACCCGGCGGACCGTGTGTGTGTGTGTGTGTGTGTCTCCAGCGCTGAGTCTCCTCTCTTCCAGGACGCGGTGATGCTGCACAGCTTCACCCTGAGGCAGCAGTTGCAGACGACCCGACAGGAGCTGTCCCACGCGCTCTACCAGCACGACGCGGCCTGCAGGGTCATCGCTCGCCTCACCAAAGAGGTCACGGCCGCCAGAGAGGGTGAGTGTGTGTGTCTGCACGAGATGCTCTCCGGAGGCGTGCCGTCACTCACGTGTGCTCTGTTCTGCTTGCAGCTTTGGCCACGCTCAAACCTCAGGCGGGACTGGTCGCTCCACAGGCCGCTCCTGCTTCCCAGCCTGCAGCTGTGGTCAGTCAATCCTCTCCGTTCACACATGAGTCAGGGCTGCGAGACTCAATGATGGGCATGATGCGATTGTTCATATCAGGCGATAGTTATCACGATAAATGTCAAATCTTTATCACTCACATGCGAATACATCTTCACTCTGAGCGATTGAATGTCTATCATTAGCTAATGCATTCTTAGCCACACACACACACTCTCACTAGGGCTGGGCGATTATATCGAATATTAGCGATAATATCGCAATAATTTTGTCGACGATCTAAAATTAGAAAATATCATGAATATTGAATATTTCAAACATGCATACTTTCCCAAAAAAAACATGACCAGATAGCGCAGAGCTCCACCGTTCACTAAACACTGGAAGCTGAAGAGTTAAATACACGCGCAGCGCACGACATTTAAAGCAACAGAAACATGCGTGAGAGGAATAACAGCGGGACTCTGACCTGAAGCGCAGCGATCGGGATTCAGCTCATGGATTATTGGGTTTCAAACAGATGTAAAGATGCACGTCCTGTAGTGTTAAACACAGTAGTGTGTGTCTTTAGTGAACGCACACAGAGTCGAGTGAGGAATCGTGTGTCAGTGTATTGGGTCCGTGCAGCTCTTAAAGGGCCGGAGCTCATATTCTGTGTGATTTAATGATCATCAAACAACAACGACAAATAGAAAACCACCCCATGCTCGGCTAAACAACTGTAATATATTTATTGAAGAGTCAGTGTAGCCTATAGTTAATTTATAGAGTGAAGACTGAGCAGTTTTATATTATATATATGATTTATTTCTTGACTTGCTGCTGTTAGACCCACTGTAGCTGAACATAAAGCACTGTTTGTCATATTGTTTGTAATGTTTTGCTTATGCTTTTTATCAAATTAAAAATCTATATTGTAATTATAAAAGTACATTTAAATAAATATTAAGTTACTCGTATCATGATTTAAGATTTTGGTCATCCCGACCCGTTCAGTAAACGCAAACATGTTGTATTTAATTTGGTTCTATCTAAATAGTTTTTGTTGTTTTTAATGCGGGAAAAATACTTTTTTATTATTATTATTTAAAAGCAGTTGCGAACATATCGAGATATATATCGAATATCGTAAAAATATCGAGATATGATTTTTTTCCAGCCCTACCACTGGCTTTATAGATATATTTCCACTCGCTGAACACACCCTGAGCGCTTGAGAGTTTCGATCGGTCTGTTTCAGCTCAATACGAGCGTAGCTGTGTTTGACTGTGAACTCTAGTGTGGAGATGCACAGCTCGCCGTCGCTTTGCTCTTTCTTAAAAGCCCCCGGAAATCAAAATGGACGTTTTTTAGCTTTTACTATGACTATGTTAGCCTTAAGGTTATGAATAAGCAGGTGTGTTCCTAATAGGGATGAAACATTTCACGATTATAGTGACCCAAATTATCACAGTTTTGTTCAAATGAGATGAAAGTGTTCAAAAAGAACAGATGCACACACTGGAAAACAATTCAACCAGATTTATATTTGAAAATCAACAAACAACAAATAAATCCAGCATCTCTATGCACTTTCAGCAGGGTTCTATTCTGTGGGATTTCTTCCTTATATTGTCCCGTCACAACAGCAACGCACAATGCATAAATAATAATAATTTGGTGTAAATATAATCTCTAATATTGTCTCTGTAAATATGTTCTCAAGCAATATTCTCATCGGTTATCAGATATGACGCATTTAAATCTGGCATATTGTGTACAGCCCTAATGCATAATCCATATTTTCATATGATTTGATCGTTTATTTTATTAAATATCAAAAATCCGAAAGGTGTGCATCATACCTGACACCCAGATGAACACTTTACACTCAGGTTTATAACTAAGTAATTCTCTTCTAATGCTTTTGAAGTTAGAAACGTGCATACCAATGTTGTGTGTAACTTCAGAGACGGTCATTACCTTCGTGAATCTCGAACGTCATGCCAGTCGTATCAGATGCGCTACGGTTCTGCTGTGTTTGTTTGAACTATTTTCGCTGCTGAATTAGAACAAAACATTCACTCACTGAATGCTGAATGAATTTTCATGCGACATCGCACGCTCATCTCTGCCTCGAGTGCAGATTTCAGTCTGAACAAAACTAAAACTAAAACTTATTAGACACTGCATTCATAAACTCAATAGAAACACGAGTGATTGGGTATAATGCGCACTTTTTGGAGTAAAAGTGATCCAAAAAAACACAAACCCCCCACCTAATTACTTCTTGTGGTCTGCGTATTCACAACGAGTGCAAATAGCGATGCAGATTAAGACTAGGTGATTTCCTAGGCAGATATTGGGACTATATTATGGGGAAGCACAGGCGAAGCACTGCTACTGCAGAGATATCACACAACACGTGCAATCCCACAACTTCCATCAACATACCGGTGTATGTTGTGCATGTGTTGTGATATCTCTGCGCCCAAGTAGCAGTGCTTCGGGACTTTTACTCGGGTCATGCTAGCTGGCAACATAGGATTCCATTCATTATGCTAAGCTAAGCTAGCCAAACTAAAACAAGACAAAAATGCATTTGCCCACATATCTAAATGTAGGAAAGAAGTTGAATAAGCCCTGTTTCTAAAAACGCTGGAGTGTTCCTGTAAGCTGTGCCATTTTACAAAGATAAGCTGATTCGGTGGATATATCTCAGTGTGTAGTAGCTAGTGGCGATTGTGTTGCCGAGGTGTGTGTGTGTGAAAGATATAAATATACTCTTTATTATCAGAACATGACCCTTCACGTTTGAATTACTTGAAGTCACTTTTCCTTAGCGAAATAAATATCTTAATTGGAAAATGTAGTCTTAAGTTCTAACAGGATTTGTTTGACTTCATCATTAGTTGTTGTTGAAATGCACATGTAATGTAATCCAGAGGAGTGTGTTGCTCTTAGGGAGCCGGCGGAGAGGCCATGGAGGTCAGTGAGCAGGTGGGAATGACCCCGGAGATCATACAGAAGGTGTGTGTGCAAACACAAGCGTTCAGCACTGGGTTAGATTGTGTGTGTGATCACATGTTCTGAAGTCCTCTTCTCTCTTCACAGCTCCAAGACAAGGCCACCGTCCTGACCACCGAGAGGAAGAAGGTGTGTGTGATCTGCTTGTGCTTTTCTCTCGCTGTGGTGGTGTGTGACGTGTCCTTAACCGTTATTCTGGGTTTGTGATTCAGAGAGGAAAGACCGTGCCGGAGGAGCTGGTCAGAGCGGAAGATCTCAGCAAGTATCGCCAAGGGGCGTCCCACGCTGTGAGTACTGTTCCCATTATCCCCTCCATCGCTCCGCTCCAGAACCGACCCGTGTCTGATATCTGTGGTCTATAGCAGAACTCCTCACTGGATCTCCCAGCGCTGTGTAGTAACAGCGATTATATACTGCCTACGATAATATCATGATTGTTGTTTTAATGATGCAGTCTGACGTTATCGAGTATGTCCCTCACATTTCCCGCACACTTTCACTGCGTGATTTACTCTATTAAAATACATTTATAATCCCTCAATATTCAAGATAAGGGGCAGAAATACCTGTCTTCATTTAATATAATTCATCAATATCACACGAAGAGTTTATTCTCCAGATATCAGCACGATGATCTTGTTTATTGAACTGTTTATAAAATCAATTTGTTAACATTAAGTGACATTTTAGACACAATACGTTTTTGCGCTGTTTCACCAATGAAAATCACTCCAATCAAAGCCACAGGTGTTTCATCACTGAATGAATGAATCAGTTCAGAGAATGATTCAATGACTCACTCATTAAGAGTCAAATGATTCAATGACTCACTCATTAAGAGAGTCAAATGATTTGTTCCTGAATGATTCGGCCGTTTGAATGAATTGGTTGAGTGAATGATTAAATGACTCGCTCATCAAGAGAGTCAAATCCTTTGTTCCTGAATGAGTCAGCTGTTTGAATGAATCGGTTAAATCTCAATGACTCACTCATTAATAGTCAAATCCTTTGTTCCTGAATGAGTCAGCTGTTTGAATGAATTGTTTGAGTGAATGATTCAATGATTCACTCATTAATAGTCAAATGCTTCGTTCCTGAATGAATCATCCATTTGAATGAATCAGTTGAATCTCAATGATTCACTCATTAAGAGTCAAATGCTTTGTTTCTGAATGAATCAGCTGTTTGAATGAATCGGTTGAATCTCAATGATTCACTCATTAAGAGTCAAATGCTTTGTTTCTGAATGAATCAGTTGTTTGAATGAATTGGTTGAATCTCAATGACTCACTTATTAAGAGTCAAATGCTTTGTTTTTGAATGAATCTGCTGTTTGAATGAATCGGTTGAATCTCAATGACTCACTCATTAAGAGTCAATTGATTCAATGACTCACACTTTCAGAGAGTCGAATGCTTTGTTCCTGAATGAATCAGCTGTTTGAATGAAGCGGTTTGAATGAATGATTCAATGACTCACTCATTAAGAGAGTCAAATGATTTGTTCCTGAATGATTCGGCCGTTTGAATGAATTGGTTGAGTGAATGATTAAATGACTCGCTCATCAAGAGAGTCAAATACTTTGTTCCTGAATGAGTCAGCCCGTTTGAATGAATTGTTTGAGTGAATGATTCAATGACTCACTCATTAATAGTCAAATGCTTCGTTCCTGAATGAATCATCCATTTGAATGAATCAGTTGAATCTCAATGGCTGTGTCCGAAATCGCGTACTATGTGAGTAGGTGCTAGAGGTCTTCACGGCGCACCGGGAACCGACCGGGACCCGTGCGGGTTCGGTCTATATTTTAAATGGTCAGTAGAGTCCGGTCGGGTCTCAATCTATTACTTCGGGTCCCGGGTCTGTTTAACATTGTGTGGAATACCCGAGTCGATCGGACTCGGAGAACACCTGGCCGTGATCAGAGTCAGTCAGCACGGCTTGTGTGTTTTGTGTAACTTGCAAATTGTAAAATTAGGATAAGAAGAGTGTGAGCTGGGAAATAAGGTGCAGAAAAGAAAAACACGAGCTCTCTCTCTCTTTCGCTTATCTCTCAACCCTTTAGAAAGCGGGCAGATTTAATCCAAGCGCACGGTAATAATGTGCTCATATTCAAATAATAGCATATATTTCAAATCAGCAACAAAGGTGAACTGTCACAAATGTTTTCTATGATGCTCAAATTGCGTAAAAAAGCTCATATTTCAGGTTGCTCCAGCTAACGCGCAAGTGCAGTCTCAAGCGCGTGTCATGTTTCTACCCGAGCTTCCGCAGTGACTAAGCCAAGGACTTTAATAAGAATATCAATGAACTGTCTTGTTTAATCTTAAAGTTTTGGTGGTCAGACTCGGCTCACAGAGATATATCAAATAAATAATGCTAATGTCAGCGGCCATGGCACCGAACGAGCAATCGTTATTAGTTCAAAAGGGCAAACAGTCAAAGTTATTATGCGAGTTAACTCGAGTCGAAATCTGTAAATTCGCATTTGTCATCCGTCACCGTGGCATAAAGTGGACTTTTACAGCTGAAATGATGAGTGAATTAAGCATGCTTGGAATAACAAGAGGAACTTTTTTCTTAGCAAGGATTGTAAGCATCACAATCAGGTAACGCGTTACAAGGAAGGAGATGACGGCTATAACGTTAGTCTGAGACAAAGTTATATTTTTCGCAACATGTTTATTAAATTGTTTATTAAGCAGTTTATTGTGGAATATGAGACAATCGGGTCCATGTCGGTTCCGGGTACTACATTTTTCGGATCTGCACGGGTCCGGGTCCAGCTTTTGAAATAATAGACGGGTCCGGGTCGGTTCTGTGTAGCACATTACGGGTCTCTTCGGTATGAATTTTTGGACCCGTGAAGACATCTAGTAGGTGCTACATTTGAATTTAAACGAACTTCGCGACCGTTAAAAAAGTACGTTCTGTATAGTATGAATGAATGTAGTATGAATGTAATCCGGACATACTACATCCGCCATGTTGTTGTTATCATGTGACCTACCAGTGACGGTTACTATAGTTAGTCTAGGGCTGTAGCTATCGATTCTTTTAGTAATCGAGTATTCTACCGTTTATTCCATCGAGTAATCGGATAATAATAATACTTTTTCTTTATTAAAGAGCAATACTAAATATATAAGAGAAAATAAGACAGGTATCTTAAAATTAACATCTAATTTGTTTTCTTTTTAGAAAAATAAAGTTTTATTGCTGAAATTGCATACATAATAACTGTGAAAATAACCCATTTTAATGCATTCAATTGCCACATTATAAAAATCTATTTCAAATTAGTTAAAGTTCAGTCTTAAACTAAACCTACAACCAATAAACCAAAATAATATTAATATAAATAGCAATAATGCCTAAACATTGCATGTATGTTTAAAGCTTAACTTTAAAGTTTCAGCTTCAGTTCAGGCATGACAAGCCTTTCCTGTCTTCTGAAGGCTGTGACAATATTGGACAGGAAGGAAACTTGAAATAAGAACAAGAGTAGAGATGGTCATACTAGAGATGTGCGGATAACTTCACCGAATCCGCTGTTAAAAACAAACCATCCATCCGCTCCCGATCGTCATAAACTCAAATCCTCAGTGTAAGCGCGATGCTACCGTCACATTAGCTACACTGAAGTATTGCTTTAAAACAAATCTTCTTTGGCGAAATTACACGTTTTGACACAACGGGTTGACACCTCTACATCACCTCGCAAACGCGAGAGATGAGTTTGTGTTTAATTCAGATAAAGTACATCGCACATACAGATCTACATTTTGAGCTAATCATATTCATCATTGTAACACAGCTTGTTTTATTAAGTTAGTAGCTATAAATATTGCTCGTATCTCCTCAGCTGCCGCGCGAACTGCCGCAAATGAAGCCTAAATGTTCAGTGTCGTATCCTGAAGCTCAACACACAGTCGTCTTCATTTAACAATAGCGAGACTAAATGATATTAGCAGTGCTGATGCCAGTCTCTCTCGCATTGGGTCTTTGATCTCGACATGAGCTAAAAACCAAAGTTAAAGAGCGACACATTCATTGCGTTTTACCGTGAAATGAGTTCTGCGTCTTAATTAAAATCAACACATCAATGATTTCTCTCATCCACCCGCAATTTTTGGGATGTTTACCCACCTGATCCATGGATTTAACCGCAATCCGCATACTCCGAGTCCTTACACAAAAAAATATTTCTGCAACATCCGTGTGTAGTTAAATGAACTAAACGAAGCATCGAGGCAGATGATTTTGCCTCGAGGATTTTTTCAATTCGTGTTACTCGAGGAATCGTTTCAGCCCTAGTTACGTCCCTTCACCTCCATTCATAAATTGTCTCCCGTGGCCTCATGGGATAGTAAAGTGTCCATCGAATGCGCTCTTCAGAATCTCGCCGGGAGAAGTACGTAATCCGGGTACTTTTCACCTACTGTTTTTCGATACTATATAGTAGATAAGTATTTGATTTCGCAGCTAATGACTCATTAAGAGAGTCAAATGCTTCGCTCCTGAATGAATCAGCCGTTTGAATCAATCGGTTGAATCTCAATGACTCACTCATTACCAGTGACTCTCTCCAAGCTTTTTGCAATATCGCGTTAGCTTAGCAACATGCTAACATCAAGCTTAGTGTTTGCTCCCATAAACGTAGTGTTTTGTTTTCCCCTCCTCAGGGTCTTCACAGTGCCAGTGTGCCCGGAATCCTCTCTCTGGATCTCTGTCCAACAGACACCAACAAAGTCCTCACTGGTACGATCACAACACCATCACACCAGGACACTTGCTCTCAGTGCTGACTTTACTGTGCTGCTCTCGCATACACACCACTTCTGCGCTCTCCCCTCAGGTGGTGCGGATAAGAACGTGGTGGTGTTCGACCGGCGGGAGGAGCAGATTGTTGCCACCCTCAAAGGACACACCAAAAAGGTCTCGTCGGTCATCTACCACCCTGCTCAGGTAGGCCCCCGCTCCTGCTCTTCACACATGCACACGTTTGTCTCAGACCTCACGTCTGTCTTTGCTCGTTCCCCGTCAGTCGGTGGTGTTCTCAGCTTCTCCGGACAGCACCATCCGCGTGTGGTCGGTCACTGGAGGAAACTGTGTGCAGGTGATCAGGGCCCACGAGGCGGGTGTTACTGGCCTCTCTCTGCACGCCACCGGAGACTATCTACTGAGCTGCTCTGAGGACCAGGTAACACATCACTCACTCACTCACTCACACACACACTCACTCACACACACACACACACACTCACTCACTCACTCACACACTCACTCACTCACTCACTCACACACACACACACACTCACTCACTCACTCACTCACTCACACACTCACACACTCACTCACTCACTCACACACACACACACTCACTCACTCACCACCACCACTCACTCACTGACTCTCTCACTCACACACACTCACTGACTCACTCACTCACCACCACTCACTCACTGACTCTCTCACTCACACACACACTCACTCACTCCACTCACTCACTCACCACACACTCACTGACTCTCTCACTCACACACACACACTCACTCACTCACTCACACACTCACTGACTCACTCACTCACTCACTCACTCACTCACGCACTCCTCACTCACACTCACTCACGCACTCACACTCACTCACTCACGCACTCACACTCACTCACTCACTCACGCACTCACTCACTCACGCACTCACACTCACTCACTCACGCACTCACACTCACTCACTCACACACTCCACCACTCACCACCACACACTCACTGACTCTCTCACTCACTCACTCCACTCTCTCACTCACTCACCTCACCACCACGCACTCACACTCACTCACACACACTCACTCACTCACAAACACACTCTCACTCACACACTCACTCACTCACTCACTCACACTCATTCTCACTCACACTCACTCTCACTCACACACACTCACTCACACTCACTCACACACACTCACACACACTCACACACTCACTCACACTCACTCACTCACTCACACACTCACTCACTCACCACTCACTCACTCACTCACACTCACTCACTCACCACACACACTCACCACTCACACACTCACACTCATTCACCACTCACACTCACCTCACTCACACACACTCACTCACTCACTCACCACCACTCACTCACACTCACTCACTCACCACACTCACTCACCACACTCACTCACTCACACACACTCACTCCTCACACTCACTCACTCACTCACACACACTCACTCACTCACTCACACTCACTCACTCACTCACCGCACTCACTCACTCACACACACTCACTCACTCACACACACTCACTCACTCACTCACTCACCACACTCACTCACTCACACTCACCACACTCACACACACTCACTCACTCACCACACTCACTCACTCACACACCTCACCACTCACACACACACACTCACTCACTCACTCACTCACACACACTCACTCACTCACTCCACCACCACTCACTCACTCACCTCCACCACCACTCACTCACCTCCACCACCACACTCACCACACACTCACACCCACACTCCTCACCCACACACACTCACTCACTCACCACACTCACACTCACTCCACACACACACTCACCACTCACACACACACACACACTCACTCACCCACTCACTCACTCACACACACACACTCACTCACTCACACACACTCACTCACTCCTCCACCACTCACTCATTCTCACTCACACACACACACACTCACACACACACTCACTCACTCACACTCACTCACCACACACTCACACACACACACTCACTCACTCCTCACACACACTCACTCACTCACTCACCACCACACACACACTCCTCACTCACTCACTCACTCACTCACACACACACTCACTCACACACTCACTCACCACTCACACTCACTCACTCACACACACACACACTCACTCACTCACTCACACACACACTCACTCACTCACTCACACACTCACTCACCACCACTCACTCACTCACACACACACTCACTCACTCACTCACACACTCACTCACTCACTCACTCACACACACACTCCTCACCACCACTCACACACTCACTCACTCACTCACACACACACTCACCCACACACACACACTCACTCACCACTCACTCACTCACACTCACCACTCACTCACTCACACACTCACCACCACCCACTCACACACTCACTCACCTCACCACACACACACTCACTCACCCACTCACCACTCACCACTCACTCACACTTACTCACTCACACACCCACTCACCACCACACTCACTCACACACTCACTCACACACTCACTCACACACTCACACACTCACACACTCACACACTCCACACTCACTCACCACCACTCCACCACACACACTCACTCACTCACCACTCACCACCACTCACCACTCACTCACTCACTCACCACCACCACCACCACCACTCACTCACTCACCCACCACCTCACCACACACACACACACCACTCACTCACCCACCACCACTCACTCACTCACACCTCACTCACTCACTCACCACCACACTCACACTCACCACTCACACTCACACTCACTCACCACCACTCACCTCACTCACACACACACTCACTCACTCACCACACACACACACTCACTCACTCCACCACCACCTCACCACACACCTCACTCACCACTCACCACCACTCACACTCACTCACCACACTCACTCACACTCACTCACACTCACTCACTCACCACTCACCACCACTCACCACCACCACTCACTCACTCACTCACCACTCACTCACTCACCACCACCACCACCTCACCACTCACCACCACCACCACTCACCACCACTCACTCACCACTCACCACTCACCACCACCACCACTCACCACCACCACCACTCACTCCACCACCACCACCACCACCACCTCACCACCTCTCACTCACACTCACTCACCACCACCACCACTCACCACCACCACCACCACCACTCACCACTCACCACCACTCACCACCACCACCACCACCACCACTCACCACCACCACTCACCACCACCACCACCACTCACTCACTCACCACTCACTCACCACCACCCATTAATAGAGCGCCTTGTAGTGGTTTGTTGATTCAGTTTCACTTCCCCTGTGCCATGAACAAAAGCTTTGTTTGTCAGTATTCTGTGTGTGTCAGAGTGTAATGCATCTCGTGTGTGTGTGTGTGTGTGTAGTATTGGGCCTTCTCTGATGTCCAGACTGGCCGTGTCCTGACTAAAGTCACTGATGAGACCGCTGGATGTGGTATGTATTCCTCTCTGTCAGATGTTATCTATATATTGTGTTGGTAATATAAACACATTATTTATAACTCAAACTAGTTTAATTTACATGGAATGATTTAACGTCTAGTTTCATTGACAGTAGGGCCTGAATTATGGGAAAATTCCTCCCTTGTCATTTTTATAGCCTTTTTTTTATTATTATAATCTAGAGTTCTGTATGGGTTCGGGTCTATATTTTAACTGGTCGTCTGGGTCGGGTCCTAATCTATTACTTCAGGTCCCGGGTCTATTGAACGTTGTGTGTAATACCGATTCGATCGGACTCGGAGAACTGAACCCAGAGTCATTCAGCGCGGCATGTGTGTTTTGTGTAACTTAAAAATTATAAAATTAGGATAAGAAGAGTGTGAGCAGGGAAAAAAAAACACGAGCGCTCTCTCAGCCATTTAGAAAACGGGCCGATTTAATGCAAGCGCACGGTAATAATGTACTCATTTAAATAATATATTTCAAATCAGCAACAAAACTTCACATGAGCTGTCACGTAAATGTTTTCCATGATGTTCAAATTGCATAAGAAAGCTGATATTTGATGTTTCAATGGCAACCCGAGCTTCCGCAGTGACTAATGACTAAAATAATATGAATTAACGAGTTAACCCGCACCGGTTCGTGGCGGGGTTGACGTAAGTGGGCGTGTCTCTACTTTTATTCACTTTGTTTTATACAAACTATTCAATCAACCATCACAAACTATGCATCATTTGAAAGCTAAAACACTCGAGATTCATGTTCTGAACTCGTTTTTGCAATAAATACACCAGAGAGGAAAAGGTTAAATGAAATGCTGTAGCAGTAGCTATTTAAACATTAGCATAATGAACGCAGTACTCATCTTTCATCTCCTATCGTGCAGATCAGATCGGACCAATCCAAAAACAACCGCATACATGTCCGTAAGAGTCCACTCTTCCAAATGCATCCCACTTTTTATTCCAAAACAACGAAAAATAAGGAAAAAAAACTAAAAATACTCATTTGTTTGCTTGGGCGTTTTGAGTTAGAGTAATCAATCGTGTCCATTTTCAATGAAATAGTGATTCAAATCCGTTTCTGACGATCTCCCGTGCTGTGGACTCTTCCTGTCACGTTAAACCCTCCCAGGTCTCTCTGCTTCAATCACAGGCTCTCTGACGAGTCATTACACAGAGTTGCCGCATTACTCGCTCCGCCAGCTGTCAATCAAAGCGCGCATGGTTTTCGTTGGATAAAGGCAATCAATGCCTAGCCAATGCCTTGCCAGCAAAGGTTTGATTGACGGACGTAGTAACTAATCACAAGGCATTATCTTACGTTGTGTTTGTAAGCATTATTGGTGAATATGCCTCTAGTCACAATCTCCATAGCACCGGGCGCCTGCCAGTCAGATTGCGCAACACTGCAGTGGAGCGCGCAGGCTCTATGACAGACTGTTTTATCAACTAAATGAGTTTTTACACTTTAAAAATTCTGTAAATAGTTAATTTAGTTTTTAGTAACTGTAAATTAATCATAATCAGCAGTTTATTGCAGATTTATTTTAATAAAAACTACTCTTTGCAATTACAAATGTTCTAAAATAAAAGGCCTTTTGGAAAGGGCGCCTAGTCTTTTCTTGATATAAAAGCTACAGAAGCTACATTTTTGACAGAATCATCCTCAAATTTGAATCAAAACATGATCAGACATTCAGTTTTATATTATGCTTATTTTCAGGACCTTAACATTAAAATCTCATAATTTTTCCCTAACTGAATAATAAAAATAAAAACGCGAGTCACTTACATGTATATTTACATGTATATTACTCTGTTCATATACAACTTTGAGCTATTATGACTCTTGGGTAACACTATTTGAAGTGTCTAGTTTAAAATAAGACCAGATTTATGAATATAGACCATAGGGTTTAAGAGCTGCAGACATTTTCATTTGGGAATGTCGTTTTCAGAAAAATTTCAAAAATTGGGGCGCTGGTTAACAGGTTAACTGTCTTGTAGGGATGGCTCGATACCACAATTCTGGCTTCGGTACGGTACCACAATCTAATACCGAAGTACCGATATTAAATCGATATTAAATGCAATACTCAAATCAAAATTCAGACCCTGTGTGGTACAGGGTCTGAATTTTGATTTGAGTATTATAATTTTACTAACTCTCGCAAGTTTTGGCTTTATGAAGCGGGAAATAACCGCAAATGTTTATTATTAAATTAATCAACAAAGATTATCACATCAATCAGTCATTAGAAAGTAATTTCAGCATTAATGCGCGTCTCCATTCTCTCAGATGAGCAAACTGCTTCTGGCTTCAAAAGACATCGCACCTGCACTATAAAAGCAATCTGCGCTCCGATTCAACGCTTCCGCTGCGGGACCGCTGACGGAAATCACTGCCCACGTGTTTTTAAACCTCGCCAATTTGAACATGCAAGCGATTTTATAGCATTTCGTAATATATATGGGATGGGAGCACTCTGAGTGTTTTCTTTGCGCTCATACCAACAACAAACACACAAGCCTAAAGAGCTCGCGCATTACAAATTAAGTTTTATTTCCTTCGTCAAATACACTCTAAATTATGTCAAAATGTCACGAGTAGTCACATAATCACAGCTGGTTATGTCTTACGCGGATGTAAATAGTGCAATAGTATGCGTGCAAATATTATGAGGTCTAAACGTCACTGGTTGAAACAAACGCCGGAGATTTCTTTATATTTAAACGATGCGATCTTATGTTTGTGTGTTGATCAGTGTTGAAAGAAAATAAATGTCTAAGTTAGATCGTTTGAATGATGACCTGTCGATCGAAGTCAGGAATTAAGTGACCAATGCTTGGTAAGATTTGATGGTTCTTCAGAAGTTTTATAAGCAATTTCAAATTTCACGTCTTTATTAATGAGTTTTGTGAGTGTTGAGTGCGATTCAACCGCTGTATTCATTTTATTCTGTAGCGCGCGCTGCCACCTAGTGGTGAACTTCAGAACAGCAGCACATATCGAAATGAGCAAAATCATGATATCGTACCGTTTGAAATCAAATAAATACCGGGATTTTCCCAGTACCGGTATACCGCGCATCCCTACTGTCTTGTTTAATCTTAAAGTTTATCACTCAAATATACATCTTCAAATACAGGGTTTATTAATGCAGCTGATTGTGTTTTATGAGAGGAAGAGGACTAATGTGGTAGTGTTCAGTTAAACATTGAGCACACTAGATTTAGTTGTATGTCTTGCATCAGATATTGTGAATCTTGGCAGCAATGGCTTCTGGTTGAAATGAGCAAATGCTCGTATGTATCTGAAAACACACAGCCCTTAAGTGTGATTGTTCATGCTTGCTTATGAAAGTGTTTCCCGCTCTGTGCTTCCAGCTCTGACCTGTGCTCAGTTCCATCCCGACGGGCTGATTTTCGGCACTGGCACGGCTGATTCTCAGATCAAGATCTGGGATCTGAAGGAGCGGACCAATGTAGCCAACTTCCCCGGACATTCAGGTCCCGTGACGGCCATTGCCTTCTCTGAGAACGGATACTATCTGGCCACTGGTAGGTCACGTGACCGGGAATGATGGACTGTCTGTCCGGATTTCACCAGTACACTTTAGTTTCTGCAGAGGTGAACTGTTCCAGAGCAGCTTCCCCGTATTAAACCGTAGGGGTGTAACGGTACACACAGCTGACGAGTGTTTACACACACACACACACACACTGATACGAACATGTAGTAATGCAGACATCAGTAAGCGGTTCCTCCTCCAGCTCGGTGTTGAAGTGTGTTGTTTGACCTGTAGGTGCTCAGGACAGTTCACTGAAGCTGTGGGATTTGAGGAAACTGAAGAACTTCAAGACGATCACTTTGGATAACAATTACGAGGTCTGGTATAATCCGCCGCCGTGTGTTCTTCACGGGTCTGACTCGGTTTTAGTGTGAACGCCTGGCTGATGTTCCCGTGTGTGTGTGGTTCTCCCGCAGGTGAAGTCTCTGGTGTTTGACCAGAGCGGGACGTATCTGGCAGTCGGTGGGTCGGACATCAGAGTTTACATCTGCAAACAGTGGTCCGAGGTGCTCAACTTCTCAGGTGAGTGTTGCTGACTGTGTGTGTGTGTGTGTGTGTGTGTGTGTGTGTGTGTGTGTGTGTGTTCTTATGCTGCCTTCACACCGAATGCAAACACAGCATCTGCAGTCGGGATGTCACGAGTACTTCGGTACCAAGTCGATACTGAAATTATAAAATAGTGACGATAGCAGCATTTCTGTAGTACCGACTCCCGAGTGTATCCGGAGCTGCGTTCAAACGCTTCTGTGTTTATAAGCGCAGGACTGAATACTAGTGTCTGTGAATATTAAGCTGCAAAATACTGTTGAAATATTACCCCAGCATGTTCTGCGTCTCTGTCGGGGGCGCACACACACACTTATATGGAGGACCAAATTACTCAAAATGAAATAATTCAATACATAATGAATTCAATAAAACAACAATTAAATCAGGGTTCCTGCGGGGTCTTAAAAAGTCTTAGTGTGTGTGTGTGTTTATTCCGTGGTGTTGTAGTTCTTTCTTACACTAGTCCAACTATAGTTCGCTGTATTACAACTGCAAATGAGACCAGCATGCATCTTATATTGCAGCCGATCAGCTTTTGTGTTATTGGCTCGAGTCTCTTTCGGATTGTACCACAGACAAATAACGGATTTTATTCTTCAGCTGAATTAGTTCTCCAGTTCCACGATCATGAAAGTGAAGGGGAATCTTTCTCACCTGCCGTCTCGCATAAGCGCCAAGGACCGGGCAAAGCGATTGCGCACTAAAAATAGTTAATAAAAGCGATCTAAACCACGGACCGATGTCAGACTCAGTGCGTGTGCTTCCCGTCTGTCAGCGCTTGCGCGAGTATATGAATCAATGTGTCTATAGGCTCATTACTCTTGAACGATCAGACACACACATTATTATCCCTATGCCCATATTGGCGGGTATGTTGTGTGTAAAACAGTTCGGGACGTGTGTCAGTATTGGATCTGACACTGTAGGTCTTAAAGTGAAAGCAACCTAACATAGAGTCATGCATTTTGTTTGATATATTGTCATGTGTGACTATTGTGCATCTAACATAATGATATGGTCAATGTGGCATCCTAATTATGAACAAAAAACACACAAAAAACATGCACATTTCTGTGAAATGACCACCACAAAATGTTACCACCCAAATAATTTTGATATATATCTAAAAAAAAAAAAATTGCGTGATATAGGTCTTAAATTTCATTCATAATGGTCTTAAAAAGTCTTAAATTTGACTTGGTGAAACCTGCAGGAACCCTGAGAAATGTACCAGTTTATTCTGAAATAATTCAATAAGTGTGTCTATTTTTCAATGACATTTATTGTTTAATATATTTCACAATTACCTCTTCCCCACACACTATTGTTATGTTTAAAAATCAATTGTTTCATTTTTAAATGTGCTTATTCAAAAAGCCTTTTTTCATAATAATATGCTGCATTTATGAATAACGCCTATTTAATGAATCATGCATTTCCAAAGCACGATTTTCCCAAAGATTTTTTTTCATAATAATAGGACATTTCTCAAATGCCAATGAACAGGCAGTGGGCGGGGCAGAATTATTATCAATCTATATTTCATTTATTATTTATGCAGTTAAGAAAGGTGTTGATAACTATTACAGTTCTGTATATGTCTAACAGGGAAGGCACAGGTAAATATAATATTTATTATAATGGGGTTATGTAGATTGTTTTAAGGTCACTTAAATTTAAAGATGTTTTTTTTTAAGCCTAATGTTGAAATTGGTGTCTTTGAGTTATACTGTAATGTCATTAATGTTTAATAGAGACATCAGTGATACTGGCCTTCATTCATAAAAACATGACAATACAACACATATTTAAAATATACTGTCAAATAATGTTTCTAGGTTAATTTGGAGAGTAACTGAAATATCAAAACATTAAAAATGTATTAATCGTGATTAATTCTGGGTTTTTTAATGGATTGCTCAAACCCAATCGTCCAGTTTTCCAGCTGTTTTTCCCAGTGCACGTGACCAATGAGAAACCTAAAGGAGCATTTTAGTCTAGTTATGTCGTCTCGTATTAATCATGGAAAAGAGATCGTCATTCATTCGTGATATTAAGACAGTGTGTGTGTCCAAGTTTGGTTCAGTGCTTTTGAGGTGTGTGTGAGGGTTGTGTTGTGTCTCCTGTAGATCACTCTGGTCTGGTGACCGGCGTGGCCTTCGGTGAGCATGCTCAGTTCCTGGCTTCCACCGGGATGGACAGAAGTCTCAAATTCTACAGCCTGTAATAGGGATGGAGAGCGCTCGGAGAGATGTGATCATTTTCCCACAGCAAACACACCCGTCAGTGATAAACCGTGCATGTGTATACATAGATATACATCGCTGTCATCTGCATCATTGTAGTGAAGAGTTCCTCCCGTATCTGCAGCCTGACGCGTACACATCCGTAACTCTTCTCTCGATTATTGCTTCAAAGCTGATCTGAGCTCTTGTCCTGTCCGCTTTGATTGTAGGCTGGGAAACTCTGTTAGTGTCCCATTACTTCTCTTTTTTTATCCTTTTGTGGACAATAACAACAACTGTGACATAGATTCCAATAAAGTTTAAATTGTTTTTATCTGTTGTTCGAGTATGATTTGCATGTCCGTTGAAGGTACTTTAGATCTAATCAAGAGCTTCATTATGATTGCCAGAAAAGGCATGAACTAGTACGTACACGATTCAGAATTTAAGTCTGGTATCAGTGCCAGAAGAGAATCAAAGAGGTGGCGTTAAAGAGCCAAAGCACAGATATAAACAGCATCTTGAACCACTTAAAATCAACCACCCTAATATATTAGTGATCTCTCCCTGATGCTCTGTGTATTCTGAGCCCTTTCTATCAGAACCAGCATTAACTTCTTGAGCAGTTTGAGCTCCAGTAGCTCGTCTGTTTGATCGGACCACACACGGGCCAGCCTTCGCTCCACACGCGCATCAATGAGCCTGGGCCGCCCATGACCCTGTGGCCGGTTCTCCACTGTTCCTTCCTTGGAGCACTTTTGATAGATCCTGACCACTGCAGACCGAACACCCCACAAGAGCTGCAGTTTTGGAGATGCTCTGACCCAGTCGTCTAGCCATCACAATCTGGCCCTTGTCAAACTCGCTCAAATCCTTACGCTTGCCCATTTTTCCTGCTTCTAACACATCAACTCTGAGGACAAAATGTTCACTTGCTGCCTAATATATCCCACCCACTAACAGGAGATGAAGAGATCATCAGTGTTATTCACCGGTCAATATTTGAAAGTGTTTGTTTATTGCACTATGACTAATGTTGGGAATGATCCAGCAGGGGGAGCCCTTCATCCTCTGGCTTTAAGATGATCTGGAATCTGTCATTCGCTATGATCATTCATCGAGTCCAGGGGTGTCCAGACTCGTGTAAACACACCTGAAGCAGACTAGACACTCCCAGACAGGTGCTGAGGTAAGATAAACTCTCCAGGACTGAGTCTGGACACCCCTGGACTTGTCATCTTCCTCATATTATTGCCAGATATTGATATTTATATGCATTTTATGCAAGTATGTGCTATACTGTTATCTCATTGATTTACATTACATTACACTCACCTAAAGGATTATTAGGAACACCTGTTCAATTTCTCATTAATGCAATTATCTAATCAGCCAATCACATGGCAGTTGCTTCAGTGCATTTAGGGGTGTGGTCCTGGTCAAGACAATCTCCTGAACTCCAAACTGAATGTCAGAATGGGAAAGAAAGGGGATTTAAGCAATGTTGAGCGTGGCATGGTTGTTGGTGCCAGACGGGCCGGTCTGAGTATTTCACAATCTGCTCAGTTACTGGGATTTTCACACACAACCATTTCTAGGGTTTACAAAGAATGGTGTGAAAAGGGAAACACATCCAGTATGCAGTCCTGTGGAGAAAATGCCTTGTTGATGCTAGAGGTCAGAGGAGAATGGGCGACTGATTCAAGCTGATAGAAGAGCAACTTTGTCTGAAATAACCACTCGTTACAACCGAGGTATGCAGCAAAGCATTTGTGAAGCCACAACACACACAACCTTGAGGGATGGGCTACAACAGCAGAAGACCCCACGGGTACCACTCATCTCCACTACAAACAGGAAAAAGAGGCTCACCAAAATTAGACAGTTGAAGACTGAAAAAATGTTGCCTGGTCTGATGAGTCTGGATTTCTGTTGAGACATTCAGATGGTAGAGTCAGAATTTGGCGTAAACAGAAAGAGAACATGGATCCATCATGCCTTGTTCCCACTGTGCAGGCTGGGTGGTGGTGGTGTAATGGTGTGGGCCCACCAGCAGGCTGGTGGTGGTGGTGTAATGGTGTGGGGGATGTTTTCACTGTGCAGGCTGGTGGTGGTGGTGTAATGGTGTGGGGGTGTTTCACTGTGCAGGCTGGTGGTGGTGGTGTGGGGATGTTTTCACTGTGCAGGCTGGTGGTGGTGGTGTAATGGTGTGGGGGATGTTTTCACTGTGCAGGCTGGTGGTGGTGGTGTAATGGTGTGGGGGATGTTTCCACTGTGCAGGCTGGTGGTGGTGGTGTAATGGTGTGGGGGATGTTTTCACTGTGCAGGCTGGTGGTGGTGGTGTAATGGTGTGGGGATGTTTTCTGGCACACTTTAGGCCCCTTAGTGCCAATTGGGCATGGTTTAAATGCCACGGCCTACCTGAGCATTGTTTCTGACCATGTCCATCCCTTTATGACCACCATGTGCCCATCCTCTGATGGCTACTCCAGCAGGATAATGCACCGCCACAAAGCTCCAATCATTTCAAATTGGTTTCTTGAACATGACAATGAGTTCACTGAACTAAAATGGCCCCCCCAGTCACCAGATCTCAACCCAATAGAGCATCTTTGGGATGTGGTGGAACGGAGCTGCCCTGGATGTGCATCCCACAAATCTCCATCAACTGCAAGATGCTATCCTATCAATATGGGCCAACATTTCTAAAGAATGCTTTCAGCACCTTGTTGAATCAATGCCACGTAGAATTAAGGCAGTTCTGAAGGCCAAAGGGTCAAACACAGCATTAGTGTGTGTTCCTAATAATCCTTTAGTCGAGTGTATTTATATATCAGCATCTGCACCAAACTCCATATTCTCACTAAATCAGACTTTATGAAGCATAAACGCCTGATTTGTCAATTATGATGCTTTCATACAACAGTGCAATATACAAGTTACGGTAATTTGTATTATTATTCAATTTTGAATTCATAGGGACTTTAAGTAAATAAAAATAGCACACGTTTATGAAATTGTTTATTTCGCTTACATGGTTTACAAACAGGAAAAAGTGCAGACAATTATGAGTTTAAAAAAGAGCACTACACATATGCAAAATGATAATGCAAAAAAATTATACATCTTTGTTTTGATATCAATAACTTATGGCATTGAAAGATAAAGGAGATAACGGATTTGTGTCGTCAGTATTTACAGTGTCCGGCTTATTTCTACACGTTAGACTGTTGTAGTTACAGGGGGTGTAATAGTACAAACCCTCTTATGTTACACATTAATATTCACATTCGAGATGTGAAAATAAGCACAATAGCCAGCAGTGGGCGCTGTTCTGAGACCTGTTAGTGGGAATATAAACATCTGCTTCCTAAAGAGGAGACTCGCTCAGAGCTCATGAGTTAGACACAGGGATATAGGAAAGATCGGTAACACTTTACAATAAGGGTGCACTAATATGCATTAATTCATGCTTAACTAATGCACAGATAATCATGAGTTAATGTGTTACTAATGGTTAACTAACCCATTTATTAATGATTACTGCATCAGCAACTAATGAAGATTCTACATGATTAATAGATTTAAGTAATCATTACATTATTATTAGTTAAATGTGTAATAATCCATTCATTCATGCTTAACTAATGCACAGATAATCATGAGTTAATGTGTTACTAATGGTTAACTAACCCATTTATTAATGATTACTGCATCAGCAACTAATGAAGATTCTACATGATTAATAGATTAAGTAATCATTACATTATTATTAGTTAAATGTGTAATAATCCATTCATTCATGCTTAACTAATGCACAGATAATCATGAGTTAATGTGTTACTAATGGTGAACTAACCCATTTATTAATGATTACTGCATCAGCAACTAATGAAGATTCGACATGATTAATAGATTAAGTAATCATTACATTATTATTAGTTAAATGTGTAATAATCCATTCATTCATGCTTAACTAATGCACAGATAATCATGAGTTAATGTGTTACTAATGGTGAACTAACCCATTTATTAATGATTACTGCATCAGCAACTAATGAAGAGTCTACATGATTAATAGATTAAGTAATCATTACATTGTTATTAGTTAAATGTGTCATAATGCATTTTAATAACATGAACTAATAATGTAAATGAATGTGTTAATTAGCACAGGGTTAAAGCCATGCATTTCAACTTCCAGTTTAATTAATCATTAGCTAATGATTTATAAAGGTCTCATTATGTTATGACTTTACTTGTTGGGGCACATGACTATTAACTAATTCAAAATTAATTCAAAACCCATAACCACAATTATTACTTAATTAGTTAATAGTGATCAACGAGTAAAGTCATAACATAATGAGACCTTTATAAATCATTAGCTAATGATTCATTAAACTGGAAGTTGAAATGCATGGCTTTGACCCGTTGTGCTAATTAACACATTCATTTACATTATTAGTTCATGTTATTAAGGAATTAATGCATTATTACACATTTAACTAATAACAATGTAATGATTACTTAATCTATTAATCATGTCGAATCTTCATTAGTTGCTGATCCTGTAATCATTAATAAATGGGTTAGTTCACCATTAGTAACACATTAACTCATGATTATCTGTGCATTAGTTAAGCATGAATTAATGCATATTAGTGCACCCGTATTGTAAAGTGTTACCGAAAGATCATCATTAAAAGTTCTTGTCATGGCCTGTTCCAGACAGACCTGGTTAGATGAGCCGCTTCGCCCATTGACAGGGGTTAAGAGGTCAGGCCAGTGTTCCTGAGGCTGTTACGGCATAGGGTTGGCATATTGCATTATGGGAGATTGCCCTTGCTGCCGTGTGGTGGCCGGGGCGTCCAAGCCGAGCGAGCGCCTGTAAGCGGCCGAGAGTCTGTAGAGCACGTCTGCGGGAGGACACGACTGGGCTTCGGCCTTCTGCGTCAACAGCATCTCGAACAGAGAGCTGACCTCTGACATCAGAGCTCTGCCGCCCAGACCGCTCCTCTCTGGGCTTTTACCAAACGTGGAGAAGGAGCTGGAATCATCGGGACTGGCCACGGGACAGCGGCCGTCATGGGGCGAGGGCGGCCCATCCGGGACAAACAGGTTTTCATGGTAGTCTGTGGTCAGAGGAAGAGAGAGACGGGCCATCCACGCTGGATCGGGAACGTCTGAGAACACATCGTCTGCACAAACAGAGGAACGACAGATCGTTGAGTTCACCTCTTAACATTCACAATAGTTTGGATATTTATAAGTTACTCTTAGAAATAAAGGTTCAGTGGGTTCTTCACTCAGTTTTCAAAATGCCAGAAAGTTTCTATAGAAGGAGAAATGTCATGTTTAATGGGTTATTTTAGTTTTTCTTGTGATAAAGTATGATTACGTGTGGTTTAAAGACAGTTTTTTGTTCAAAATTAACATTTGAATGAGTCAATACATCAAGTTTCAAAATATAAAAGATAATTGTAACTTTTTACATCACAATTCTGACTTTTTTCCCTTAAAATTACGTGATATAAAGTCGGAGTTAGAATTCCCACATTAAAAAATACTATAGTATATTATAGTAAAATTACTCTAGTGAATACTATAGTGTTTTTGAACGTACTATAGTAAAGATACTACAGTAAATTAACAAAGTGTAGTAAATACTATAGTATATTATAGTAAAATTACTCTAGTGAATACTATAGTGTTTTTGAACCGTACTATAGTAAAGATACTACAGTAAATGAACAAAGTGTAGTAAATACTATAGTATATTATAGTAAAATTACTCTAGTGAATACTATAGTGTTTTTGAACCATACTATAGTAAAGATACTACAGTAAATGAACAAAGTGTAGTAAATACTATAGTATATTATAGTAAAATTACTCTAGTGAATACTATAGTGTTTTTGAACCATACTATAGTAAAGATACTACAGTAAATTAACAAAGTGTAGTAAATACTATAGTATATTATAGTAAAATTACTCTAGTAAATACTGTAGTGTTTTTGAACCATACTATAGTAAAGATACTACAGTAAATGAACAAAGTGTAGTAAATATTATAGTATATTATAGTAAAATTACTCTAGTAAATACTATAGTGTTTTTGAACCATACTATAGTAAAGATACTACAGTAAATGAACAAAGTGTAGTAAATACTATAGTATATTATAGTAAAATTACTCTAGTGAATACTATAGTGTTTTTGAACCATACTATAGTAAAGATACTACAGTAAATGAACAAAGTGTAGTAAATACTATAGTATATTATAGTAAAATTACTCTAGTAAATACTATAGTGTTTTTGAACCATACTTTAGTAAAGATACTACAGTAAATGAACAAAGTGTAGTAAATACTATAGTATATTATAGTAAAATTACTCTAGTGAATACTATAGTGTTTTGAACCATACTATAGTAAAGATACTACAGTAAATTAACAAAGTGTAGTAAATACTATAGTATATTATAGTAAAATTACTCTAGTGAATACTATAGTGTTTTTGAACCATACTATAGTAAAGATACTACAGTAAATTAACAAAGTGTAGTAAATACTATAGTATATTATAGTAAAATTACTCTAGTGAATACTATAGTGTTTTGAACCATACTATAGTAAAGATACTACAGTAAATGAACAAAGTGTAGTAAATACTATAGTATATTATAGTAAAATTACTCTAGTAAATACTATAGTGTTTTTGAACCATACTATAGTAAAGATACTACAGTAAATGAACAAAGTGTAGTAAATACTATAGTATATTATAGTAAAATTACTCTAGTGAATACTATAGTGTTTTTGAACCATACTATAGTAAAGATACTACAGTAAATGAACAAAGTGTAGTAAATACTATAGTATATTATAGTAAAATTACTCTAGTGAATACTATAGTGTTTTTGAACCATACTATAGTAAAGATACTACAGTAAATTAACAAAGTGTAGTAAATACTATAGTATATTATAGTAAAATTACTCTAGTGAATACTATAGTGTTTTTGAACCATACTATAGTAAAGATACTACAGTAAATGAACAAAGTGTAGTAAATACTATAGTATATTATAGTAAAATTACTCTAGTAAATACTATAGTGTTTTTGAACCATACTATAGTAAAGATACTACAGTAAATGAACAAAGTGTAGTAAATACTATAGTATATTATAGTAAAATTACTCTAGTAAATACTATAGTGTTTTTGAACCATACTTTAGTAAAGATACTACAGTAAATGAACAAAGTGTAGTAAATACTATAGTATATTATAGTAAAATTACTCTAGTGAATACTATAGTGTTTTTGAACCATACTATAGTAAAGATACTACAGTAAATGAACAAAGTGTAGTAAATACTATAGTATATTATAGTAAAATTACTCTAGTAAATACAATAGTGTTTTTGAACCATACTATAGTAAAGATACTACAGTAAATTAACAAAGTGTAGTAAATACTATAGTATATTATAGTAAAATTACTCTAGTAAATACAATAGTGTTTTTGAACCATACTATAGTAAAGATACTACAGTAAATGAACAAAGTGTAGTAAATACTATAGTATATTATAGTAAAATTACTCTAGTAAATACTGTAGTGTTTTTGAACCACTATAGTAAAGATACTACAGTAAATGAACAAAGTGTAGTAAATACTATAGTATATTATAGTAAAATTACTCTAGTAAATACTATAGTGTTTTTGAACCATACTTTAGTAAAGATACTACAGTAAATGAACAAAGTGTAGTAAATACTATAGTATATTATAGTAAAATTACTCTAGTAATACTATAGTGTTTTTGAACCATACTATAGTAAAGATACTACAGTAAATTAACAAAGTGTAGTAAATACTATAGTATATTACAGTAAAATTACTCTAGTGAATACTAATAGTGTTTTTGAACCATACTATAGTAAAGATACTACAGTAAATGAACAAAGTGTAGTAAATACTATAGTATATTATAGTAAAATTACTCTAGTAAATACAATAGTGTTTTTGAACCATACTATAGTAAAGATACTACAGTAAATGAACAAAGTGTAGTAAATACTATAGTATATTATAGTAAAATTACTCTAGTGAATACTATAGTGTTTTGAACCATACTATAGTAAAGATACTACAATAAATTAACAAAGTGTAGTAAATACTATAGTATATTATAGTAAAATTACTCTAGTAAATACTGTAGTGTTCTTGAACCATACTATAGTAAAGATACTACAGTAAATGAACAAAGTGTAGTAAATACTATAGTATATTATAGTAAAATTACTCTAGTGAATACTATAGTGTTTTGAACCATACTATAGTAAAGATACTACAGTAAATGAACAAAGTGTAGTAAATACTATAGTATATTATAGTAAAATTACTCTAGTAAATACAATAGTGTTTTTGAACCATACTATAGTAAAGATACTACAGTAAATTAACAAAGTGTAGTAAATACTATAGTATATTATAGTAAAATTACTCTAGTAAATACTATAGTGTTTTTGAAACATACTATAGTAAAGATACTACAGTAAACAAAGTGTAGTAAATACTATAGTATATTATAGAAAATTACTCTAGTAAATACTGTAGTGTTCTTGAACCATACTATAGTAAAGATACTACAGTAAATGAACAAAGTGTAGTAAATACTATAGTATATTATAGTAAAATTACTCTAGTAAATACTGTAGTGTTTTTGAACCGTATATTAAAGATACTACAGTAAATTAACAAAGTGTAGTAAATACTATAGTATATTATAGTAAAATGACTAGTAAATACTGTAGTGTTTTTGAACCATACTATAGTAAAGATACTACAGTAAATGAACAAAGTGTAGTAAATACTATAGTATATTATAGTAAAATTACTCTAGTAAATACTATAGTGTTTTTGAACCGTACTATAGTAAAGATACTACAGTAAATGAACAAAGTGTAGTAAATACTATATACAATTTATTGAGTATCTTTACTATAGTACGGTTCAAAGACACTACAGTATTTACTAGAGTAATTTTACTATACAATAGTATTTTTTCATGTGGTGAGGTAAAAATTTGCAAATGTTTTATTCTGTGGCAGAAACAAGCTTCCATATTAACTCTTTCTTAAAAACAAAAATCAGTTTTTGTTACTGGCGTTAGTTTGATGATGTTCGCAAATTTAGGGACCGTCTCTAAAGTTACACGCGCGTTTTAACTTCAATAACAGTTGAAGAGAATTTTACTAACAGTCATGATACAACCAACTGTAAAGTTGTCTTTAAAATATTATATTATTTAATATTGCAATATTTTGATTTGATAGTTTCTTTTAATAAATATATAACTCTAAAAGGTATGCCTGACACCTACATGGACACTTTACAGTTGGCTTTATGACTGTAAGTCATTCACATAAAATGTTATTGAAGTTTGAAACGTGTACCAATGTCGTGTGTAACTTTTATAGAGACGCTCCCTAAATTCGCAAATAACGAACGACCGTCCGACGTCATACCAAGGTTGAATCCGAAATCGCTATACTCTCAAATAGTGCATTGTGTGAGGGGCCAGCCATTTGTAGTGGTGTCCGAAACCGTAGTGGACGTTAGTGAGTGCACTCAACGGCTGTCCAACTTAACTCCTTCAAGCATAGGCGTAATTTACGGGTAAAACATGTCCCCACCACTTTTTAAAAGTGACTGAAAAATAGATTGCGGAAGGTGTGTATTAAAGCAAAAGCACGATCTACAAATCGTCATTCTTCATAATCTAATTCATTCATTTAACACATTTTTTCCATTACAGATTTACGCAAAACTTTATATAGCCTATACTATGTGCCTGTCACACTTCCATGTTTCTATACTACATATATTTCTATAAAAGTAGGTCTATAATATAAAGTAGCCTATATCAGTCTGGCGACTAAACGAAACAACAACAAAAAAATTACTGGTCAATGGCGATTCTATTGCCAAGATTTATGTTGAAGATTGTGCTCACATGAAACTAAAATAATAATAATAGTACAGGCTAATAGTTAAACATAGCCTACGAAACAATATAGGCTACGTTTTCTATATCCCTCTGTCTGATGAAAGCACCGGCGCGACGCATTCTGGTGGATTTTTTCCTTAATGACAGAGGAAACGACTCAGAATGCTCCGTCGTTTTTATCCATAGCTACAGATAAGAGCAATAGCCTACATAATTAAAAACTATAAACTGTCTACTTTTATTTGTGTAGGCCTAGACTCACAATAACAAGGGCCGTGGATTGAACGGGTTATTTTGCATGCGCTGCTCTCCGCCCAAACGCTGTCTTCATTTCAAAAATGTATTTTGTTTTTAAACGCAAAGTTTTTCATTTAAAAAGCATTTCTAAATTCAGTTTATATTTTCAACAAACGAAAATTCAAGCCAAAATAACGAAATGGTTTAAAAAAACAAAAAGTTACCACCATACAAATTCAAACATTTCCCTGTTTTAATTTTAATAAATGCTTGAATAACAGGCCTATGTCTCCTTCCATTAAATAATGGCTATAGCGGTGGCTGGGATACACATAAACATACTAACTTATGTGGCATAATCTTTTGAATGACATAAAAAAACGTGTTAGTCGCATAACATCGGTTAATGGAAATGCAATCATTTCGTAATAGTTTTTCTATCGCTAAATGTATAAGTTAAATATTTATAAATATAAGTTTTGCGCAAATATGTAATGGAAACGCGGCTAATGAAACGGTAAGTTCGCCATATTTATCTTGCATATTTTGATTGATATTAGTATAACGTTAGATGTGTTATGAATATTACGTTTTGCTTATTGGATGTTTATAGAATAATTTGTGAATGTAATGCATGTGTGGCCTACATCAAAGTGAAAATTAAGTGCATTTCCAACTCTGAACTCAGTCCACAAGTAAATTCTGTTATTAAATAAACACATAGCAAAACGAGTTGTGCGGTGTCCCCACCACTTTTCAAAGCAAAGTTACGCCACTGCCTTCAAGTGAACTATATTGGACTAATGTAGGGAATAGTGAATGAGGGGGCGATTTTGGATTTAGCCCAACTTTATTCCAGTGTTTTAGTCTTACCCTGATTCACTATGGTAAGCCTACACTGTAAACCCAAATTAGTAAGCAGAACTCAAAAAATTTGATGTAACTTGTTGCCTCAAATTTTTTAAGTTGAATAACTTAAAAGTCACAATTTTCCAGAACTTAAAAGGTTTGATTACCTGCTACTTGTACCTTTTGATAACAGTTAAATTAAAGTGCTCATTTAGCTCAACTCAAATATTTGCAGTTATATGACTTACAATTTTCTGTTAAGGCAACTCAATTATTTTCAGTTATTATAACAAAGTTTTGCGTTTTCACAGAACTTTAAAAAATAAGTACACAACCACACCATTTTATGTTAACAAAACTCCATTTTTATTGCTTTGTCTTGTCATTGCTTTAAGTACATGTTAGTCAAATATGTTGAGTTTGTCTCCTTAAAAACATGTGACTCAAACTTCAAATTTTGAGGCAATTGAGATCCAGCACGGTTTTAATCAGAAAAGCTGAATAAGTTTTAAAATAGATTGTATGTTAAGTACTTTTTTTTGAGAGATTTACTCACACACAGACATCAAGAATCAGCCTATGAACCTCAACCATGGTGACACGTTTTATGCCGCAATGCATTATGGGAGCCAGGGATGAGTTTTTCAAGATGCACCCAGAATGCATTGCGGCATGAATCCTGTCACCATTGTTGAGATTCATGTGCTGATTCTTGATGTCTGTGTGTAAGTAAGTTTGGCAGGAGTGCTTATTGTGTGATGTGTTAAACCGGAGAACAAAACTTATCTACACGTTTTAAAAATCGTTTCATTTGTAGGCTACATTAAACTGATGACAATAAAAATACAATAAATAAATAAAATAAATACATTTTGTCTTCCACTAACACATTTCAGTTTGCCCCAATTAAATTTTTTTAATAGGCTATGGTTGTAATTTATTTGTTATGATGGATTTTACTTATTTGGTTAAGCACTTTAAGATTTTATTGTATTTTAGCATATGCTATATAAATTAAGTTTATTTTTAAATCATCTCAATTTGAAACAACAGAAATAACAGGACTTCATCATTCTTAGCTTGTAATTACTCAGTTCTATTAAGTTGTACTTAATTTATGTTTTTGAGTTATGCTTACTTATTCACGAAAAAAGTTCCGTTTAATCTAAACATATTAGTTGAAATTACTCAAAAAGAAGACCATGTTACACCAACTTGGAATAATTAAGTTAGTAGAACTTTTTCTAAAACTTTGAGTATACACTACTTAATCTATTTAATTAAAATGAACGTTTGGGTTTACAGTGTATTATAAGTGTTTACACCTGTCGGGAAGGTTTTCGCGGGAAATTGCGTACATGTGTCATTTGCCCAGCGTGTCTCGTCATATCCGTAAACAGAGTAAAAAGTTGATAAAACCAGAATCAACATGGGCTTGGCTTCAGGAGATGAAGAGTCTGAGATGATGGAGATGATGGTGTTTTATCACTCAGCAGGTGAGTACGTGTTTTATTGAACGGATAAACTGCCATACGTCTTCAGCGCAAGATCCTTTCCATCTTAACGCTATATCTCTTATAACTAGTAGTGAATGTTTCATGAGCAGGAGAATAATCTGTCTCTGTAGTTATGAGAGAATCATATTCATCCGACGCACAATCAAAATTATGCACATTTATTTATTTATTTTCACCGCTAGGGGGCCACGCGTGACGTAGTGAACCTTTTAATTAATAAAATGTAATTAAAAATGAATTAACTAACTTGTTGTTTCTACATTCATTTGGAGAATTTAAAAATGTTAAATTGCTGATGGCTGAAAAATATTCATACAGTTTTCGAATAACGTGACCGTGAGTAAATAATGACAATATTTTCATATTCCTTCATTCATAGGAAAGTTGATCACTATGACCCAGAAAAGCTCAAATAAAGCGAGTGCATAGAATATCTACAAAAACCCCGACCATAAATGCAGCTTTAAAATATATGCATTGATTATATATAATGGTTTTGACAACATTTGACAAAAGCAAACCTTTTAAAGCCTGCAAAACTGGCCCGAATCTCCACTTGTTTACTCGTTTGAGTTTGTGTAGATGAAGAACAGGATGGCAGGAAATACCAGGACGAGGTGAGCATTTATCTTTAATACAGTAAACAGGCATTTCCTGTTGATCGGCACGGCTGGCTCTAACACACGTCAGTATTGACAGGACAGCTCAGCGGCTCTTTAAGGCCACAGGAGTAAACAAGGACATTACCTTCATCAAGCCAGAAACATTCCTCAGATGCTTGCTTAAGTGAATAAGCTTAAATTGTGTTATAACTCGACTCTAATTAACAGGTTTTCTGTGTCCGTGTGTGAGCGAAGCTTCTTAAAGGAACACTCCAGCGTTTTTAGAAACAGGGCTTATTCAACTTCTTTCCTACATTTAGATATGTGTGCAAATGCGTTTTTGTCTTGTTTTAGTTTGGCTAGCTTAGCTTAGCATAATGAATGGAATCCTATGTTGCCAGCTAGCATGTTCCGAGTAAAAGTGATCGGAAAAAGAAAAAAAACCCCACCTAATTACTTCTTGTGGTCTGCGTATTCACAACGAGTGCAAATAGCGATGCAGATTAAGACTAGCGATCTCCTAGGCAGATATTGGGACTATATTATGGGGAAGCACAGGCGAAGCACTGCTACTGCAGAGATATCACACAACACGTGCAATCCCACAACTTCCATCAACATACCGGTGTATGTTGTGCATGTGTTGTGATATCTCTGCGCCCAAGTAGCAGTGCTTCGGGACTTTTACTCTGGACATGCTAGCTGGCAACATAGGATTCCATTCATTATGCTAAGCTAAGCTAGCCAAACTAAAACAAGACAAAAACGCATTTGCCCACATATCTAAATGTAGGAAAGAAGTTGAATAAGCCCTGTTTCTAAAAACGCTGGAGTGTTCCTTTAAGCATGCAGAACTTAGCATGCCATTGCACAAAATGTTCTTTATAGTAGAGAAATGGCACTAAAATAGATGCTGTTTTCATAGACATGCCATTTTAGCTTCCCCAAAGAGCCCTTAAAGGATCAGTTCCTACTGTGAAGAGCATCTAAAGAACCACGAGTCTTCAAACGCAGTGAGGCATGGCAGCGTTTTGTTCTCGTGTGTGGGTCACAGATTTCAGGCTCTTAATTAAAGATGTGGAGAAACAAAAGAGCTCGGCGAGTGTGAGTAAAGATCTGATCAAACGACATAAACCCACACAGCCACATCAGAGAGATGAACCGCCAGACCTCAGCTTCAGGACTTCCTCTCGCATT